>NJDC01001369.1:43426-86229 GCA_002245475.1 Calephelis virginiensis
CTCCTGCCACTCTTTCATTACCCGGTTTGCCGCCCTCCATCTGAACGCTTTGGCCTCCACCCTATCCAGGCCAACCACGCCCCTCGCTATTTCCCCCGACAATTTGACCTGTAGGTCCGATGGAAGCACGCCCGCCAGCACAGGCAAAGCGGTCGTGCTCACAGACCTATATGCCTTCGTCAATAGAATCAGCGACGTGCGCTGCATCCTCAGCAGGGCACTGCGAACCGGGTAAACTCCCACCCTATCACACCAAACGTCGGCCGCATAGGTTAAGATCGGAATAAAAGTGCCACAGGGTCTTGAGAGCCCGGTACCTTACTCCCCAATTGGAGGCAGTGAGTCGGGAGAACTTCGCAAAACATCTCGCTGCCCTTTCCCCCATATCCGCAGCATGTCGCGCGAATGACAGCTTGCAGTCAAGGGTGACCCCAAGGACGACAATATGGTGACGTCTCTAATTGACTCGCCTTTCATTCTAAGCAACAGACGTCTCTTTAGTCTGCCTTTCAAGGTAATTGCCCTGGTTTTGGTAGGGGAGAAAGTAAGGCGGTTTCTCCTGCCCCATTTCACGATCGCCTCCAGCGCAGCTGCCGCTTTGGACTCGATTTCCCTCCTGGAGTTTGCCTCTATAACAACACTCACGTCGTCAGCATAAGCAATGAGTTCGACTCCCGAGGGCATGGGCCAGACAAGCAGGTCGTCCAGGTGCAGATTCCAGACCGCAGGGCCCAAAACCGACCCCTGGGGACAGCCCATCGTCGCCTTCTTCCACACCGCCTGGCCGCCCACGAACATCCCTACAGACCGAAGTATTTGAAGAGCAATCAACCCTAATGATATTCTAGAATGTTACTGTAACATTTCAGTACACGTAGTACACTCTCCCACAAACGTTTTCGGAAGCCAATGTTTCGCTTTGTATGATACACTAGCAGCCCGCCCCGGCTTCGCACGGGTGGATGAATTTCAATTTTTCCTAGAAATTAAGTAGCCCATGTTCATTGGGGGCTATTTCGGCGTCTAATAGTATAAGAATTTTTTAAATCGGTAGTCACAGAGCTTACTGAAAACAAACAAAAAGACAATCAAATCTTTCGTCTTTTTTATTAGTATAGATTATTCCAATGACCCCTGCGTTGGTAGAGGGAAGCCTAATTCCACTGACCAACCGTGAGGCTCGGGTTCGATTTCCGACTAGGGCATGCGTTTGTGTGATGAACATATTTTAAAACAAAACAACATACAAACAAAATATATAAAACAAAGTCGCTGACTGTAACATGACCCATCTGCGACATCTTGTACTGTTGAACTGTCGATTGTGTTTATGGTAACTTTGTACTTTATCCATACCATTTGCAAACAAACTAATTTGCCTTTATATTTGAATAAGAAAGACGGTAGACGTACGCTCGGGCGTCATGTGTTAAAGTCGGGCTCCCTCGTGGCTAAAACTTGTGGCTTTTTTACTACCACCGGTATTATTATAATACTACTAGTACTACTGCTACCTCAGTACACTTACTAAATATAATCACAGTACTCGATAAAGCACATACACACCGACAGTGAAATAATACAACTATGTCAGTTTTCAATGTCACTTGACGACATTTTACCTGAATCACTCAACTTCCCCAGGACGTCTTCAGCTTCATACTTGTGTATGAGTTGCATGATGGCCGCCTGCTGCTCCTCAGCCGCCTAGCACAGTTTTAATTTCATCAAGAAAGAGTCTAAAAGAAATTTAGCCCCTTTTTCCGTGTTGATCCGGGTCTGCTGAGTAGAATAGACCATCTGCCTCTCTGTCAGGCGACACGTAAGAGGCGAACGCTGGTTAAAATATAGGTCAGTGCCAACAAGAACACAACTGGCCCGGGTGGGGATCCACCGCCTTACCTATTCCTGCCGCCGTAATGACATCCCGGACACAGGACAGCGACGCACCTGTAACATCTATGATGTCTATAGGCCACGATTGTCTCTAACAGTAACCTAAAATTTAAATTTTTTTCAACTATTATAACACAATATTTGATATTTTCCATCGTCGGCGCTTGGTAAAACTTCCAAATATTCATATTTTTAAATGAAGAAACACTGGTACTGTTTCACATATCACTTATATTACACTTACATTACAGCGAATATGCCCAGTCATAAGCGTAACCGGTAAGCTATTTATAAAATAATAAAATATAAGTGCTACGTAAAACAGTACAAGTGTTTCTTTATTAAAAAATATGAATATTATAACACATATGTTATAAATCTATATAATAACATTGTATAAATTTAAGAACATTTCCACACCAAATGTGATAAAATGCGTTGGTTTATACAAAACATGTATAACAACTTCTTACACACACACACTCACACACACACACCTATTCAGCAAATAAATAAATTTCATTTTACTCCATTACCATCAGGAAACCTATGTGCTAGTTCGCTGACCTCTCGAAAAAAAACATTTGTTTAGGTCAAACAATCTAAGATGTTCTGCCAAAACATATCACCAGTTAGATTTTTACTTTTCGAAAATTTAGTAATGTATACAATGCCCTGCACAAATGCACACAAAACAATGTCTCGACCAAAATTGTCACTTATTGCTCACAGAATATACTAATGACCTACTTAACTTTTGTATAGATGCTTAAATTATTTTCTATTTAAATTACGAACAGCATCATCTACAGCAGTGTTCCTGTTTGACTAGACCTTTTCTTCCCGAATAAGTCTTGGCATCGGTCTGAAGCAAACACAGCACAGCAACCACCTACCTCAGCTTGACTAGCTTCCAGCACGCTGAGCTGATGCTTGAGGGCCTCCACGCAGCGGTACCGCAGCACGTACTGCTCCCACAGCTCCTCGATCTCTGTCTCGAGCGCGGTCAGCTCTCCTTGGTACGCAGGCCTGGAAATTACTGTATCGTTACAATTTTAGTTGAACACTGGGAAATTTTAACCTGTATTCAGATTTGATTTTTTGTGGCAATTCGGAATTAACGATAATTGAGCTAAGCTAAACACCAGATGTTGGTTGCTGCCCGTAAAACAAGGAGATTTATATTTTGTCAAAAATACGCACCAATTAGACTTCGAATGTTAACAAAATGTTTTGTTTGAGAAAAACATATCAAACCACCTTCGTTTTATTAATTGTTTCACGTCTATTTGACGGAGAGACTATGGAACGGCGACCTCTGACTTATGACAACCAGAGAATATAAAGAAATAGTGAATTCTCATCAAACTCTGGCAACCAAGTAGAGTCAACGGAGCTAGTACGTGGAACGTTACTTGATCTTCTGCACAGTATGGAGCCTCTTCTCCGCTCGCTGCAGTTCAGCCCTGCGCCGCTCGAGCTTGGCATCTAGCGCAGCCTCGCTCGAGGCCACGTTGTCGATCTGTTCCCGGAGGCCGGCCACGCGGGCGCCCAGTGCCTCCACCGCTCGCCTCAGCCCAGACTCCAAGGAGGACATGTCCAGGGGCCGGGAAAGGGCACTGTCACGGTGGTCCTAAAACATATAACACTTAATTAAGTCATTAATAATTCTAATGAAATTATTTATTTTTACTTAATTGTACAATCAACTAAGAGGTATAGCGACACATAGGTATTTGTTTGATGGCATTTTAACCACAAACATCTCTCGGTGGCGTGAGCTGATGGTAAATCAGAAAATCAGTCTGCTTGTTCGACTTCCAATGTCATAAAAAAACAACAATTGGATTAAAAAAAAGAAACATTTTCACACCCGTATTCTCGAAGATATAGCCAGGGCACTCACGACTAGCCGAATACAAGTCCCACAATATGATAAATAGCAAGGCTATCACTAACCGGGAATATTTCCGATCCCGGGCAACCTTGTTCCTATTAGAAAATTGATGAAACGTATTTTATACACACTTTTTTCGTAGTAAAACACTTGTACTCGTCCATTATACATTTTATTCAACACTTTACGTTAATCTTCAGCCAACCGGTTTCAATTTTTACAGCATCATCAGGGCTTTGAAACTAAAGATAAATAGACGTTTTTAGTTTAACGTTCAGTACATATTTGGTTGGATGTTGTATTTTCTTTGATTGCTGCCCAACCCGGGGATCGAATCCGGGGCCACATGAAGTCAAGTCGAGGTGATTTTATAAAAACGATATCCTAATTCATGAGAAAGTTGTTTAGGTGATAGATTAATATTACATATGATATTGGAAGGCAAACAAGCAGATGGATTTCATGATGGTAAGAAATTCACATCGGCTAGAGACACCGAAGGTGGTAATAGTGCGTTGCCAACCTGAGGCCGGGATATTAGGCCTCAACCAAAAGTAACTTTACCGTACCTTATCCTACGAACCGGAATACGTCAACGGCAAGCACTGATGTTATAGCGACAGGAATAGGTAAGGCGGTAGTACCAATCCGGGCGAGTCGCTGTGAAACTCGTCCACCTAGTCAGGCGTCACGGTGTTAGTGACGGTAATCCTATGCTCGCCTTTTGCGAGCTGCCTGGCAGGAAGGCACATGGTCTATTCTGCAAAGGAACCCGAACCAACACGGGAAAATATATTGAAGCGTACCTACCTGAAATAAGCGATGAAAACCACTTGATAATATCCAAGAGATCATGAGTGATCATGTTCAGTTTTGACACAACAATGATAACTCATGATTTTCGGTTGTTTGTTTGGTCAATTTTTAATTCAACTATTAGTTATTCTACAGCTCAAGTCCCAAACTATTCATGAACCAGAACAATCTTACATTGACCATTTAGAGCACGTTGTTAAAATCCAAGGAACAAAACAATCCTACACATATCATTCATTAACAAAGATCACAGTTTCTTAGATATGAACCTTCTAAGAGATCTACTTATACTTAGCAACTCGAACAGCAGACTTGGCCAAGATCAGAGATCTTAATACGAAACAGCAAATGGAATTGCTTACCTTATTTTGAGGCTCTTTTGCCAAAAGTTCATAAAGAAAAGCGCCTTTTGCAGTTATTTCCGTCGCCAACGCTCTTGCTTGCTTGATCTCACCTATCTAAAATGATTGAAAGCATTTGCAAAAGGTGATGAGCATTTCTGAAATATTTCGGCTTATCATATCCGATAGAACCTACGCTCGCGATTTCACTAACGATCTTCAACCATTTAATTTTTCCTGTAATTGAAGATTTCTCAATTCCTACTAAACCCATTTTGATAAAACATTAATTATTAATTTAAAAGTGAAATTGGTCGAGCAGTTTTCCCATCATGCTTAAATAGGCAAATCGGCAATACATTCTCAATAGCATACCAAAATGAAACTAATGTTCGATTCGAATACCATCTATGCTGTTGGCTGAATAATAGGTTCCATTTATTTTCTGGAATAACTTTTGCTGGTCAGGAATGTACTAAGGTATGCCTATGGCGAGTATTACGTTGTGGTGGTAGTATTTACAAATACGCGGTACCTTTACAGCTATATTTAACATTACAAATATTTAAGTTATTTGGAACAATTAACAATACATTTTGTCATATTAATACTTGTTTTCCCTTAACATGACTTCCTTCACAAGTTTCTTCTGTCAAAGATAGTGTTTGTTCTTTACACATTGCACAACTCACTCGGCTGCTGACGTCGTATGTGACTGGCGTAGCATCGGCGAGCTGGTCGCTAGGAGAGTCCAGAGCGGTGCGCAGAAGGTTGGTCACTTTCAACAGCTCCCGGACTGCCCATCCATCAGCGCCGTACAGTTTCTTACCGTTCAGCTTCAGATTCGCGCGAGAGTGCTGGTAACAAAAGGCATGATAATTTGAGTATATTACCTGGTTGGTCACTTAGAATGTAAAAAATATGATTTCTACGAAGGAGCTGCTTGAGAAATGGTCATGCAGTTTTAGAGGAGACCAGAACCAGAAAATATAACATTCTCTTGACAACTTTAGGACTGGGATATAGGTTAGTCTTTTTTTTTAAGTTTACTTTGAGGCATTAGTCAATGAGAATCAGAAAAACCTTTATTCACGTGAACCATACAAGTGGTACTTGTGCGCGTCGACATTTTTTATATACTACTACCGGATCGAAATCGCGGCCACACACTGAAAAGATCCGGCGAAAGAAACTTAGCGGGCTTGTCTTTTTTTCCAATATTAATAGTTACATCATAAACTAGATGAAAAAATTACACAAAAAAATATGAAACCAGCCAGTCCACGCATGTCAGGCGAGTCACCACAGTTACCAACCTCCTCCTATTTTGAGTCGATGAATAAATATTTTCACACCAGCTGATGAAACATTACTACAAAAACTCGCGTGACTTAGCTCGGATTCAGCTTAATACGAGAAGAACTTAGTACAGTCTCAGGTCAACCACACCTTGTCAGGCCAGAATCTAAGCTAGATGTAAAACTCGACAACTCTGTTCTAAAAATAGCCGTATCTTTCAAGTTCCTTTCTGTCGTATCTACTGATTTTCTGTAGACATCATTAACTTTTCAAGTTATTCGACTTTGAAACGTTCTCCATATTATTGAGATCAGAAATAGCTTGACTAAGTATGTTTTTTGTTTTACGAGTATATGTGTTGTTATGTATTTATTATGCTACCTAAAATTATATAAATGTGTTTGCACATGTTTAGTAAATGTTTTTTTTTTTGAAAAATGAAAATTTAAAAGCGATACGTATTATATTTGCGAGGGTCTTTTGTCGTTAGGTTTTATTGAAGTTCTTACTAATGATTGAATGAACGAATTAACGCCGTCGTCGAACGTCGAAATTAAACGGATTAATAACATCGATAAACTTAAAAAGTAGGTACCTACCTAATCAATATCATGACACCTTTTTAAACAAATTTGAAGTTCCCCAAGGCCTTTATTGCTTTCATTGTATTTTGCCTAAAATAATCAACAATCATTTAATATTCAGTTCGCATTTCAATCATATTTATGTACCTACATATATCCAACGAGCCGATTCGACGAACTTCGTTCTGACCAAATGATATAAGTAGATACCTACTTACTCTTGGACAAGAACTGCTTCCTGACTTATAATAACGGTTTGTATGTGAAAAATTTACATGTTATTTTTCCATTTTGTTTAAATCTGATTCTAAATCAAAGATATTAAACTGATTCACTCGTATTGGGCCGGATCCTGTGCGTACCTATCCACATCCCTGCCGGGCGAGTCGGAAGGGGCAAGCGCAGGTTAAATATTGTCATCATTTAACAACACCTCTGATAGTAAAGTGACCTGCAGCAATTTTCTCGGATAGTGTACCATCACTTTACTTCTTCCTGTTGTCATAATGACCATGCCATGTTCCGATCCGGATGGTAGAGCAGCCGGTAGACTTACACAGTAGGTCTAACAGCCCGGGCACACGACTACGACGCACCTAACACCTAAAACATTTATGGTGCCTCAGCCTCTGTTGTACCTTACCAACAGGAGAGCCACTGTACTTGTTCAATATTTAATGTCATATAACACTAATTTCTCTTTCATTCATGCCCTGCCAGGTAGAGGTAACTATTTTTTTTAATGCCCATCCTTTTCAAGCAGCAAACCTCTTCATCGTGTTTTGACGTTATCGCTAACCACTCTATCAAGGATTGGAAATCTGTAGGACATGAAGTATTTTCTAAAACTTATTAGGTACTTACCTATTTCCGAAATATTTCCTTTTATTGCCGTCCATGTTATTGTCAAAATTTGTGTACAATAAAAAATTAGGAATATAAGAGAGGTAGGGCATAGTGAATTTATCACTCGTATTGGAGCAGCCTGTCTGGGGAAGTACCTCCACCTTACAGAAGACCGCAGCCAAGCAGCAAAACCTTGGTGTTGTTGTGTTCCTGCGAGTGAGTAAGGTCGCCAGAGCTCTTGGGGTGCTACATTAGTAGCAGGTGTTAGGGTTTAAAGGCCGGCAACGCTCCTGTGATCCCCCCGGGTGTTGCAGGTGTCCATGGGCGGCGGTGATCACCTAACATCAAGTGACCCGCCTGCTCGTTTGCCTCCCTCTTACATAGAAAAAAAATTTGGATATAAATAAATTGCTACGTAAGTACGTAGGTATTATATACAGGATATAGACACTTGAACGACGGTTAACATTTGTGTCGGTTTGTCTGTTCTGTTCACTTTTCTCGTAAAAACTACGGAACGAATTTTCACCCAAGTTTGTGAAGTAGCTTATACTTAGTTCGGACTTTTAGGATACCTTTACTCCGGGAAAATTATCCGTACCCACCACCGACCACGAAAAGACACTACTACTTGCGTGCGAAGTTGCAGGCAACACCTAGTCTTAATATATATAAATTACGAGTCACGTTGTTTGTCCGCGATGGACTCCTAAACTACTTAACTGATTTCAATCAAATTTGCACTTCGATAAGTAAACATCTATGTACCTACACAAAAATGTAATATTTGCCTGGATTTACCTACCATCAGTGGGGTTTTATCATCAGACCCAGACTTGATGGCAATGGGACCTCCGAAGTACGATCTTTCAAATTCAAATAAAATATAGGTTTAGGAAAAACGGTTGAGAAATTATGGAGAAATCGATTAACATACCTAAGTACATAAAAAATATAGGAGCCCAATGTTAAACCTTCCTCATTTATTCGAAGTTACACACTACTTCAATACTTACAAATAATTCCACAGCATGCGTCACTATGGCTACGCGCTGTTCCACTGTTTCCCTTCCACCAGTAAGGACAGCATCAGAATCTATCCTCGCCGCCAGCCAGCGAAGACACGTCTCCATTAACTCCCAATTCGGAAGACGAAAGCTTTCCAAAGATATTGGTTGAGGAAAACCGAGAACGCGCATCGCTTCGCTAAAATCTTTAAACAAGCCCTAGATTTTAATGCCATATCATTGCTTTTGTCTGGCAAAAATATAGAAAGATACACTGCCGGTTGTGCCATGGAGTTCGGCACGGTCGGTCTGCTAAACATTTTTTTTGTAGCCGGTGACGATATTTCCAAAACATTACGGCTTGCACTTGCACTGTTTATCAGACGAGCCAACTGCCCGATTGTTGTCTCTTCCATCTTTTTTTTAATGTGATTAGAAAACGAACAAGGCTCTCCAGATAGTAAGGCACAACCGTAGCTCATAATAGATACTATAGATGTGTATTTGGAATTTGGATGTGTGTACTGTATAGGTATTTGTGAACCGCTGCTATGTGGTCGGGTTGTTACCTGGCGTGCTGTAGTCTTGTTTGGCCCTAAAGACTACAGGCTCGAACCTAACGCCTACCCTACTCGCAGACCGAAACAACACTGTCACACCCTCGGCACGAGTACTTACGGCACAATGATCTTTTCGTGTTAAAATCTAAGTACCATTACTAACGAAGAGAATGATATATTACTGTCATGGAGTACAAATTTATCACAATCGGTTCAGGAATTTAAGCGCGAGTCTTAAACCAACACTTCCATGTAGTAGCTAGGTATGGATTAAAAATTAAAAAGCAAAATTACTTACTTCTCAAGTCTCTATAAGACATTATTATAAATAAGTAACTCTAAATAAACAATTATTATATTATTAAACACAGATTTGGTAAACTTCTAAGTAGTACATATTACTTTACAGTTTGTGAATTCTAAGACGTTGGTAGCAATACATACTCTTTGCTTGTTTGTTTTCATTTGGTTACCATAGCAACAACAAACTAGATAGAGATAATATTAGGTAGGTACATACCTAACAATTCATCCCATAGGTATTATAATTATTATACTCTATGCTCATACCTTTCAAACTTGTACAAGATCCGACCTACATCGAGTTGATAGAATGAAACATTTTCTTAAAATTACAAGCATAACATAGCATTAATGTGATGCCTAAAAATCCTACACAGAATATTTTCTATAATTTTCCAAAAAAAAATTTTTTCCAGTGAAATATATATCAACTGTTTTTAATAAATTAGCGCACAGGTATTTAACATAAGTCTATGTAATTTGTGGCGCATATATTTACTATTAAACTGTATTAAACTATATTTTTGAAGTGAAAACTTCTTTATAGGCGTTGCGCGCTTTTTTTTGAATGGGTAAAAACTTTTAAACTCGCGTCAGGACACGTGACCTGAAATTTTGTAAGACGAAAATTTGTAAAACGACGCAGAGCGCTTGCGCGAATGTTCGTGTTGTCATATATACAATAGCGCAATAAATGAATATTATATTCTACCACATAATTGATAGTACTTTCATACTGACAATTGAAGTAAAATTATTCCTTAATCATTCCAAAATATCAAAAATGCACTACGTTAATATTCAAGTTTTCACTTCTGCCGGCACTTCCGGAGTGAAACCCGTCGTTTTTATATATTTTTTTTATTCACCATAGATTTCGAATGTACTAAATCTGTAATACCAGAGATTAGTAAATATAATATTTACACAAGGAAACCTCAACCGCTACTATGTTTACAAGCATCTTGAGATTCTATCAGATAGTGAGGCTGCTCTAAAGGCACTGTAATCTATGGAATTTAAATCTAAGCTTACTGAGGAGTGCGCCCAAGTCCTAAATAAGCTGGGCGAAAACAACAAAGTAAGGCTTGCATGGGTTCCTGGACACACTGGGATAAAAGGAAATGAGGTTGCGGACGCGCTGGCTAGGAACGGATCAGAGGAACTTCCTGTATTACCAAAACCAATATGCGGAGTTGCCGAAAACAGTGTGTTAAGATTGGTCAAACTATCAGTAGTTTGCAAAATAGTTATTTTGGAGTACCACAAGGTAGCATCTTGGGTCCCACATTATTTATTTTGTACATTAATGATATTCATGAAGTTTCAATCAAAAATGCTGAAATCTTGTGTTACGCTGATGACACAGTGGTAATCTTCCGTTATACAACATGATCTAAAACATGTGTGCATCAAAGCAGATCGGCGCATGACTCTTATATCTAGATGGCTAAGGCAAAAAAAAAAAAGCCTAATACCAGTAAAACAAAGTACATATGTTTTCATAAAACAGCTGCTTCAGCTCCAAAAGATCCTACCAATATTAAAATACACGACTGTGATGAAACTCCAAATTTTTCGTGTGAATTATTAACTCGCATATCTGATTTAAAATACCTGGGCGTCGATGTTGATGCAAATCTGAAATTTACTACTCATATTGAAAATCTATCGGCGCGAACTAGAAAAGTAATGAGTAATGCGAATGCGAAATCTACGCGACACCGCAGGCAAAGAATCCTTAAAATTGGTTTACTACGCACTTTGTCAATCTTTGTTAACATACTGTATCACGAGTTGGGGTAGTGCAGTAAAAACTTATTTGATTAAAGCTGAAAGAGCACAAAGATCGGTTCTAAAAGTTGTTGTTTGTTCCGAAAACCATACATGTATGAAACTAAAAGTATTTATCAAGAAGCTGGTGTACTAACTGTGCGCCAACTATTTATAAGTACTTAGAACCGCCCTTAAGGCTCATAGGCCATTTTTATCTTTGCCAGACTACAACCTCTTCGTCAGTCGCCGGGTGTATAGAATGCCTACTCCTAATATTAAGAATACTCATTTCGCTCAACGTTTTGGAGATTTTATAAATGTATTCATATACAAAAGGGTAACTAAATACTGTGACATGAAAAATAAAAATGTTTGTGAAGCGAAGCATATAGTTTGCAAATGGTTACAGACATTGTCATACGATGACACGGAGGAACTTATGAAAATTAAAATATAACTTTCTGTTTACTAATTACACAGTCTTAATTTTTTTATGTATATTATAATACTCATATATAGCTTACTAGCTGCTACCTGCGGCTTCGCCCGCGTTTCCACAGAAACCCGGTGTGCGATCGGGATTAAAAATAGCCTATATGTTAATCCAGGTCACAATCTATCTGTCTTCC
Source organism: Calephelis virginiensis (assembly GCA_002245475.1). Taxonomy (NCBI): domain Eukaryota; kingdom Metazoa; phylum Arthropoda; class Insecta; order Lepidoptera; family Riodinidae; genus Calephelis; species Calephelis virginiensis. The sequence continues at coordinate 55,381 of NJDC01001369.1, forward strand.
AAATTTCAGACAAATCCGTTCAGCCATTCGAGCGTGGAAGAGTAACAAACATCCATACATACATACTTACAAACTTTCGCATTATTCGCATATTAATAGGATTTAGAATATTTTTCTTTTGATTTTATGTACAACACAATATATATTTGTAGTAAGTAAACTGTTCTGTGAACGAGGTTTAAGTTAAATTAAGTTGCAAACAGGAATAAAGGTTGCCTCGATACAGGCTTGCCTAGTGAGGCCATCAACAGATATTTATTGTAACTGTAAATAAGGTAATCTGTAAAATAAAGATATTTTTCATTTTGCTAGAAGCACTTCTAGAAGCTTGCTCAATAAATAGACTCAACAAGAAAGTCTATCAAATTGGCAAAAAACCACGGGCCAAGAGCATGCAAATTGCAAAGGCACTCCTGGCAGGGCTTAACGCTAAATTTTCTTCGATTGCTATCAGTATGCATCGGAAAGAGCTCAGGATCTTGGTTCGAGCTATAACAGGTCACTGCGGGCTAAACAAACACCTTAGGCTCATCCTTGAGCCTTGCAGAGACATCTGACTGCAGGTCTTGCCTTGAAGCAGAAGAGACGGCAATGCACGTCCTCTGCGACTGTCCTGCGTTCATTCAGGCTAGAAGTAAGCATCTGGTATCAGTATCTGGGGATCACTTAACACAAGTATTAAAACTAAAGTCACTTCAATATTTTTAATACATGTTTGCATGAGCCTGTCCCTTTGTTCCATCTGGCATAACTTGTAGTAACAGGTTAAAACGAGAGTGATAAAATTGAGCATATGCTGTTTTCGCATGTTCTTGCTAAAATTGCGCTGCCGACACATTTGCAGAAATTATCGAATGTTAATATTATACTATAACTTTTGTTTGCCTGTTTTATTTTACATTTTTTAAGCGAAACGTCACTTAAATATGTATCCAGTGTAAACAAACAGAGAACAATTCATTTCACGATGTAGTTGGCACAATGCTGCCATGAAATTATGTATTAAAAGACAACTTTAAGTCTTTTCAAAGAAACCGCATGCGATCACGTCGATGCGTTGACAGCATACTTTTTAAAATTGAAAATATATACAAATGGTATCATAAAAATTTATTAATACGACAGCTAATTATTGTTATACATATACCATATCTACAATATAATCTACAGTTTAATTGGACACACAGTTATTTTCCTGTAATAATAGACAAAAATAATCGCAAACTTTAAGAGAAATACTAACCTCTTACTTGAAATGGAATATTATCCTCATTAAGAAGTCAAAGTTTCATTTTAAATAATTAACATATTTCAGCAGAGCTATTTTTTCAAGCCCGTATAAGTCAAGCCGAATGTTGGCGTATTAAATCTAGTGCGTTATTAAAAAACAACTTTATATACCTAACGTAACAGTAGTATTGCGGTACCCTTGTCGAGGTACCGACTTTGCGATCTACAGAAAGTTACAAATAATGGCGTCCCGTATTCATGTTCATTTTATATGCTACATATCTAAAACACTTGGGTAGGTGAAACGATCTAAAAACTCTTCTAACATACAAATGAGACAAATTAATAGGACGATATAATATCACTTATGATAGTACACTCAAATAATAGGCGCGAAATACATATCCCTTGCTTTGACACGGGTAAAAGAAAAACTTCGCAGCTCTTTAAAGTAAATATTAGCCACTTGGTAGAAATCGCGCGTCAAACCAATATGCCTTAAAACGAATTCTTCACTTTGCTCATCGTAAGTATCCAAAATATCTCATTATTACAGGAAAATTAATAATCGCCATCACTTATTTGAGGCGACTGAATTTTTAGTACAATTTCAAACACGTGTTACTGTACAGTCTCTTACATAATTTTCAATATAATTTTAATATGAAACATGATCATATTTTGTAAAACATTATCATATCAACCCTGACTACGTCATAATACCACATATTCGTCTTTTTATTGAATTATTGAAATAACATTGCAGGTATAATCGAGTCGGCCACATTTCATCATTATGCTGCTTTTCGCGAAGTTGTCTGCTGTTAAAACAGCTTACCTTTTGAAATCTCGAAATCTCATAACAAGTCCTCAGCACGAGCAAACATTTTTGTCATTATATTTAAATCTTGGCATACAAGTCAGTTAAGTCTTCTTCCCGTTTAAAAAAATCAACAAGTTCCGACTGTTAATCTCTTATTTTGCAAAGAATGTTTTATTATAAATGCGAAAGTCTATCTCTCTGTCTGTCCCTCTTTCACGGCTAAACAGCTCTACTGATATTGATATGAAACATGATATGCATCATGTAGCTGATGATAGCAGTTTAAAGCTTTTTTTTTCAATAATGATACCCCAAAGGACTGTATTAGAGGACGAAAGTGAGTGTAGCAATCGTAACAATTCTACGCTGACGAGTCGCGGGCAAACAGCTAGTTGATTATTAAACTATTTCAATGATGTAGGTAGTCAATATTAATTTTAACAACATAAACTACTAGGATTGTTTAAATCTTTAAAGGTTTTTTATTCGAGAATTACAAAAAATAATTACACTCGGTACATGATATACGTTCTCGCGTGGATTGTTATGTTGATAATGTTTATTTAACAGATTTCAGTAACACAATGTCGGAGTTGTGTACCTAGTGTGTCCAATTTAATAGAAAAATCATAAATCCAAAAGAGTGGGTGGCTGTCTCTGAGCTCTCTTGAATGCCTCGTCGCGTTTGATGGCCACTCGGAGTCGGGCAGCTTTCAGGTGCCTGCGAAAATATACCATATAATGTATTAATATATTAGCCAACTATTGTGTCGTGGTGTTGGTGTACATGCCTGACGCCGCCGACCACAGACGAGATTCGAATTCGTTTCCCATTAGCATTAAGTGTCTATAAAATACGAGTTTCTTCTTAAAATTAAGGCAACAATAACTGAAGATAAGGTAACAAGGCCTTCAGGTATTAAGGTAAAATAAATATAACATTATGCTTTGTTCTAATTTGAGAGAAATACAGTGTAATCTAGTTTGGTAAACGTCCAAGATTAATTAACGTCTCAAAACGCGACATTCGTTACTTCACTCAATCATAAAACAATAATTGTTACCTGAAAAAGTAATAACTTTTGAAATTGAAATTTATTTGTATATAATATATGGTGGTAATTTGGCCGTGCACCCACTAAACTTATTTTGAGTGTATATCTTTTTACAATTAACCAAAAGCAAAACGGATGAAACATTTCAGACATGTCAGATTAGTCCGGGCATGTCATTGAACTCTAAGTATATGGACATGAAATATCTACGAAAAAAGCTTTCCATTGGCTACTAAATATAGCTGTCATTCTGACATTATAAGGCTGTCCAGAAAAAGTAGAGTATCGATATTGATACATGATCTATTAGTGACGATTGATAGATAAGTTTAGGTAAAGAGATAAGAAAAATTATTTACCTACCGAATGAAATTGCAAGTATCAACTTACTTACTTACTTAGTGCTCAATTGGCTTATAAATAGGGAAATGTAATGAAACGAAAGAAATAAAATTTATTTACTTTTCACGAGCATTTTTTTTACATTGTGGTGTGCAAATATCTTTATTCATTACATAAGTTAACTCTTATATTTATTAGAAGATTCATTATCTTTACATAAAATTTATATCATATTACATTCAAACCAATGTCTTTACTTTAAAGTGAGCACTTGAAAGAATTCTCATTACGCTCGACTGTGATTGATATTTTCAGTGGCAATTGTATACATTCATATCTTGTGCTAATATTCTTTTCTGAGAACGTAAAATAAAATATCGACAAATGTAATAGTACATTATTATAAAATTGAACACTAAATATGGCGTTCTTGGCAAGCATAAGATATGTCATTACGTCACTTTAAATCGACGCCAAAATGAGATAACACAAAAATAAATGTCGTTATCTCTTACGGCGTACATAATATCAACATTTGTTAAAAAGAGAGAAAGATATGTTGTTAAGTTATATGTCGATTCCAAAGGTACCGGTAAATTTGCTATAGAACATTGTTGCACTTCTTTATATACTCCTATTTCTATAAATCATGTCAACTTGTGACCAGTTTAATCAATGTTCAAGGATTAAATTAAACATCTGTAGAAATGTCACACAAACTAATCTCTCAGCACCAAACGTGTTTTGTCTCTTTCTATTGTTTTTGTTGAAAGATAGCGAAAACTTAAAATTTGTTTAGTACTGTGTGCAGTAAAATTACTACCAATGTTCACTTTTCGAAATCTTTATTTTTTATTATATTTAATATCACATTGTGTAATATAACATAACAAAATCGCTGCAGTCGAGAATCATGGACTCAAGTATATAATATAAGGGATTTGCTTTGCAATATGGATTCCTATTAAACATTGAATGAACTGTGTATTACGTAAATAATCCACAGGTTTTCTGCACGTCTTCAAGCAAAAACTTAAAATGATCAAAGGAAAATTATTTGCCAATAACTGGGGAATCTCTACATCACTTAAATCGTTGAACTCTGTCATTTTTACTTATAGATATTTTTTCCTTGCTCTATATGAAGTTTTTTTTTTCTTTAAACGACGTCATCAGTGCACTCAACCATGACATAAAAACATGCTTTTCAAAAATAGACTTCACTGACTTCATTTTTTTACGTACTGCATCTCTGTAGGCATCCATCACAAACGCCCTTACATTCTTGGCATGATTCGATTTGCATGTGTGTATATTCTGTCAGACGACACTATTCCGTTCACCATTAATAGTTACATTCTTCCCTGTTTCCACATCTCCACAAAGAATTTTCATTTTTCTTATTATTGTTCCCCCAGTTATATCTATGACCGTCATACACAAATAAAATTTTTCCTTTTTGATTAGTAATAAACTTAATATGACTCATTTTATATTTATTTATTGTTGTAAATAATTAAAACCCTTACAGTACATACATTTACTTAAGGTATTGACAGGAAAATAGCTAATAATGGCATTTGAAACATAAAGTGACAAGCAATAATCGTATTCCTCAGCTTAAATCCTTAGTTTTTAAAGAGATTTTATGCTCGACACTTAAAAAGTCAAAATATTAATCAAATATAATTCACATTAGAAAAGAAAGTTTTATGTAATCATCCCCATTCATGCCTATTTAAAAATTAAGACATTTTGCGACTAAGATGATTTGTGATGTGAACAAAGTGAGATACATGATATTTAGATAATCAGACAAATTGTGAATTAGACGATCTAGATAACAATATTTTTTGAGATTTAGGCAATCCACACTAGACCCAAAACTGCATGTGCCTAATCAAAAACTTATATTAGTTTATAAAAATAATGTATATTACATGTCTATCTGTATATAAAATCAATTGCATTGAAAAGATTTCGAAAAAAGGTATTTGATTTGCTATTAGAAAAAACATAATATATTGTAAAAGATTTTCTTGCAGAGAAACAAAATATCTTTAATAATTATTATTTGATAATTACTAAAAATCGCCTCTCGGCATTCGGACTTGACTTCTTAAGGTCCCGGATTCGATCTCTGGGTCGGGCAACAAAAATAAAACGTGATTTTTCCAAAATGTTGCTCTGGATTATATCTGTGCCTAGTTGGCGATAGGCTTGCCACCTATCACATTGTGGGACTTAGCGCCTTTGGCTAGTTGTGGGTGTTTTGGTTGTGCCTCTGCCTACCCCTTTAGGGATATGAGCGCGAAGATACTTAATAATTATAAACTTAATTCGATTAAAGATGTTGTGGTTGCCGAGGAGTTTGTTTTACCGTTTCATCTGAATCTATTTAGTTGTTTTTGCATAAAAGAGTAAAAAACATCACCCATTCTCACAAACTTTCTCATTTATACTATTAGTAGGATCATTGTAGAATCTTCTTGCTGGGGTAGCTTTCTGTATTTTAATAGGTTTTACCAGTGTCTAATAAAGAAAATAAAGAAAACTGTCTGATTTCAGGAAGTTGTATCACAATCATTGTCAAGAGTTTCATAGATGGTTTATTTTGTCTGTGTTTTGTTAAACAAAGTGGTTGCATGTTTACCTTTTCCTAATTCTCTCCTCTGTCTCAGGCGAGGGTTGCTTCTCTGTGACGCCCGCACTCCTAATCATGGTCCTTAATTTCTGCAGGCAGTCCGCCAGGTTCAGTTGTTGGGAGCGAGTAGCGTCAGAACGGATTATTAAATATCCTTCTTTTGATAGTTTCTTCCCATGCTGGAAAATTTGTTAAATTTTTTTTAGTACACTACCTAGCCTTTTTATCTCAATCATCATCATCATTATCATCATTGATGAGAAACAAATGTTAAACAACAAAAGTATAGTTAAAAATGGTTACTATTTTTTTCTAGTTACAAGAAATATATATAATTATAATTTTTCCAATAAAATTTTGCAGGCAGGATGGTTACCAATTATTATAAATTATACATTAGAACAGTTTCATTTGACTATTTCACTTTGACTATTTTTTTAAAAGAATATAAATAAAATCCCAGGGACACAAAAAATTTGTTTTGATTAAGAACTACAGTCAAAACATTTTTTTTATATACAACACACAATAGGTATGTTGTTCTAAAAAGGTCCTGGCTGTATGTTATATGCCCGCCTTATCGAAAACATTGGTTTCTACGACATACCGCATTAAACGACCACATTTGGTTAATGTTTTCGGAGAATTGTATCTGTAGAACGACCAGCTCAGCTGTATTGTAAACAATTTGCATGGGTAACTGTATCCACATCTGGCACAGTATAATAGTCAATGGCTATTATCGTAAAAGTAAATAAAGTTTAGGGTCTTTTGGAATTCTTAGAAACAAAGCACATGCATGCCGTAGCCTCAAGGGCCGCTTTGTCATATCTCTTAAGTCAGTTTGTTACTTATATTTACACAAGACGCATCAAAACATATTGTTCAGTTAACTGTGAAAATTGTAACATGTCGCAAAAAAGAAAACACGCTAGTCACGAAAACATTTCATTTAAAAAAAAATTGCCCTCGACATCATTTCATTTCATCAACTATCTTAAGATCTCCTATAGCTTAAAAAAACGCGACATAACCATAACGTAGGTAAGTTCGCCAACGTGATGATGGATGGTGCTAGGTTTCAATTTTTTAAATACTTTCTAAATACGAATAACAGTAAACTTATAAAATATTTAATCACTCGTTTTTTTTTCATTTGAACTCTTAGAAAATTATTTTCTATTTTTTAGTTCAGCTTTCAGTTCCTCATTTTTAGACTTTTTAGATTTTTTACAGTCTGTTGGTATCATAACCGCGATTCGCGCCAAATCTACTAAACCGATCGCAACGAAATTTGGCTCGTAGGTACGTCATGTTTTGAGATAATTAATTTTAACCCGGTCACTAAATGAGTTCCCGTGGGATTGGGGTAAATGTCAAAATCTAAATTGGGCTATCATTCATAAACACTTAGGTTTAATTTATTAGTTCTTTGATTCGTATTACGTGATTTACAGATTGTCCCTTACTTGTTTACAACTTGTAAGTTCTTTAGTTTGGAAATTATAGCCATAACGACATGCAGCATAAATCGACTAAATAACTTAAAACGCAGAAGTTAGAGAAGCATTTAAACGTACAGGTCATCTTACATATACCCCGTGTTCTTGCCAGGCAGTTCGTAAAAGGCGAGCACAGGCTTACCGTCACTAACACCGTGACATTTGACTTGGTGGTAGAGTTTCGCAGCGACTTGCCCGGATTGGTAACACTTCGCATAAAAACGATAAAATATAGGTTTCATAAGGAATCTTTTTTTGAACTTAAAGAAAATCATTCTCTTCTGTTTGAATCAGATACACTTAAACTCAAAAGTTTCAAAAATTACTTATTTTTGCATTTTTCGTCTTAAAGTAAACAGACAAATTTCCTTATTAAATAAACGATAATGGAAGCGACAGTTGTGTATGTCAGAAAAATTATGAGAGATCAAAATATCGAAATGAGAGCGCTGCAGAAAATCTGTGGTGTTACGCTCGCTGATCGCATTCGTAACATTGAGATCCGAGTAGAGTGGGATTGAAAGAAAGTGTTGGTGTAAAAATGAGAAAGGGCATGCTCCGCCGGTTCGGACATGTAGAAGAATGGCAGTTGAAAGATTGACAAAGCAGATATACAATGCGAATGTTGAGTAGGTAGGTAGGTAATCCCCGGGTTAGGTGCCCTAGACCTAGGTTGACATTCCACGATCAAATCGCTCCGTGTTATCCCAAGGTGGTGTCAAGAGTCTCCGAAACCGGCGTGTTTGTATGAAAAGGGTAATTAATGAATGTGGAGGAAACAAAACAGGTCTGCCAGGATCGTGAGGTTTGGCACTCGATACTTTCTACCTACTGCATAAGGGACTTGGCGATAAGATATATATGTAAACAATAATGCGTAAAATTCAAAGTTACAGTAATAGAACAAATGCTTTAAGAAGTATATTTTAAACAGCGAATGCGAAAAGAAAAACATTGTCTAGGGCTGTTACAGAAACCACAGTGGCTGGTTCCTCCTCAAATACCTAATCCTCAAAATACTGACTTTACTGACCATTTTTCGAAAATACTGATTTACTGACCTAAGCTAAAAAAACTGACTTACTGACTTTACTGGCGAGTTTCCACCCCTAATATCGAAGAAAAATCGCGTATTATTTCAAAGCTAGAGAAAGGAATTCCAAATAAAGACCTGGCCAAAAAATATGGAGTATCACACTCGACAATTTCAACCATTTGGAAAGAAAGGGAGAAAATTCAAATCCTTTACGACAAGAATTTTTTGAAAATGAAACGAGCCAGAACAACGCGGCATACGAAGATTGAGGAAGCTTTGTTAAAGTGGTTTAAATATCAAAAGACAAATAATGTACCAATAAATGGACCAATTCCTCAACAAAAAGCAAGCGATTTTGCTCAACGTTTTAGTGAAGATTATGTTTGCTCGTCTAGTTGGTTTCAACGTTTCCGGTCTCGAAATGGCATTGTCGGCGGGAAAATGAGTGGTGAAGCTGCCAGTGTGGATAAAGATGATGTAGACGAATGGATTACGAAAAAGTGGCCTACATTATGCGAAGGCTACAGTCCAGAAGACATTTATAACGCAGACGAAACTGGACTTTTTTACAATATGACACCAGACAGGACTTTAAAATTCAAAGGAGAAAATTGTACGGGAGGAAAAATGTCCAAGACAACACTAACGATCATGGTTGCAGCAAATATGACAGGATCCTGTAAAAGCAAGCTTTTAGTTATTGGGAAACCAAGATGCTTTAAAAACATACGCTCATTGCCGGTAACATATGAAAACAATGTGAAGTCCTGGATGACATCGGAAATTTTTGAAAGATGGTTACGAAACTGGGACGCTGAATTAAAAGCAAACAATAAGAAAGTTCTTCTTTTAGTTGATAACTGTCCTGTTCATCCGGCTGTTACTAATCTGAAGTGTATTAAACTCGTGTTCTTACCATCAAATGTTACATCTGTACTGCAACCTACGGACCAAGGTGTAATAAGATGTTTAAAAACTCATTATAGAAGACTGCAAGTGTTCAGTTAATACAAAGCATTGACAGTAATAATCAGAACAGCTTTACGGTTCTTGATGCCATCTTGATGATATTAGAAGCATGGGAAAAAGTTTCACAAAAAACTGTAGCTAACTGCTTTGGGCATGCAGGTTTTAAAGATCTTACAAGTCTTATAACAAGAACCTCAGATGATGTGATTGACGATGATGAAGAGGACAATATTTCTTTGGCTCAATTAGCCCAAAATTTACGACCTGCTTTATCTACTACTGAAACAGACGAGTTCATTGATGTAGATCAGTCTACTGCAATTTGTGCACCAGCTACGGAGGATGACATTGTACGTGAAGTTCAAGAGGAAAATGAAAATGAACAGGAAGACTAAGAAGAACAATTTGCAGTGCCAACTTTGATTGATGGTCTCAATGCTGTTAGTGTAGTACGAAAGATTGTTCTCTTTAATGAAGAGTTCCACATGCAGGGAAATTGTGACAATACGCTGATTAAAATCCAACGTGAATTACAAAATGTGTATGCACGACAGAAGTGTTTCAAACAAACTAAAATTACAGATTTTATGCATACAAAAATGATGGAAAAATGATATTGTTCTTTTATATTATACGTTTGTATTGAAGTAAATAAACAAAATGCGGTTTAATTTCCTACATGAATATACATATTATCTTTCCTATTAATACCTGTCACCGGTTGTTACAACTATCGGTTTTTACGACTCAATATGAGTAGTCCCTTCGATGTCGTTATAAGATTTTGACTTTATTTCATTTAAGACAGCTCACCTTATTCTATAAAAATAGCAATATAGGTACAAACCAGTTCCATCATTTTGTCTCTTAAATCATTTGGAATCCAATTGGCCTCATTCAATTTAAACCGCAGATCCACTTTGGTGTGCACCTGGAAATATTACCCCGCAAATTTTAAATATACCAGTTCCCAGTTCCAATCAACTATAATTTAACATTTGGTACATACATAATTCTAGAAATATAGGTAACTCATTTAGATTGTTAAGGTCATCCCATAAAAATGTAACTTTAACCTTAATGTCAACTTCAAATGTATGTATGATCTATTAATAATACTACTGATTAACACCAACAATATAAGCATCTAACTTGCCTACATTGTGGTGAAATCAAGTAAATTTAATTTGCTAGGTAGGTCTGCAACAATAATGATACATGGCACACAATACTCTCTGCATACCCTGCAAAGGACTTAGTTTGAAGTTATATAATTTGTTAGAAAACTAACCCGCACAAATAAAAACTTTTGTCAAGTCAAAGATGTAGCTCAATGAAATTAAATCAAGTTTTAAGTTAATATTAGAATGATAGTACAGTCATTGAGCAAGTAGCTTTCTTTTCAAGATATTAGAAGGCAAACAAGCAGACGGATTTCCTGATGTAATGTTAAGAAATTCACACCAACTCCCTAGGTGTCCCTACACCAAAGGTGAAAATGGTACATTGCCAACCTGAGACCGGGATGTTAGGCCTCGAGCAAAAGTAAGTTTATCTGCTACCTTACCCTCTGAACCGGAACACGTCATGACGCTATTGCGGCAGGAATAGATAAAGCGGTGGTACCAATCCGGACGAGTCACTCCTAACCTCTACCACCTTGTTTACTCAACAAGTGGGAAAATATATAGAAAAATAAACAATTATTACCTTATTAACATTTTGTCCTCCAGGTCCAGAGCTTGCACTGTACTTTATGTCCAGTTTATCCATTGGGATATATCCTGAGAACTTCTCATTAGGATCTGGACTCTGGAAATTAATAAATAATAATGTACACACAATTTTCACAAAATCTACCAATGTATTAAAATCACATTTTTTTTCCTGGAAGAAAAACCAGCTCTCAAATATAATATGGCTTGATGGCTATTTTTAAATGTTCTATACGGGTGGTAATAATTCTGGCTTGCATTTCATTGCCTAGAAAATGAGTTAGAATGAAACAGAATGTTATGTCATAAAACAAAGAACACAACTAATAAAATAAGATGTTTAAAAACAAACTTGTTTTTAACCACTCACACGTCCGGACCTAATACCTATTATACCGTTGTCCGTCCAACTACTACTAAACTTTTATCGCTTCTTAACTATAACACCTAAGGTAAATACAAATACTACGAAAATTTTATAGAAGACTACATATTAAATCTAAATATTTTTTAAGGTCTGAAAGTTTAATTTAACATATTAAAAATAGGTATTAACATTGAACTTGAAGATGAAATAACATGAATTTTGTATTAATTTACACCACAACGAAAAAACATTATTTATTTTACTAATTAAACAATGTCATAACAAACTAGACGTTTTTTCCTTTAAAATGATGCATGAATCTTTATATATAATTAACTTAAAGTAGTTAAATAAATCAAAACAAAACACCTCTCATAACAACTTTATCGCGATGGTCTCAAAATATAAGCAAGATGGCCTCTTAAGGACTCATTCAGACTTATTTACGCAACTGAAAAAAGGCGGTTATGGCTTTTTCTAGATGGGGTTTCAAAATAAACACCAATAATAATATAAATGTAATGTTTTATTCAATAATACTTAATAAATAAAAAACAATGTGTGAACATTGTAACTGTAAAAATTAATAAAAAATCAACCAATTATGTGTGGTACGTCATGCCACCTATGCATAAATTTATATTACGTTCTAGGCACTTCGCTGGCGCATAACCAACATTGATTTTGTTTAAAACCAGTTTTTACAGGAATATGGTGATGTTCCAGTTTAGGCCTAGTATTTAGTTGTATCACTTAAGTTTCTGTATTGTTGAATTATATTATTAAAGCACCACAAGAGAAATAAAGTGAGGAAACCACCAAGAAAAGCCAAAAAGATAGCGAAAATCGACAATCATTAATGAATATAACATTATTCCTTATGTCAAACAGACAAAGAAACACCACTACACGAAACGAAAAAAATATTGCAATCATATTTTGCTGTTGGTACACAGCCTTAATTTAAACCATTTTACTTCCGTCCGTGGATAGTTATCTATCCAAACCTAAACACCTGAGGAATACAATAACATTTTTATAGAATCTTCCGTTAATATTATATATTTCTGTTTTCAGTGTATTATTATGTTTATGACAAACTATCACTGCATATTTCACTGAAAAACTATGTCAAAATAACTAAACTTGGGTCAATAACAACTATGGCCGCTCCTACGTAATTATTTTGGAAACAGCTATACTTTGAAATCAAAATATAAATTGATTTTACTCTTAGAACTGTGACATGAATACTTTATTATAAACCACAAATCATCTAGTTTATTTTAATGTCTAAGAAACTATGAACAAATGAATAAAACTAAAGTATTCACGACAAAATCGCTGGCGCTTCAAAAACACTTGAACAAAGCTTGAGTAAAAACAAATGTTTACGTTAGAGGCTTCTTAGACTGTCATCTCATGGTTATTTGGTAAAGTTGTTCGTTAGTTATTGACTCCACAACTCAAACACGCAAAAAGTACTGCATATTATCGATAGATGACGGTTTTATAAAATTTGTAGCTAACAATACTAAAGTATCCTTGGACGTACAACTACCTTTTTGTTTTGGATAGTAAAGTATCAGTAGACGTGTGAGTGGTTAAAGCATAGTAACAAGACCACCAGACACTGTGAAGAAAAAGGGAGCCGGTGAAATAATATAAACTACTTGACTGAGTTTTCTTATCAAAAACTAAGTTGAAAATAAATTAAACTTACATGAAAAACCACTTATGTGCCCAATCTGCTACACAGTAACCAAACTATCAAAATGTTATAATTATTTATTTGTTAGGGTGGTGTCAAGAGTCTCCGAAACCGGCGTGTTTGTATGAAAAGGGTTATGAATGTGAAGGAAGCAAGACAGGTTTGTCAGGATCGTGAGGTCTGGCACTCGATACTCTCTGCCTACCCATGTAAGGGACTTGGCGTGAAGATATGTATGTATGTATGTTATAATTATAAAAAATATACTCACAAATGCTGGAGTGGTTAATTTTAATGAACTATTTGGATACAAATTTTCTAAAGCAATAGCACTTTTGTATGCCATGTTTCTATGCAACAACGTTGAATACCGTCCACTTTGAACTATCGTCCGGATAAACTGCATTTTTATTGGCATTAAAACCATTATTCTTCTTAACACTTAATCATTTAAGTTATTAATTAATAAGGTTAAATTACATCAATATCGAATCAAAAATTTTAGACATTTGCCAAAGCGTATATAAATACTACGTAATAAGAGGTGGGACTTCCATAGATACATAGCAAACCTGAATTTGTATAAAGTTTACTTGAAAAAGTATAACCCTTATAATTTGAAAGTAAGTCTAAAGGCATTCAGATATAAGGCAACTAGTGTCATATGATTTGGACGTATAAAAAACATAGCAAACTTTTTTTTCATTTTTTGATATGAAAGTTGCGTTAAACTGACATTTGCCTTTGGCTTTTGCTTGCAGTTCGCCAGTGATGCCACCTCTCAAAAAATTATCACTAGATTGTATCTCAAAATTCTCTAGATTTCAAGTTTTTAACTAAACAACTCACTATAATTCCATAACGAAGTACAAACAACGTGCTGAATACAAATTAATGCAATTTTGAAAATAATGTACATACAAACATAACGCACTAACTTGAAATTGCTGAAAATTAATGGTATTTCTTCAAAATTATAAGTTGGTGTCGCATTACGCATAACTTACAGGGAGGGAGCGCGCGGGGTAGATCTGTGGGTGCGGCGACATATTTGACTCGTATGTGCATGAAAGAGTTATGCATGGTGTCCTAGCAACAAAAGTTAGCGTAAGAGCGCATTGGAAAAACGACGCGGTCCTTATGTTGCCTTGTCGATAGGTAGTTAAAAGACAGTAAAAGTGAAAACAAAATAAGCAGTAGGCAGTCAATTAAACAATTATAATAATACGACTGATACATTTCTAATTGCACTTATGGCAAAAATTATATTACTTATTAGATTACATAAAAATTAGGTACTAGAAAATATTCAATAGGGTTCCATTTGGTCATTTAATAATTGTGAATTATTATTTTTTTCTAAGGATTCCGAAGCATTTAGCCTTCTATCTTTATAACAATAAAGTAGAACCACATTTTTTTTGTATAATTAAATACATGACCTTCGTCCGTCAGATTTTTGCCAAATGTAGACTCCTCTTTATCGGAATGCCAAGTTCTTGTGCGTTCTTTCATTCTTAGTAAAAAAGATCATCCAGTTTGTCCAATATATTCAGCCTTACATCCCACACATTCCAATCTATAGACTCCACTATGTACCATTTTTGATGTCCTTGTTTTGCTATTGAAAAGAACGTATTTTAAATATCTAGACGTGTTAAATACCGGTTGACAATCTTTAATCATCCCTCCTATATCTTACCCCGAAAAGGCAGTCTGGCATTCCTTTTATCATCACCAGATTAATTAATGAAGTGGAAGTAATTGAAATGTTATTTATTAATTTCTCAAATGGCATTAATTTTCCAATTCAGTGAGGAAAGAATCAATACCTAACAACTCCAATGTATAACGTAATAATAAAATAAATTATAAGTGATACGTAAAACAGTACAAATGTTTCTTCATTTAAAAATATGAAGTTTTACCAAGCGCCGACAATGGAAAATATCAAATAGATAATTAGATAGTCAAGAAATTTGCATTACTGTCAGACTTATGGTTTTCAGTAAGTAGTACCTATAAGCTGTACGACGATACGGCTTGTAACAAGAATTAGATAGGTATGTACTTGTAGTGAACAAAGATTTGCAATCTGGTTTACTTGGACACAATCACACACACACACACACACACACACACACACAAAATTAAAGTTTAAATTTGATATAAACACTTACTTATACATTTTCCTAAATATTTTAAAACATAATCATTGCTTATTCTTTATAAATATTTGCATATATATAAGTTGTGGTATATAGTATGATAGGTGGTAATAATATTCAATAATTATTTACACATTGAACATCCCCCGAATTCGAGGAAAATGGTGATCAATACGGCTTGTTTACTTTTGTTAGAGAAGGATTTTCGTTTGACATTAACTTAGTCATACATAGACTGCTAATTAAAAAAGAGTGTTCTCAATATAAATTTTTACTAGATTCGGTAAATATCCTTAAATCAATAAATAATTAATTAGTGACTTTAGGTATAATACACCAAAAAATCACTAAATCTAGTGAAAAATATCTCTATGGTGGCAATGCTACATTTATATTTTTTAGTAGTTCACTTTCTAGTTTCTGGGGCCGGCTAAGGCGACTTTTAGACCATGCTGCCATGTCCGTATTATTATTATTCTTTATCAGGGATTTATATCGTTACCAGATACCTCTATATTTTTACCGGTACATACCGTTAATTTAGTAACAATACGTCCGTCTCTATTGATAATTAACGTATAGGTTAACATTAACAAAACGAAATTGTAACTCTATGAATAATGTTATAATACCGGTAATAAAGCGACGTTGCCGCTTTTACTTTCTGAGTTTGCAACTACTCAATTCTAAGTTGGCAACTACGCAAACGTATGCAAACATCAAACATGGGAAGCCAAATAAAAATACAAAGTGTGTGACAGAGACTAAATGATAATAGCATTAAAAGTAAAAACGGATTGTGTATAACGATATGTTCTTACCGTTATTTCTCAGTGAGTATCGGAACGTATTACGTAAGCAATACTAAACTGTAACGAAATCGGTAAAAATATTGAAGTAAGGATACGCTTCAAATTACCGCTATCTTAACAGTGAGCAAGTACCGTTACATTATAATACCGATATTTCATTCCCTGTTCTTTATTTTAGTCATTACTAACTATTTATAAAGTCATGTCAGGGTCTTGAGTAAAGCGGTGGCTTCGTTACTCAAGCTCATCTAGACAGATTTGGTGGCAACGAGGAAATTCTATAATTATGATAAAAATACGATATCATTTTCTTTCACGATAGCGTCAAAACTTCTTTTTTTAGGTTAATTTGCCCCTTTCTGGGGCCGGCTAAGGCTACTTTTAGGCCATGCTGCCATGTGTTTCATATTAGTTAAGTCCTCTTAACAATCATAAATCACTATATACAAAGTCATGTCAGAGTCATGCAATGGCCTTCGTTCTCGGATCGAAAAATCGATTACATTTATTTCAAATTTTAAATAATTCAAACTTAGTAAAATTGCAAAACCCGATCGTCCATTTTAAAAAAAATGCATAATACCTATGATTTGAAAAACAAAAAAATAATAATTTGAAACGTCCTTTCTCATAAGTCGACTGAAAAGATGAAAAAACTTTAAACAAAATATTTATTTGCAATATTGATATCCTTTCCTTAACCACAAAGTATGGTCTAAGGCAGCGATCGGCATCCCGCGGCCCGCCGACGTCTTACTTGCGGCCCGTGAATCTCTTGAAAATAAGTTATAAATATCAAAATAAATTCATGAACGTTCCGCGCTTGACCGTATAACATACGGCGTATAGTGTAGATTCAGCCTTAATGACGCGATTCTCTCCGCCCATTTGAATATTTTTTTAATGTATTATGATATTTAAAATAGTTCAGTATGAATTCACAAATTAGCCCTCAATCTAACCCCAAATCACTTGTAATGATTTATCATTTGATTTTCATGTGATAGTTTAAACATTTAAAATGCCCAAAAATTATCTGTTTTGTCGTTTTTATCTAACACGGCCAACGGAGATTAGTTCAAATTAAATTTCCTAAATATGCATTTCAAAAGAATCACAAAAGCTCTTCAAATGTCTTTTTCATTGGTCAATCACACTATAAATAAAAAAGTTAATATTTTTATTGTAAATTAAAGATAAGCTGCTATAAAATATTTTGTTTCTGAACTAAAATGCAATTATTTGATGTTATAAAAGATAACATATTCTATTTTTAAAGTGATCTAGAATATCGATACAATGCATTACGATCCATATCGATCCAGAATATCGATAATAAGCACCGTATCAAACATCGCTATGCCACATGCCGTTTTTTATTTTTTAACTCGTACGTTCACTGGGGACCATGCTGCCTTTTCATTCATCTGAATTTTTCTTTATTCAAATAGAGTTCGATTCACATTCTTATTACATATCTTGTTTTCCCCTTTTTTTAAAAAGCCATTTTCAATGTTAATTAAGTTCAGAGGTTATATAAGTCCTTGTATACCTCTTTTTATAATTCCTTGAAGTTTTCATGGTATGTTTCTCCGTTCATTTCTTTATGTATTTTAATATTTTAGTAATAATAATAACAACGAGCGGTCCGCTCGGCTGGTGCAATCGCTTAGTAAATTTATATATTATTTTATTAACAAAGTAACTTACTGTAAGGAATATAGTGACGAAAGTAATGTTTGAGAATATATAAGATTATTTTGCATTTGGAAAATAATATGTATTGTGTATTAATAAATAAAAAAGTGTATTAATTAACTAAAATATTTCGCAAGCAGTGATGAGTGATCAGTGGGTAGTTGTGAAGAAGTTGAGTAGAAGTTGAATATTATTTGCTAGCAATATACAGATCGACTATTTTGTATATCGGTGTAATAGCCTAGCGGTACGGATCGTGCATTCTACCTCCGTGGACCTAGATCGAATCCTGTTAAACTCAAAAAAAATCGTTAAGTTTTTTTTATTGTTTTTTTGTCGAAATTTTAGTTTTCAAAATTATATTTGCAATTTTTATCCTTTTATTGCTATTAAGATGTCGTCGACTGTACTTTGGGGGTGCTGTGAAAATGATTCTACCGAAGAAAAATATTTACGTTGCAGTAACTGTAAATCATTTATCATTTAGTTTGTATTTCGCTGTATGAAAATTCTGATTTATCGGCATCCACTGACTGGAAATGTCCCTTATGCCAGGGCCCTAAGGCACGTTATAATGATAACACACCTGTACGCAACGTAAACATGAACAGAGGATCAGGTAGCAAAAAATCTGCTGTCATGGCATCGCCGGTTACAGCTCAAGGCCAAATGAATCAAGTCACAAGGGAGGAGATTCAGGGTATCCTTCATGACACCCTTGACATGAAATTTAATGATATGCTGTTGAAATTTCAAGTTAGTATTCCAAGTTTATTGGATGATAAACTTAAGCCTTTAAAAATTGAGTTGATGGAGATAACTACAGCTTTATGTATATTAAATACACAATATGAGGAAATTAAAAAGGATAATATTGAAATGAAGCAAATTAATTTGGAAGCACAAAGGGAAATTAAAGTTTTGAAAGAAGAAAATAGATCATTGCATTTTACTGTTTCTGACCGAAATAATCGCGTGAATAGTCTAGAGCAACATTCTCGCAGCAATATTAAGTTTCAATGTGTGCCTGAAAGTAAAAATAAGAATTTGGTGCGTATTGCTATGGATTTGGGTAAAGCCGTTGGGTGTGATATAGTCGAGACAGATATTCTACACTGAACTCGAGTTGCCAAACGTAATCGAAATAGTACTCGCCCACGCTCTATTATTATTCAGCTATCCTCTCCTAGGCTACGTGATCGAATCCTTGCTTCTTCGATAGCTTTTAATAAGAAACATCCAAACAATAGGCTCAACTGTGAGGATATTGGACTAAAATGCAAAGAACCAATTTATGTAATGGAGCATTTGTCAACTTATAACAAAGGGCTTCATGCAGCTGCCAGACAAAAAGCTAAGGAACTAGGTTATAAATATGTTTGGGTTAGGAATGGCTAATAATTCCTTCGCTTAACCACGTTTCAGTTCGAATCGTGGTTAAGCGTAGGAATTATTAGCAGCGAACTATTCAATGATAAATATGTTGTATATAAACGTGATAGAGGTCTCAATGTTCCAAATTCTAAAAAAGACAGTGGTGGGGTACTGATTGCAGTTTCCAGCAGATTTAGTTCTAGGCGTATGGCTACTTGGGACAGTGATTGTGAGGATCTTTGGATTACTATTAATGTTAATATTTCAGACGATAAATAAGATAGCGTTATGTGTTGTTTATCTACCTCCACCTGTGACTATGAATCTAATTGAATGTTTCATTAATAATTGTAATACTGTCTTTGATAAACCGGATTTGCCTTGCTGTATTTTTGGTGATTTTAATTTAAAGATAAAATGGGACTTATTGGATGATTCAAAATTAGTCAACTCAAATAAATTGCGGAGTGTTTTCTTGATTTTCTTAATACTAACAAATTATTTCAATACAATCGGACTGCTAATATATCGGGTAATATTTTAGACCTCGTGTTATCAGACCTTCCTTCTTGTCAAGTAAAAGAATCACAAATAGCATTGTCGGTAGTTGACCGGCTTCACCCACTTTTGATATTCTGTATTGGCAAAATCAATGATAATAGACTTCCATACAATAGTCAAGAGTTAAAATTAAACTTTTTTTAAAGCAAACTACAATGATATCCGGAACCATCTGGAATCAGTAGATTGGCTTGGAAAATTAAAACAGTTACAAGATGTCAATGAGATGGTATCTGTTTTTTATGATATAATTCAGACAATAATCAAAGAATTCATACTCAAGCGAAAACAAAGTAATAAGAAAATTCTTGTATGGTTTAGTTGTGATCTTATTAGAGCTCTAAAGGAAAAGTATAACATGTTTGGCAGGTACAAGAATTATAAAAATCCAATGGATAAAACACAATTAAATATACTAAATAAACGATGCGACTAAAGTTAGCTGTTGATTGTTATAAAACTTATATTAAAGTAATAGAAGATAAGCTTCCTGATAATCCAAAACTATTTTGGTCATTTGTGAAGACAAAGCGCGGAGGTACAAGTAACTATCCATCCAGCATGACAAATGGTACAAAACATACTAGTGACGTTAAGGAAATATGTGACATGTTTGCATCTTCGTTTTCCTCTGCTTATAGTGATCAACAGCAGAGATTAGTAAATATATTGTCTTTGTCTCTTTGTCAACAGTTTATTTTCAGAGATGAAAATGTTTGTCACTTGAACAAATTAAGAAATTACACTGAAGCTTTGACTGCACCTAAAATAAATAGAAACTGTTTTTAAAACAATTAAATTCACTTAATCGATATAAGAGAGCAGGCGAGGATGAAATTCCGCCAATTTTTATTATTGAGTGTGCTGAGCAATTAGCGTTGCCCCTTTGTTTTATTTTTAATACGAGTAAGTCGCTAGAAACTGGTATTTTTCCTAGTGCCTGGAAAATAGCGAAAGTCGTCCCTGTGCCTAAATCCGACAAACATGAAATCATATCTAATTACAGGCCAATTTCCTTTTTATCTACATTTTGCAAAGTTTTTGAATCTTTAATTTGTCCATTTTTTCAGCGGCATTTAGATCAATATATAAACGATAGTCAGTTTGGATTCGTGAAACGTAGATCAACTGCTGCTAATTTGGCAAGTTTTACTGAAACTGTATCCCGCCTTATTCATACTAACAGTGAAGTGGATGTTATCTGCACAGATTTTAGTCAAGCTTTCGACCGCGTGCCTCATAATTTGTTATTAAAGAAGTTGTCTTGTTACGGAGTCACAGGTTCGCTTATTGTGTGGTCTAATTCATGCCTTCAAAATCGCACCTTTTCTGTTGTGGTTAATGGTTGCAGATCTTCGTATTACCCTATTACCTCAGGAGTAACTCAAGGGTCTCATTTGACTTAAAGTTTGTCAAGGAAATCAAATCTGAAAATGACGTATCACTTCTCCAAAAAGATCTTACTAACTTGGAGTCATGGTGCAGTAATAATGGGATGTTGCTCAATCGTGACAAATGTTTTCATATAAAATTTACGAGAAAATTAAATCCTCAATATTATGATTATTATTATATTGGGTAGTATAAATTACAACGTTTAGAACAGACTAGAGATCTTGGTGTAATTTTTGATCACACGCTTACCTTTGTACCCCATATTGATCATATTTTTCAGAAATCGTCTAAGATGTTGGGAATTTTAATAAGAAATATTAAATTATTTAAGACAAACAAGACTGTCTGTACTACAGCTTAGTAAGGAGTTTATTGGAGTTCTGTATTGTAGTGTGGAGGCCCCATTACGCTACACACTCATTGAGACTAGAAAGAGTGCAGAAACGTTTCCTGTGTCATATCGCATATAGAAGTGGCATAGCGAAGAGGTATATTTCTTATAAAACTTGGTTGTTAAAATTTAATATGATGTCGCTGGAACGCCTTAGGAAACATTTAAATTGTTTGTTTATGTTTCGATTAGTAAGAAATGAGATTGATTGTGCTCCATTGTTAAACAAAATAGACTTTCGTGTACCAAGGGGACGTCCTCGTAATCAAGTCACGCCTTTTTGCCTGCCTGTACGTAAAACAGTACAAGGTGCAAATTCGCCAATAGCAAGATTCTGCAAAGTTGTCAATGAATATAGCGACTTTTTTGACATTCATTTTGACTCCTTCAACAAGATTCGAAAAACTTTATCAAAAATTGTTGTTGACAAATAAAGGTACTGCATGTTCTCTCTACACTGTTGTATCTTAATACTGTACTTCTTAATTGATACGTTTTTGTTTGTATTCTATATTGTTACAGCTTCGTTTACTGTTACAGCTTTATTCATTTTTTTCGTTTTTTTAGAGTTAAATTAGTGTAAGTTAGTTAAATTCTTTAGGTGAGTTGCTTTGTAATTAGTAATTTTGAGTTTTATAATCACGCGGTGTTTACCTGTAAATGTTTAATATAATTAAGTACCTAGCTTAAGTTATTATGCAAGTTAAAATATAGTTTATCATTGTACTTAAACGTTGGTAAGCCATTTAAATAAAATAAATAAAAAAAATAAAAAAAAATAATAGTAAGTGTTTTCCTCAGTTACACAAAAATTATAAAATTTAAATTAAATGCGAATGCTATGTGCCCTGTTGGCAATAAGTTTACCTCTCATCACAATATGGGACTTGTGTCTTCGGCTAGTCGTGGGTGCCCTGGTTGTGCCACTGTCTACCTCTTCGGGGATATGGGCGTAAAGATACTTTTTTGTTTTAAATGCTTAATGGTCCAGGTGTTAGACTTTACTACATTAGGTTCCAGGTTCTAATCCCGGATCGTGCAAGTAAAATAAAAATGTAGTTTTTCCAATTTTCTAATAATAAAAACTATATTCTCGGGATTGGATGTGTGCCCGGGTTGGCGATAGGTTTGCCACCTACCCACATTCTGGGACTTGAGTGTCTTCGGCTAGTCGTGGGTGCCCTAGTTGTGCCTCTACCTTCCTCCTCGGGGATACGGGCATGAAGACGCTATTTTTTAAATGCTAAATCATAAAATCAGTCTTTTGTTTTTCCTCTTGACTAGTTTTCTATCATGTAAACTTATATCTTAATATTTAATATCTTTAGCTGGTTTCATAATCAATCTTCTTTCTTGTCCAGGCCTCTTCCTCTTCTGTTATAATAAAACATGGAAATCTCCGATTTTTCCTTACTGTTACCAAAGACAATATTTATATTTACTTATCTCTGCTGTCATATAGTAGTAGGTACAGTTTATTTACAGATTCACATGTATGCATCACTATAAATTGTTACACATTGCATACATAAATTTACTTCTAATACTTTTATACTACTACTAACTACTAACGCCACTATGTCCGTCCGAGTCAAGATCAGAGCACAGAGGCAATTCCATTGCAGAGAGGTGTAAGACAGGGAGACGTTATATCTCCTAAGCTCTTCACCAATGCAATGGAGGACGCTTTTAAGCTTCTGGAGTGGAAAGGAATGGGCATCAACATCAACGGCGAGTTCATCACTCAGCTTCGATTTGCCGATGACATGGTCATAATGGCGAAATCGCTGGAAGAGCTTAGTACAATGCTCGAAGACCTAAATCGTGTTTCCCGGCAGGTGGGCCTTAAGATGAACATGGACAAAACGAAAATCATGCGGAATGTCCATGTAGCGCCCACCCCAGTGTCAGTTGGGAACGCGATCCTCGAAGTTGTCGACGAATATATATACCTAGAACAAACGGTCTAGTTAGGTAGGTCTAACTTCGAGAAAGAGGTAAATAGACGAATCCAACTCGGTTGAGCAGCGTTCGGGAAATTGCGTAGCGTCTTTTCGTCCGAAATACCTCAGTGTCTCAAGACAAAAGTCTTTAACCAGTGTGTGTTACCAGTGATGACCTACGGCACCGAGACGTGGTCTCTTACTGTGGGCCTGATAAACAAGCTCAAGGTTGCACAGCGAGCTATGGAGTGGGCTATGCTCGGGGTTTCCCTGCGAGATCGATTCAGAAATGAGGAGATCCGCTGGCGAACGAAAGTCATCGACATAGCCAGCCGGGCTAGCAAGCTGAAGTGGCAGTGGGCGGGGCACATAGTGCGTAGAACTGATGGCCGTTGGGGCAGAAAAGATCTCGAGTGGAGACCCCGCACCGGCAAGCGAAGCATAGGACGACCACCCACGAGATGGACAGATGACCTTATGGGGGAGGCCTATGTTCAGTAGTGGACGTCTTATGGCTGAAATGATGATGATGATGATGATGATGATGATGATGACTTTTATACTTAATACTTTTTACCTCTTTTAACTTAGACATTGGATGGAAATCTTTGGTATTAGAAATTCGAACAACACCATCACAATACCTTAACGATATTGTCAGGATGTAGTCACGATATCGTAACAAAAAGCCGTCATCGTCACCTTCTCCTGAAGGTCACACACAAGAGTCACGACATCGTCATGACACTGCCAAGACAACGTCTTCACCGTCCATGTCGGTCCGGGCTCTTTTGCAGAATAGACCATCTGCCTTCCTGCCAAGCATTTACCCTTGTTCCGCCCTGGGCGGAACACAGCCACAATATCCTCTTCCGAAATGAACCAAGA
Source organism: Calephelis virginiensis (assembly GCA_002245475.1). Classification (NCBI taxonomy): domain Eukaryota; kingdom Metazoa; phylum Arthropoda; class Insecta; order Lepidoptera; family Riodinidae; genus Calephelis; species Calephelis virginiensis. Next base: position 80,005 of record NJDC01001369.1, read on the forward strand.
TCCCACCTTAAGCCGAGGTACGGTCTCACAGGAGACACCCTTAGGGAGGGGGGTCCCAGGCCCCACCCAAAATTACATCTCTGGCTGAGCACTCTGCTCGCCCACTAGCCCGGTGACGTTGTTAAAGTCAATAGACGTACACAACAGTAGTCATTTGGAAAAAAAAAAACCTGCCAAGCAGCTCGTAAAAGCCATTATCCTTACAAAGCATAGCCTTACCGTCACTAACACCGTGACATCTGACTAGGTGGTAGACATAACGTCATGACGTATTCCGGTTTGAAGGGTAAGGTAGCCGGTAAACTTACTTTTGATCGAGGCCTAACATCCCGGCCTCAGGTTGGCCACGCACCATTACCACATTTGGTATCTCTAGGCGGCGTGAATTTCTTACCATCAGGAAATCCGTCTGCTTGTTTGCCTTCCAATATCATAAAAAAAACATCAAGATACCTCCATAATATCGTTATGACACAACCACAACATTGTCTTCACAATCACCATCTCGACAAAGCCAAGATGTCATCTTGATTGTCACCCTCATGATACTACCCTGACATTGTTTTCACCGTCACCGTTTTGTGACGGTGAAACGACGATAAGGCTTAAGCGGATAACCCATTAGACGGACATCCGACATGTCCGCGGCAAGTATGCACACATGTCCGCCAGAAATCAGAATATCATAGATTTTTATTATTCTTTGGTCAAAACTCGCTACCGGTGTGTGTAATGTTTGCTCGTGTACTGTGTGGACCACAGCAGGCAGCCTGGCAGACTCGTCGTATAGTAGCTATGTCCGACGGACATATTTGCACATTTGACCGCGGATATATTCGTCTCTTTGAAAATGAATTCCCCTCTCTAGAAAATTGGAAAACAATACCTACTTTATTTTGTTTTCACTTTTCTGTTAGCTCTCAATGACAGACGGTATAAAGTTCGCTAGGATTCGGGTGGCTAGTTAAAAAACCAGATTGTTTTTCCAGGACCTTGGCAGTGCTTACAACCAGTACTGGTTTTCCAGTAATATGAACATTTGCTTATTCTAATTTTATTATAATAATAACAATACAAAATTGTTTTCAATAGTACCTACTTAAGTTATTGCTCATTTTACAAGTATTTTTACTGTAAATTATTGTCTTAGAGGTGTGTTTGTTATTTGTCTTGTCTCTTCCGATTTCTATTCGCAGTGACTGAAGTCAGACCAAAGTTTTTTTTTATTACGGATATTATTTTTTGAACTGAAAACTTCTTCAGCGGCGTTGGATACTTTTTTTGGAATGGGTAAAAACTTCTAAACTCGCGTCAGATCGTCAGAACGTAAGACGGGGCACTGCGCATGCGCGAATAAGACGGGGAAGGTCGCTTGCGCGAGGTCTAAAATAAAACGTAGATTCATTGCTGTTTTTGTATTGCTTAGATATTTCCGATGAATATAGGATTTGCAATGGATAATACCAGTACGAGTGAGTGTAAAACAATTGTGAAAAAACAGTTTGTGGTAAAATAGATATTAGTTTAGTAAAACATCTTGTAATTTGTTTGCGACTTGTAGGTATATCATAGTTTCTCAGTTAAGAGAAATTACTCTACAACATTGTGAAGAAGTTTAGCTTTTTTCGAATAATATTAAAAGGAAAATCGATATACACATATATATTATTACATTGGATTGAATTATGTATAAGTTTGAAAAATTAAATATTTCATAATAATAATATTTTATCTCATAAGTAATACTATTTTGACTGACCGAGGTAAATTATAAATTTGCCGTACTAGTAGGTAGCGTACTGAAGTTTCATGGTTTAACACGGATCACTAATAGGTAGGTACTAACAGGGTGTTCTAATACATTTTACGAATTGTACGATTACAGTGCGAACCCAAAAATGTCCGATTAAGCACAAGACTATTGTATTATCATAAATGATAGTACTTTAATTCTGATCTAATTTAATTTTGAAAATTATTCCCTTACCATTCCATAATGTCAGAAATGCAAAACGTTAATATTTAAGTTTTCACTTCTGCCGGCACTCCCGGAGTGCAACCCGTCGTTTTTTTTATTTTATTGCTGAAAGTTTACATTCTTCAAAGTCTTTATTATGGCGAGACAGGCATATCTGCGGTAATGTTAGAGACTAGTTTTGTATTGCAAGTTTAAAGAATTAAAAGGTCCAAAGTAGCAAACTCGGGTAGCTGGCAAAACCTGAAATAGGTCATCAGTTAAAGCCCAGTTAAGTAGTATGGGAGCGCGGAGACCATCACATAATTATAAACCTACTTGGAAAACGTAACTTGCATAACATTCCTTTCGCAATTTGATAAAAAGAAGCAAAGGCCATAAAACACATCCAACTAAATGAGGTATGCGCAAAAGATGCAATTAAGTCGTTAGTAATTACTAGCACTTTCCATATATCTTGTTATTCAACATTTTATCTCATTAAAAATCGTCATACATACAAAATTAAGCGAATCTAAAGCGATCCATTCTCCTATTAACATTGTATTAACATGATAATACACAAAATCATTAAATTCTGTTAAATCTTATAGAACTCCAAATAATTTCTCCTTACAAGTAAAGCTTTATTTAATGCGAATGCGTTGCGCTCCAGATACTTTAATTAGGATCTCGTTCCGCTCAGCGGCGCCCTCTCTAGTTTCTACAAGACTATTTAGACAATAATTTTATCAGGTTTGACGCGCTCCGCGATGCCAGCGGTTACTGTTAGTTCACCGTCTGTTAGTCTCGGTTTATCTCAATCAAACAATTAAACGGTTCAAACCAGTTTCCATGCGGTGACCTAAGTTTCTATACACCTAAATACTTTCTAATCTAGCTTTTATATAGACTAATAACTCAATACCTAATTTATGAACTGCATATAAAGACTGACAAAATTAATATTGCTCATTATTATTGATATATATGCGTCACGGTCCACGGGCAAACTATTTAATTTTGTATGCGCTAATTGAATGAAGTTGCATAACAACTCAATAACTAAGCTATATTAGACCCAAGTCCGAAATCCAGCACTTCTACCTATTTAACGCCTAAAAAGAAACGTAATCTGACGAAACGCGAAGAACACAGGCTTGGCTGGTTCATATAAGCAAACTAGGCGACCGCCTGGGGACGCTCGGACGTGGGGGCGCTACAACAAAGCAAGTGACATACACAACCATTTAACACGTGAATCGATCTTAGTGGAAATGTTTAAGGATGAAGAAACCGGCGTTTCTGTATGAAAAGGGTAATTAATGTAGAGGAAGCAAGGGTGCTCTGCCAGGACCGTGAGGTTTGGAACTCGATATTCTCTGCCTACCCTGTAAGGGACTTAGCGTGAAAATATGTATGTATGTATGTACGTATATTGAAGCGTCGGTTCTGAATCTAACTATTCAGAAAAAAAATGATATGTGTATAATAGGTCTAAAATTATCAGGCCTATATCCTTGAAGGAGTAGGCAGAGGCACAACCAGGGCACCTACAATTAGCCGAAGACACTTAGGCTATCTTTCACAATGTCTAAGTAAAGTTCTAAGTAGGCTACTTAAAAGTTATGTACAAAGTAAAACACGTTTTTGCGTTTCACACTCAACAAGTAACACTAATCATCACTTAAAACTGCCTTATATTTATATCGTGTAACTTACTGTGTGTCCACTATGGCAATTTTTGCATTTAATGTGGCGTCCACCTGCTTCTGGTGTCCAATATACGGGCGTCAAATAGGACGCTGATTGCTTTGTTCCCAAATTATCGTACTGACCCTAAAAAAGTTAAAAGTAAGAAAAAAAAGACGTCAATTTACTTGCAATCTGGCTGTACTGAATGTTTGCGTTTCCGCTAATTTTCGTTGCAAATTTTATAGCGCTGTTGTCGATTTGTAAAACTTTCATTCATGACCGTATTTGACTTCCCCACAATTTTAGAAGATGCGACGTTGCCGTTTCGTGCAATGAAGTAGGCAGAAATTAGGTTAATAAATCCTTTTTCGGTTCGGTGTCGGTATTCGGACGCCGTGAGAGCTCGGATGCCTTATTTTAAGTGAAAAGTGACGTCCGTCTTTTTAAGCAAAATGACCAGTGAAAATCGTCGAAGTGCAAGAATATTGAAATTAATACGAGGATGCGAAGGTAATATTGGGGAGTTATAATTTATTTAAACATCAAAATAAACACCTAAGTCGAAAAATAGACACATAGGTAAAATATAACCCTGTCTTAGGCCCAGAATCTGACAAAAAAAAACTATCAAAGAGCTGTATTATAACTGTCTAACCTGTAGCTACGAAAGTACTGGTTTAAATATCTATTACACCACTTTGAATCTCAAGGACAAACAAACAAACAGACTTTCTCATTCATAATATTAGTAAGAGGGATTATAAGTACCTAATTATAACCTTACTAATTAGGGGGTGCAGTACTATGTCCAAACTGACAGCCAATGCTTCTCCCTTGCTTTCGACTGCTTGTGCTCATCGGTGTGTTAAGTAAACTAAAAGATAACCAGCTGAACGACCACGACGGAAACCGTACTGACGATCATTCAAGAGCTGGTGCTCCTCTAGGTACCTTAAGAGCTGGCAGTTTGTTATGGATTCCATAACTTTGGAAAACAAGGAAGTTATAGCTATAGGTCGGTAACTAGACGGATCCGAGCGGTTACCTTTTTTAGGGATCGGATGTACTAAAGCGGTCTTCCATGAATTCGGTACAATGCCTGATGAATGGGAGAGCCGGAAGAGTCGCGTTAAAACCGGTGCCAGCTCAGGAGCACATACTTTGAGAACAATCGGAGGGATACCATCGGGCCCACTCGACTTGTTGACGTCCAATGAAATAAGTGTTCTACGCACTGAACTCTGCACAAGCTTTATTTTTGGCATAGACACTTCACACGGCTTTCTCTTTCGCTTCATGGGCCAGCGAGGCATCACTCCGGTGTAAAGATGGTAAAGATGGCTTTGCAAAATTTCCTTGGACAGCCTTGGCGAGAGACCAGAACGCTCTTGTTCCCGAAGGTAAGCCGGCCAATTTCTCGCCAATTCTGCCAATGTGCTCGGACTTTGCCCTAGCAATAGCTCTTTTGAAAGACCTAGACGCAGAATTATACTCCTTTTTAATCAAGCTGGTGTTTTCGTCGCAAGACTTCGCTGCCGTGGCCCAGGCCTGGTAGCATTTACGCTTATGGCTAAGTGCCATCTTACATGGACGACTAAACCAAGGCTGGGATTTGCCACCAACAGGCACTGAAGAGAACGGAATATAAAGTTCCATACCCTGCAGCACCACATCAGTAACAGCATCAGCAAGGATGTCTGGATCATACAGCGAGAAGCAAAATTAACTTAAAGGACTTAAAGTATTATGAAATGAAATACCATATTTTTTAAACTATGATCCATCAAATACCTCCCAGCTAATTCATCAGGTTCTTGTCATCATTAGGGTTACTCTTGAATCTCGATATCAAACGAATTAGAAATTGGAATCGTATGTCATTTTATGTACCTTTGAACACAGCTTTAGCTTTTTTAGTTTAGTTAGACACTTAGTTACAAATAAATTCAACGAATCCGATGAAATAATTTATTGTTTACTATTAACCAAATGTTAATAATTTACCAGTATTATGTTCAAAAGTATCTTATATGACATAGTAGTTAAGACGATTCTAATAAGGCAAAACACGATGCGTTTACCCGCAACATAAAAAATCGCATTTACATCCGTCCATCCGCTAAAGCAGCCTTTCCCAAAGTGGGCGATAACGCCCCCTTGTGGGCGCTGGAAGCCTAGAGGGGGGCGGTATAAATCTTGAAAAAAATGTTTTTTTGAGCTAGGCGCAACAAATATGTTATTGAGGTTATTGACAAGAAAAAAACGAGGGGGGGGGGGTGCTACAAAACAACTGATTTTCAAAGTGGGCGTTACATGACGGCATGACATAAGTTTGGGAACCTCTGCGCTAAAGATACTCACAGTCAGATTTTTTTATTTGAAAGCGGACGTAATCCTATCTCGATCTCGATCAGTCCGTCTTAGCTATAGTTTATTGAAATCTGTCCAGACGTTCAAGGTTCATTTGCAGCTCATTTGTAAGAATCGGAATAAATATATGTGCGTCTGAGACGCACTATGGCTATTTATTTCACTTTTGTATGTACCTATGTGAAACGCGTAGTATGTATTTGTGT
>NJDC01001369.1:86256-100100 GCA_002245475.1 Calephelis virginiensis
TCAAAGCTGATGTGATTGACATGGTTCTTATCTACATTACAGGGTTTGTCGGGAGTTATTAAATTTTTTTTTAATTTTAGGGAGACTTGTATATATAAAATATATACTATACTATACTAGGGAGATTTTGAATTTAATGTTATATGAAGCAAAATAAGTCAACTAATTTATTTATTACATTAAGACAAAGAATGATATTTATACAGAGTGTATTTGACATCGTAACGAAAAGCCGCCCATTGCGAGCTGTAAGTGCCGACCTAACACCACAGATACTAACGTACTAATACGATGTTTTATTACATTGATGTTTTATTGAAAATGTGTTATTTATTTGATATTAAAAAATAACAACAAATAAAAAATAAATAAATCTACACAAGATACAGTTTCTTTTATAACTAAAGCAGCATCCAAACATCTAAAGCTGTATTGGTGTCTTCTTAGATCTTGCAAAAGCATTCGACAGTTTCTATTCCAATTTTGCTTAAAAAATTGTAAGCAATGCACTAAAATGATTTGCTCGGTATTTCACGGAGTGAAGTCAATGTATAAAAATAGGTTGAATCTTTGCTATACATGTTCCATATAATATGTCAAAAAAAATTATTCGCAATCACGGTTCATAATTAATTAATAATGAATTCATGTCATTCCCGTTGATTTTTCTATTTCAAATATTGACTAATACTATAGTAGCCCTTTTTTATGTAATTTATTTTCAATAGTTTTTGAAGCGAAACTTCCTTAGAATCGTTGTGATTTCAAACCGGATGCAACGGAAAAACGACAGGAGTAGGTGGGAATTGGGAGTTTAATGAGTTGAGTTGAGTTGAGTTTCAAACGCTCCCAATTCCCATATCATCAAGGCATACAGAATTTGTAATTTATAAAGGACCTTAACAAAGGAGTTAGCAACCGCTAATCCATCAGCATCATTTTTTTTTCAGCAGAACGAGATTATAATTTGCAAATCCTGTCAAGCGCCACCATGAAATAACTGTTTACTAATTATCTTACTAATCAGTCTGTTCAGACTGAACTGATCTCTACTGAACTGGAAACTGACTGATAAAAGTGAAGAGAAGTAAATTGTGGACGGTTTAAAAAAAGACGGAGGTGATGCCGTTTGCACTATTTGTAACAACCGAGTTAAAATATATGGAAATACAAACACCTAGAAGTTTATGACGTTGACTTTAACGATTTTAATTTCGATACCTGGCACAACTCACTGTATAGCTATAAATGTTTTAAAATAAATTTGTGGAAAATAAACTCATTTCTGATGTTTTAATTATTTACGTTGGTAAGGTAAATAAAAACAACATAAATTTTGATATACTTTAAATATATATATATCGCTATATCGGTCTATTTCACCTATATATCGATATTTCCATATCGAATTCTTTCGATATATATATCGATATTTCTTAAAACTTTGCATCCCAATTGACATTAACCTGTTTTCTTTTATTCTCTATGGTCTTTCCAAAGATAAAGTAATTTTGTTTTTTGAAAAAGTCCCTTTTGAAATCTGATTTTGCATGTTCTCAGAAATCAACCTAGTTTAGGAGCTTTTTATGAACAAGAGCTTCAAAAGACAAAGTGTCCTAATACTTAACTTGTTGAAAAAGTTCTAAGACGGAATAAAAATAAGGTTTTAGTAAAATGGCTAGGAATGCCTTCGATTGAAAATAGCTGGATTGATAAGCTAATAAATTTATTATACATACATACATATATACATACATATCTTCAAGCCAAGTCCCTTATGGGGTAGGCAGTCACGATCCTGACAAACCTAAATATATTATAAGCAAGAAAAACATGGTTTTGAGTGATTTGAGGAAAGTCATATTGTATAATGTTTTTGCAATCGCATGATTACTAAACAAGGTTAAGAAGGTAGACTGGATCTTGCAAACGCAAAATATAATTTTTAAAATTTACATAGGATAAAATATTTACAAACTTACATATGCAAATAAAATCTCGCAAACACTGAACAGACTGATTAGTAAGATAAAATGTAAACAGTTATTTTGTGCTGGTGGTTGACAGGACTTGCAAATTACACTCTCATTCTGCTAAAAAAATGCTGATGTATTAGCGGTTGCTAAGCAAGCAGACCTAATTTATCAGTTTCCAGTTCAGTAGAGATTAGTTCAGTCTGAACAGACTGATTAGTAAGATAATATTATGTAAACAGTTATTTCATGCTGGTGGTTGACAGGATTTACAAATCACACTCTCATTCTGCTGAAAAAATGATGCTGATGGATTAGCGGTTGCTAATTCCTTTTTTAAGGTCCTGTATAAATTGCAAAATCTGTATGCGTTGATGATATGGGAATTGGGAGCGTTTAGGGCAGCGCGGCGAAATTTAGCGAAGCCAAGCTGAAGCAAAACCCCCGATTCCCACCTACTGACAGGCAAGAGACACAAATAGAGTGCAGGATTCTATATATTCATCTCATTGTTTTGTCGATTTACTTTATTTAAAGATGTAATTTTTTTTTGTTTGTTGCATGTTTCTTTCTATGTCTCTTACAGAGAGAGATTGATAGACACAAATAGGCACTGATAGAGTTTGATCAACACTGACAGAGATCGATATACATTAATAGAAATTCATAGAGATTAATAAAGATTGATAGAGAGGGAGAGGGTGAGGGAGAGGGGGGGGAAGGAAGGGAAGGAGGGAGGAAGTTTCACTTCTATCGTGTGTGAATCGCACACACACCTTTTTTTGTACTGTTTCAATTGCAGGTCTTGAATATTATGGGGTATTTGATTAAAACAAACTTACTTACAATCAATTTGGTCATTTTAATAAAATGACCAAATTGATTGTTAAGTTCATTTTTATTTCGAGCAGGTATTTACGAGGCTCCAAAGGTTCGTGGCCTAACCTACATGGAGCTATGACATCTTTTTAAAATCTACTGTCATTTGTTAGTATGTGTCATATTGATTTATTGTGCGCAGTTTCATTCCGATACTGCACAATATAAATTTTCTGTGATTATTTGTTTGAAGCAATCTGACGCAATTTTCAATAATGGAGAAAATTGAACACCGTGCAGTCATTAAGTACCTCAATAAAAAAGGCCTATCACCAAAAGACATCCATCAAGATATGGTGAGTACTTTGGGGGAGTCTGCTCCATCGTATTCCAGTGTCAAGAAGTGGGTAGCTGAGTTTAAGCGCGGTCGTGAGAGCATTAAAGATGATCCTAGGAGTGGAAGGCCTACATCCTCTACCACATCGATACATCGATAAAATTTGTGATTTGTGACCATTGGTAAGATAGCTGAGATAACAAACATTAGTTATGGCCGGGTGCAACACATAATAACGGAAGAGTTGGGGTTCCATAAGATTTCTGCTCGCTGGGTCCCGAGGATGCTTTCAGCTGAACAAAAACGAGTTCGATACACAATTTCGCGAGACTGTTTGGATCTTTTTGAGACTGATCCCGAGGACTTTACACAAAAAGTTTTGTTACCATGGATGAAAGCTGGGTTCACCATCATACTCCTGAATCAAAGCAACAATCCAAACAGTGGAAAAGATCAGACTCTCCTACACCGAAAAAGGCTAAGGTCGTTTTGTCGACTAACAAAGTCATGGCTTCTGTTTTTTGGGATGCGAAGGATTAGATTTATTAGATTAGATTATTTACCGAAAGGTCAAACTATAAATTCTAGTTATTATTGTTACCTTTTACGAAGACTCCGGGAAGAAATAAAAGAAAAAAGGCCGGGAATGTTGCGTAAGAAAATTTTGTTTCATCAAGACAATGCACGTGTTCACACTTCGGTTGAAACAATGTCTGTAATCCATGATTGTGGCTACGAATTGCTGCCCCACCCACCTTATTCGCCGGATTTAGCCCCCTCGGATTATCATTTATTTCCAAATTTAAAAAAAACACATGGGTGGCTCGAAATTTTCAACCAAAGATGAGGTGATAATCGCAGTAAACGACTATTTCGCCGACCTTCCGGAATCTTTTTTTTTTTCGAGGGGATGAACAAGTTGCAGGTCAGATGGAAGAAGTGTGTTGAGCTAGATGGAGACTATGTCGAAAAATAAAAATAAATTTAAACCCACTTTTCTTTCATTTTCTTGGTCGGGCTTAGAACTTTTGGATTCATCCTCGTATATTGTGACAATTACTATTTTTTTTAAAAAGGCTCAGGTTTTTCTTAATGTTCATAATTTTTTTAAGTTTATATTGTAATGCAAAAGTTATTATACACAGAACAATAAAAAAAGTATAGACACAGCAAGGCGCCCGCAAAATTGAAGCGAGTAATATGAAGACGATACGGTGATATGAAAAGTGCAACATATTAGTCAGCCGCGAGCGGGCGATAACGTATGAAGTTAAAATTTTGATGTGTATGTTATGTCTCTTGTGTCCATTTGTATTCCATAAATATGCTGTCTTGTGTGTTCAATCATTGTAAAAATAATTCAGGTGTTAAAAAAAGTCTTTAGGAATAGCTTTTCACAAGTAAAAAACTGTTTCTCGAAATAATTTAAGAGAAAGAACAAAAAAATATATTTTATTTGTTTCTTGGAACACAAAACTACTCGTCATTTTATTGCTATTGTAAAATAATTGAATATACATTCTTCCCAGAAATTGGAAATAATTTAGTCTTTTCAGGTTTCGAACTATGACTATTTTTTACTAGATAAGGCAGATCATTGATGTAAACCAGAAAAAGGAATGGTCCTAGAATTGATCCTTGGGACACACCAACCTTGTGAATCAAGGGACAAATGTCCATTTACATAAACGTTTTAAATCTTATTTTATAAAACAAAGGGTTTGATCTTGCCATAATGTTGCATTTTTTTATTGGAATATATATCTATCTAATTTATAATTAATAAACTAATCACAAAATATTCCTAAAGCGTCTTGTGATTTTCCCAAGCTTCGAATATTTTTTGTACCAACTTTACTACAGCATTCGAACTCGACTTTCTGGAATTCGACCGTACCGTACAAACGACGACACACGAGACAACGGTACGGTCGAATTCCAGAGGATGCCTCGGTGTAGAGGCGAAACGTACGTCGAGTGCGATTTGGTGTTCTCTGTGGTGAGTGCTTCGACAAAGTTGGCGAAGGACGTGACAAGTGGTTTTGTTTCCCGTGTTCGGACTCTATTTGTGATCTGGTCGCGGAGGTGGGAGGTGGGAACTTTAGGTAGGGTTGTCACATGTAAAGAACGTGACAATTTATATTGTTTCCCGAGCTCTTCCTATAGTCGTGTTCTGGTCGCGGAGGTGGGTGGTGGGAACGTCAGTTAGGCTTGTCACATTCTGTGTCGTTTGGAGGATTATTTGCCACAACGGTTACACTGCTTACGCGGAATTAGCAAAATAAAGGCTTATCTTACATCTTTTACAGCATCAATAGTAGAATGACTTCTAGTGAAACCAAATTGATTCAAATGCAAAATATTATTTGTGTAGAAATGTAAACTCAGTTGATCCAGGATAATTTTCTCGAAACTTCTGCATAGAGTCGGTAATACAGAAATATGTTTATGTTTACTTAGGTCACATGTACTACCTGCTTTAAATAAAGGGACTACTTTGCTATGCTTCATTATATAAGAAAAAGTAACCTCGTCAATGCACTTGTTGAAAACAAAAGCTAAATGTGAAGCTATGCTATCTACAATGATACTAATTATATTTACAGAGAGACTACCTAAATCCGTAATCTCCTTAATTTTTAGTGACTTAAATGCTTAAATTATATTAAAAGAATCAGTTTCAGCAAGGCTTCCAAACAAATGAAGATAAGCATTCGTTTACATTTTGTGTAAGTAAAAGATGGGCTTGAGCAGGAGATGTGTGAATTGATTTGGTGGAGTATCAGTAAAAAAGTTTTTGAAAGCTTTGGCAACTTGCAACTCTGAAGTTAAATGTAATACTAGTTTTTTATGACATTGGAAGGCATACAAGCAGACGGATATCCTAAGAAGTAAGAAATTCACGCTGCCTATAGACACCAAAGTTGGTAATGGCTCGGTGCCAACCGGTGGATGTTAGGACTGGAACAAAAGTGTTTACCGGATACCCTCTGAAAAGGAACGCGTTAACGGCAAACGCTGACGTTATGGCTGCAGGACTATTAATCTATCCGATAATTTATATTTAATACAACTAGTATTTTACAATAGATAAAAATATCGTTATCTCTTTCGGCATACATAATATCAATATTTGTTAAAAAGATACAAAGAGATGTTGTTAAGCTTTATGTCGATTCCAACGGTATTTATACAACTAAATTTGCTATAGAACATTGTTGCACTTCTTTATGTATTATTCTGTTTCTGTGATTCTATCTGAGTATAGTACTACATTACAAACATGGACATGCAATACATGTCCATGTTTGTAAGTATCTCCGGGTTCGTTAATTCAAGCAATGATATTCATTTTGTGTTACTCCTGAATACCACCACCACGAGATTGCAGGCTTTCGCACACCTTTACATTTAAATGTGTGTAATATTTGTCACTATCGTAACTAATAATTACATAAAGAATAATATGATTAACAAGGGATTAATTTTTTTTTTCATATTCATGACTAGTTGAGAGAAAATCTGGGGGCACATTAGAGAGAATTTCTCTGCCTACCTACCTAACTAAGTGTTTCGTCGTTTTTTTGAACACCTCACAGAGTTGGTTTCCGATGTATTAGATAGTTCACATTCTCAGAATATTACATCAATAATAAATATTTGCCCCCCATCCCCTAAAATGGGGGGGGGGGGCGTGGTTTGTAAAAGACCAAAATGTTAGGGTACCCTAAAGTGCTGGAAAGCCGAAATTTGGTATATAAGCAAATTTTAGTATAGTCAGTCACAATTCTTGAATATAATCGCTTACGAGCGAAATATTGCCCTGATTTATCGCTTATAGTAATCAAAAAACCACCAAAGAAAAACCCAAAGACAGAAAAGGGCTACAAAAACCGGCACGCTCGATGTGCTAGAAACACATTCCAAACAGAAAAAAAAAACTTGAGAGATGTCAAGGGACACCCGGATGGAACGAAGTTCTTTTGGATTGATTAGTGAAGGAATTGTAATAAAATTTTATTTTTTTTAAGTTATAATAATATTTTTTTTATTATTAACAAATATACTGTTATATAAACTTAATCAGTAGGCTCAATTTTCGTAATAATTAAATAAAAAAAAATAGAGAGAGCCAGACAGAGAAACATGAAAAAAAATTTAAAAAAATGTATAAATAAATATTAAAAAAAAAACAAAATCCGCAAAGTTTACAATAGCTTACTATAGCTAAAATGTCGTGACAACTTTTCGTAAGATTTTTTTCCGTCTAGCCTCCTTTCACAACGCGCAATAAGGAACTTCGTTCCAAAAAGAAAGATGCTAGCAACTTACAAAATGAACTGAAATCCTATCAAAAACATTTAACGTAAAATGTTACCAAGACGACCACATAAGGTTTGACCTGTGAAATAGATATCAGATCTCATGTAGAGACCTACCGACCCTAACTTTACAAATTCTACATATCAGTAAAAATGTTTCATTACTTACTTCAGAAACAAAATATTCGCATCACCTCCACGGCGATAGACGAACTATGGGTATTTATTTTACTTTTATTTAAGAATATTTAAGACTTAACTGACCTACGATTAATGAGAGGTGGTCAACGGAGCTGGTCTGATGATAAGGCTCGAAGATTATAGTCGGAAACAGAATCAGTCTTTATAGAACAACATAGGAGGCGTAACTCCAGAATGCAGCTGCTGGTAAACCCAACGAATTTGGACTTATTCGATTTGCCTTAACCAGATTTGTTATTTTTTCTGTCGACAAGTACTTGGTAGCAAGGGCCTGATCAAAGTTTAAAAGTTACGACATTTCTTTGGTAATCTTTGCAGCTTTTATGAAGCATTAACTTGAGAACTGACATGAAAAACTTGGATATTTATATCAATTTTTAACCTATGTGTAACCTTACAGTTAAAACACTAACGAAGCTGGTATAACTGAGCTAGTCTGACAAAGGAGCTTGAAGGTAGGAGACGTAACCCTGGAATACATACTGGTAAAACCATCGAGTTTGAACTCATTTGATTCGCTTTAACTAGATCGATTTATATTTTCTGATGATCTAAGTTGATGATGCCTTGATGACAAGGACACGATGAATTTAATGTATATTATTATAGTTTCAAAGTTAGGGTATTATGTCTGTTTCGTATTCTTTGCAGTTTTTCTAAGGCACTTTCTAATCATGCAGAGAGGTATTGTAAGCTTTACTTATTTGTGTGTGTATGTGTGCTTGTGGCATCGTAGCTCCCAAACAATTGTGATGCGTTGTTTCAATCCAAGGCGAAAAATGACGGGCTTTATTAACCCCTAACGAAAATCGTATGTATGCATGTCTGTGGCAATATCTTTTGAACGGTTTGACCGAATTCGATGTGGTTATTTTTGTGTGAAATCTGACGTAATCGAGATAATTTTAGGCTATGTTACATATAGGCTTTGTCGGAGGTTCATAGAATTTTTTTAATTTTAAGATTGTTAGATTTACTTACTTAATGGTGGTAATTTTGTTGCGCACTCACCACAGACTACTATAGATGCTAACGCATCAGACAGAGAACTCCCATGCTGTCATGTAGTATCATGTAGTATCGTATACTATTGACAGGCAGCTATTATAGTTGACAGTTGTTTTTTTTTCAGCGATAACATTGTTTATCGGCTAATTCATAAGGGCTATGCAGCCAACCGACAGCATTTCTTACATTCAGTCTTTTATACTGTAATGTTTATTTAATCCAATTAAATGCTTAAATTCACTGACAGCAATAAAGACTGACAACTGACAGATCGCGACTAACTTTCATACAAACCAAGCTGTATCAAATGTTCACTATATTTGATACGTCTAAAAAATTTGTAGAAAATTAAAAAATATGTTTTTCCACCAGCTAAAAATAGATAATTTTATAGTCAGTTTAAAAACATGTTCTGTTAGAACGCCCAGGTGAGTGATTCGATTAGAGTCAAATAAATACCTTGGTTTAATTGAACTTTTATCATTTTTGTTATTTCATTGACTTAATTTCCAGACATGATTTAATTTCCAGAGACTTATTTGATTCTTGGTTAAATAAATCCATAGAGTTTCACAGCTTCTTCAAATGGAGTAATTATGTTAATACAACGCAACTTTTTAACACTAGACAAAATACTAACCTATTCTTTGTAGCATCAAATACTTGTGAATCGATGCCTGTTTTAACATTTAACCTTGTAATCATTTTATTGACAGTATGTTTTGATGGCAATATATTTTTTTAAAAACTCAAAATTTTAGACTTTGTTTCATAATTGCCCATAGATTTAGAATGTACAAGATCCACGAAGCTTGTTAGAAACCCTTATCAGATATAAATAAATTGTTTATGTGTGAGTTAGAAAAGGGTTGTCATTAAGACTGGCACTTATAAAAAAAGCACTTTTCAGGAAGCAATCCTTTATTTACGATATTATTTATAATTTATTTACATAACACTACACTTTACTACTCTTTTAATTTATTATTGACGCGACTTCGCGACCCTGATGAAGGGCGGTACGACACCGGAGCTGGTATACTATTTAGTCTCCTCACTGAGGTCAACTGGCAGGCAGAAACCGGATCCGTCGTTGGGCAGTAATTTGACTGAATGCATGGAACTGACTGAAAACTTAGAAAAAATGAGTTTTTATACAGTATTATTGCTGAATTGTAGGGTTAACTGTAATTCAGCAATTTGGCAATGAAAATAGGGATGTAACAGTAGGTACGTTAACTGTATCGATAAATTAACCTAGTTCAATTTATATTAAAAAAACTAGCTAGTTAATTAATATGTCCCGTCAAATATTGGCTTTACTTGTCACTACCACAGTGATTACTAGGTGATGGATTTCTACGTCACGCCCGTGTTTTTGTGTCACCATCTTAGCTTTTTTCTAAAGCTACTGCAAAGCTTTTCACTGTCATACTCCTGTGCAAGCGTAGGCTGATTATTAGTAAAATAATGTGAAATATCATCGTGCCATACAGATAGCAAAGTATATTGTTTTATAACTTGAGAAACCCAACCAGCTTAGGAGTCGTAAAATATTAGGGATAACCGTGGACTATTGACGCAAAACATCTTATAGGTGCATCGCTGTCCTGTGGCCAGAATGTTAGGCGTATTGTGCAAGTCTAACTGCTCAATCCTTCCAAACATTGCACGTATACAACAGCTGAAAGAGATAAGGGGTGTGTTCGAAATTCCAACCCGGGCAAGCACATCACTCTACAACGAGTGGTCTTGTTGATAATGACCCGCTTAAAATGCTCGCCTCAAACTAGCTTTTTGATAGGGAGGACATCGGCCTATGATTATTCAACACTAGACACATAAACAAGGGGAAAACAACAAATTTGACGTCTACAGGCGAGAGACGTCTCTTTCCATCTGGAACGCTAACTGCTTACTTGGTACGATATAATATAAAAAAAAATAATATAGCGGTACGAGGTCATAAATCTTGGTCTAAAAATAAAATTTATTATTTATTTTCCTTTATAATATGGTTATCAAATGAAAGGGTTCGTCGAGACCAACTCGAGAAATAATGTAACTTCATTCTAAATCCAATACGGCGGACCGTCCAAGATGGAGGAATAGTTATTTTTAATGCACTTCTACAATATGGGTAGGTATCAAATAAAAGAGGTCGTCGAGACCAATTTGAAAAACAATGTGACGTCTTTCTCAATCCAATATGGTGGAACACTTAAGATAGCGGAGTTATTAATGAACTTCTACTTAGTACCCAACTAAATGAGAGGGCTCATTGAGAGCAATTTGAAAATAATGTGACGTCATTCTAAACACCAACCAACAGACCATCCAAGATAGCAGAATAGTTATTTTTAATACATTTCTATAGTATGGGTATTAAATGAAAGGGCATACTGAAAATATTTAGAAAATAATGTGACATCACTTTAAATCCAGTATGGCGCACTTTTGAAAGTGTTCGCTTGGAAAAAAATGTTAAAAAAAATTTAAAGCCTGTTGTTTATCTTTGGTTTGTGTGTTTTAACGGGATGGTCGACCTGATGTCGTTGTCGTGGAAACATTACTGAAGTGAAGTCCACCTGACATATGTATGTATTTATCCTATTAATCCTACTAATTAGTCCTATAAATATTACAAATGCGAAAATTTGTGAGAATGGATCAATTGATGTTTGTTGCTCTTTCACACAAAATCAACCAAACAGAATTAAATAAAACTTCACAGTAATGTAACTCACACTTATAAATAACAAATAAATTAAAAAAAACTAACTATTATTAAAAGCTTTTTAAAGTCTGTAGCATCGATTGATTAACTTTGGTTTGTGTGTTTTAACGGGATAGGCGACATCAGCTTTGGTCTGTAATCTGTCTAGCAGAGGGACAACTTTAAAACCAAATCCGGACCTATGTTTTGTCAGAGTCAAGTAAACTATAATCTGAAATAAGTGGCGCATTCTTCCAAACACCCAAGTCAAGTTGAGACCGTGCCGAGGGCTGAGTGACATTGAGGTTTAATATGATAAATAAATGAAATAAATAAATATCTCTGGACAAGTTACACAAGTCGAATCTAGCCCCAAAGTACACTTGTGATATGGGTGTTAGTCAACGATTCTAATACATACATGGAAATACTTAAATAGATACAAGAATAAATTTAATAAACACCCAGACCCGGAAATGCAGACATCTAAATGTTCAACACACAAATGCCTACCTCCGTCGGGAATCGAACCCGAATAAGCTACGAAAATTAATCAAGACAAGACTTCACATAATCAAATTGGAACTGACAAAAGAGTAATATTATATACTCTATCAGGAACTGACATATGGCCGCCTGATTTGTCTAATAACATTTTGTCAATTTTGGTCGTATTTTGTACAATTTTGTTCAGGGAAATTGCACAAATAAAATAATCATGAAGAAAGTAGCATATCGTGTATTTCCTCGTTGCTAACAAATCTCACTATATATGCTTGAGTAATGAGGTCACTGTTTTACCGAAGACCATGACATTATTTTCTATATAACGACTTACGACTGTAATAAAAAAAATATTTTTACGGAATACATAGCAATATAGGCTACAGGTCTTAGCCGGCTCCAGAAATTTGACAAGCGACATTTGATAACGACATCCACTTTTAGCGGGGAAGTGGGCGGAAGAACCGTTATTTAAGATAGCTGTAACCCATTGGTTACAGCTATCTATTATGGATACCATTGTATCCATGGACCTTACGGTCTATTATTTTTTGTTTATAAATGTCTCCCGTGGCACTCACTTAACTAATTTTAAGTTACCTATCACTGTCTTCTTTCAACGAAAGTAACAGAAAGACACAAAACACTTTTAGTGCTGTCAAATTAGACCGTAAATGTCATTTCTACAGACGTTTAATCGATCACTTGGAAAACTTCGCTTAAAAAGATCAAAATTTGACATGTCGGGACTAATCTGACATGTCTAAAATCATGTCATGTATTTTTCAAATGAAACAAAAACAAAAGAGATGGAAAAAAGAATTACCACCAATATATATAATTTTTGTTTTAAAAATAAGTAGGGACTAGTAACAAAGTTTTGTAGTAAAGTTTATTAGCTCGATGATATGTTTGGTCAAACCCTGTATCTCACAAGTTCGACTTAAAACTTGACTTTAAAAATATTCGAAAGTTGGCGAGAACGGTCGAATAGGGAAAGCTCGCTTTTCGAGGGTTCTATCCAATCTCTAGGTAAAAGAAGAAAACTGAAAATTTATAACAAGTAAATTAATGAAAGTAATGTGTAAATATTACTTAGTGATGTGTAGGTACATGTGATTGTGTATATAAACTGTACTAGTGTAAGACAGTAAGAAAAAATGGAAATTTAAGTGTTTTATTACGACAGAAGCGTCTGTCGGTCTGAATAAGAAAGAAGATTGAAGACAAAACCAGCAAAAGAAACGAAATATTAAACTATGAGTTTTCTTTGCCTCTATGGTCTAGCGGTTCAGGTGCTGGACTTGACTGCATAGGGTCCTGGGTTCGATTCCCGGGCCGGGCAACAGAAAGAAAATTTGGTTTTTCCAATTTTCTAATAAAAAGAAACGTTGCTCGGGATTGGACGTATGCCCGGGTGGCTTGCTATCACATTGTAGGACTTAGTGTCTTCGGCTAGTTGTGGGTGCCCTGGTTGTGCCTCTGCCTACCCCTTCGGGGATATGGGCGTGAAGATACTTGTTTGAGATCACATAACATTAAACTAGTATAAGAGATAGAGGAAAACAAAAGATTTATAAAAATAATGGCGTGAAGATATGTATGTATGTAATAAAAATAATTCATACGTTGTGGAAGTTTTGGCACCATCTTGAAAAAAAAAATGATTTTGGCATTCAGCATTTTAATTTTATAATTTATGTAAATAATTGCAAACTCAAGGATATGACATATAATGAAAGAAATTACATGAAAACTTCAAGGAATTATAAACTAAAGGCGTATTCGAGGACTCAAATAACCTCTGAACTTAGTAAATTGTTATCAAAAAAGGGGGAAACGAGATAGTAAAAAACTTAAGAAGTGAAATGAAAATAAATAACAAGAAAAATAATTTGTTAATACAGAAGACATGGCAGCATGACCAAAAGGCCTTAACTTGTCCCAGAAAGGGATAATAGGTA
>NJDC01001369.1:105810-117353 GCA_002245475.1 Calephelis virginiensis
GATTGGGTAAGGCGGTGGATAACTACCCAGGCAAGTTGCTGCACATCACTCTATCACCAGTGATCTTGTTGTTAATTACCTGTTTTACCTGTTTTCACCTCTTACGATGTGCCTGGCACAGGGGCAGGTGATCTATTTTAGTCAGCGGACCCAGACCAACACGATGGAAAACTGAAGTTCTGAACTAAATGCGGTAGAGGGCGCTGTTATATGTCATTGAATAGCTCATAAATAGTTGAGCCGATTTTATTGAACTCTTTTAAGTGCATTAGGTGGTTATCTGGGCGATATAAATTCAAGAGTGGTTCCAATAGACGATGTTGGGGTCAGTATGTCATAAAACTTTCAAAGGGCTTAGACAATTTTAAAACTTATTTGTTTACAGTACTTCGACGATATTCTGTAGTTCAGGAGGGAATCACTCGAATGAATAATAACAATTCAATTTGATAAGTATGACATTTATATCAGGTATCCACAAGATTATAAAATAAAAAATTCTAATTTGGTTTAAAGAAACCATACTAGAAATTGGTTTCCGAATTCAAAATTCCAAATACAGTGTATTAAATCTCAACATTTTGCAGAAGATTGTTTTATACACTTTACGCCACTGCTGCTTCATGTTAATGCTAGACTACATACTGCACAACAGACGGTTTCCCAATTAGAAGAGGATCAATTAGAATGTAAATAAAACATCCACCTGAACATAACTCCAACAGATTACTATTTTTTCGAAATTTGGATAACGTTTAGCAAAAGAAAAACTCAATTCAGTCAGTCAGGGCAGTCCAAACCACGTCCAAAGATTTTATTGGTTCCCGTTCGAATGGTATATTAGTAGAGGAATCAATGAATTACCTATAAGATGGCAAATGTGCATAGGAAACAATGGTTCATATTTTGATTAAATAAATATATTACTTTAAAAATATTCGACTTATGTTCCTCCCTACAACACTCCAATTACAGATGTAAGAACCTAATATATTCCTATAACCTAATATATAAGTGTGGATATTACCCTCATTCGCAAAAATGTGTGACCTTGAGACGTTGAGTTGCAAAGCTGCGATGTGACGTGCAATAAGAAAATGCGATACAATCCGTTACAAGGTCCTTCATAAAATAAAAGGCACATCGATAAAATGTAATTGTTCGTATTAAATATGTCTCATCCCTAATCTTACATTTCTGTTTATAAATGTGACGTTTTGTCATTGCAAGAGCCAATAAGAAAGCAGTTCCTCGCTTCCCCGCACCTCAGCTATTTGCCAGAATTGTTTCAAAGTAAAATTATAAAGAATTATAAAGTCTAGTGGGATGTATAGTCGATGGCTAGAAGTGTAAAACTTTTAGTGTGCCCCATGTACAAAACTAGTTATTTAGTAAATAATATCAAAAGTTTTGAAGCATATTTAAAAATTCTGCACAGTTAGGAAGTGTCAAAAAAAGAATATCTATTAAATAGTGTGATTGAAATGGGTATATCGGGAACGTGCACGACAAAAGCGCCACCTTATAAACGCAACGTTAGGGGAGTATGCCAAATACAAGTACGAGTAACTGCATTACATATTTTTTGTAAAATTTAATATAATAGAAAAACTTTATATAGTGTATTTATTAT
The DNA here is from genome assembly GCA_002245475.1 of Calephelis virginiensis. Taxonomy (NCBI): domain Eukaryota; kingdom Metazoa; phylum Arthropoda; class Insecta; order Lepidoptera; family Riodinidae; genus Calephelis; species Calephelis virginiensis. The sequence goes on from NJDC01001369.1 coordinate 107,444, forward strand.
AGACATTTGGTTAAAACAATTCAAGGAAAAATGAAAATGATTTTAGGAACTGATTTTGAGAGTGTAAAACATGAAGTAAATTTCTGAATTAAATAAATTCATAAAATGTTAATCCAGTTTTAATTTTCATTAAAAATTTTGGAAGAAATTAAAATTTTTCAAAACAACGTTTTATAATCAAATTTCCCTAACGGAAAGAAAATGCGGAAGAACTGTGCAACAAAAGGGTGTTGCACATTTCTTCCGCAGCATGCTCTACAATCGTATACTCTATCCCTCCTATACACTACGCTCGTACTCATCGTCAAAATTTACCCAAATTCCATATAAAATTATTCTCCGTCCTACTTGCGCTAGACTGTAAAAGTACTCGTAGAAAAAGTACTTAATACCTTCTCTCAATTCTATTATCCATATGATATGTATATGTTTATTACGATGTTTTGTACCGGTTAATAGTTTGTCTCCTATTCATTATTCGTTGTAACGAGTACATGGAAGATCGCTTTAGTACACCCGATCCCTAAAAAAGGTAAACCCTCGGATCCATCTAATTACCGGCCCATAGCCGCATAGCTTCCTTGTTTTCTAAATTTATGGAATCCATAACAAACTGCCAACTCTTAAAGTACCCAGAGGAGCACCAGCTGTTAAATGTCAGTTTGGACATAGCGGAAGCCTTTGATCGGGCGTGGCATAAGGCGCTTTTATCGAAGCTTCCTTCTTACGGTATTCCTGCGAAATTATGCAAATGGGTCACTAGTTTTTTGACTGAGCGTAGCATCAAGGTCGTGGTCGACGGTATGTGCTCGGAGTCCAAGCTTGTCAATGCTGGTGTTCCCCAAGGCTGTGTGGTTAAAATATTTGCACACCGCAAGTTGGTAGAATATGTTGGAATGCCTAAATAATTTTGTAACATCTTTGTAACACTCATATTCCGCAAATAAATATTTATTCTTTTCTTTTCTCCTACTCTGTTTCTTCTGCATATCAATGACGTTTTGCAAATTAGTAACACTCGTGGCTATGCAGACGACACTACTGGGGAAGCCTTAGGTGTTCTTCGGCCGGCCTAATATTTCTCAGGAACATGTCATTGAGAGCCGGAACCAACTTGTGTCTATAGTTGAAAAGCTTTTGTCCGAAATTTCGTTTTGGAGCCAGCAGAATCTGGTACAATTGAACCCTATTGAGACACAAGTTTGCTCGTTTTCTGCTAAAAAAGACTCCCTCTGTTGGATCTCCTCGATTTGAGAGCGTTTTCCTAACCGCCATTGCCTGCGTTGGTATATTAGGCGTCAACATTTCGAGAGATGTTCAATTTCGTGATCATATGGAATTTTGTACTCAACTCTGGGCAGGGCCTCCACAGTATCAGCTCCTTCCGTTTGACGGCATTCAACGTAGAGAAATTCGAATTGTCAATGTCCGGACAGTTACCAATCGACTTGATTCCTTGGCATTGCCTAGAAGTGTTGGGTCACTCAGTGTTTTTTTACCACATCTATCTAGGGGAATGCTCTGAGGAGTTGTTTGGTTTGATTCTAGCCGCTGATTTCCACCTTCGGACATCGCGTCTGAGTTTGAAGTATCATGCACATCGTCTTGATGCGTAGTGACCTACAACTGTGTGATTCCGAAGACATTTCTTAACCGCATAACACTTTTGTGGGATCAGTTACCGAGGGCGGTATTCCCAAACAAATATGACTTAGTAACCTTCAAGAAAAGAGCGTACTCATTCATCATCTGTGATACTGATGATGTCGCGGATGTCCGTGGGCGATGGTGATCACTTTCCACTAAGTAACCCACTTGGCCCCTTCTTTTATATAAAAAAAGTATAGATGGAGATGCACCCCCCTGAAAATAATCCTGGCGGCGCCCATGCCGAATACCATTTAATTGTTCGTTAGTTAGGATGGCTTCCTACACGCGTACGTCGTAATTTTCATATATTATATCTTTTATATAAGATCCTTTTTAATCCCAATTTCCCGAGTTATCTCCGTGATTTCTTTCAGTTCCTACATTCCACTGAATCTCCTTGTCGTCCTCATGTTAACACCTTGTTACGTTTCCCTGTTAGTAATTCTGCTTTTTATTCTCAGTCATTCACTGTTCCTGCTGTTAAGCTGTGGAATGATTTACCTGATCAAATTCGTGCCAGTGAAACATTATGTCTTCAAACTACTTAAAGAGCACTATCTCTCACAAACTTGATCTTTTTTATCGTCGTCTTTTTTTTTCTTTGAATTTCCAGTTATGTATATAATTATGTATACTTACATACGTTTACATTATATATGTAGGTTTATGTTCATGGATATCGTGTATATGTTTCTTTATATATTTACATATTTATTTATATATATATATTTATTATTATTTGTTTAAGTATTTCATAGTCAACAAATCGTGTATCTACACTTGTCAACGTTTATGTTTGTTTCTGTTTTTCCTTTTTACATGTCAGCTGGTAGAAATCTCTGTTGCTGGAGATAAGCTCGCCCATTGTACTGTATTATCTTTATATTGATGTTTGTGATAACGTTTTGTGTACAATAAAGATATTATTATTATAACTTTAAAGCAGACCATTATGGTCCCGTTTGGATGGTAGGTTAATTAGTTCACTACGTTTTGTTTGACCTTAACCTTCTTTCATTTTGTACCCGAACCTCAGTTTTGGCAACGTTCCATTGATTAAATGTTTTCTATAATTGTTTTGCTATTGATTTATTGTTTTCTATATATCATGCGCATCTCTTCTGTTTTCTGGTTAGTTTTTCAATAATTCCACAAAATTTCTTGGAACTTAGTTAACATAATTCTTGTTTTTTTGTTTAGACCAAGAATACACTCATTACTTAGTAATATTTTTCTTATTAGGTGTAAAAGTGGAACAGCTGTTTCTCATTTCAAACTGCATTACTTTGGAGGCTAATTTGTCGGTTTCCGTTATTTTGAACGAGATCGTATAAATTTCAATAAAACTACAGTTATATAACCTCGAACGCATGTTTGTTCAGTTTCAATCTGAAAGCATGTTTTAAAAATAATTAATTGGTACTCGTGGCTTGGTTGCATTTCATGTTGTGCATTTGAAAAATACATCTGATTGCCAAATGCTTTCCTACTGAGTCATGGACAATAGCGAGCGTCGTTGTGTTTGTCACTGACACCGTGACCGTCACTCGGATTTTGTCTTATTCCTGGCGCCTTTTTAGCGACAGTGCACAGGGTCTGTCCTTTTCTAGTTTGATTTACAGGTTAGTAGGTAAACTCAAGCAAAAAGTTTCATATCTTGGCCTCAGGTTAATACCGCACAATTTTATAACCATCTTTGGTATCTGATCGGTGAAATTAAAAAAAAATGCGATAAACAGAAAGTGGAGGTTCGGTATCCTTTACTTTATAGTTTATATTCATTAGACAAATTTAACTTGTCATGTTTATAAAATATTTTAAAAACAAGTTCACTTAAAACACACCTAATTATAACAGATATATGATACATATTATTATATGTTCGACTCCTACATTTTTTTATATATATTTATCGATTTCTCCGTCATTTAAGCGAGGTGGTTTCGTTGCCACCGATTCTGGTTCTAATATTGATTAATAATAATAATAAAATCTTCCAAGAAAATGGAAATTCCCAATTTTTAGAAACTTGCATGATATTATAACCAATTATTGAAATCTAAGTCGGGTTTTCACAATTTTGCTGCCCTTAAGATATTACAGTTTTTGTGACAGTTGAAATGCCAAATTTGTTCAAAAACATATTTTTCGAGTTGCAAAGTCGTAAAATATGTGTCATTTACTTAACTTCTTGAATGGTAAAATGAAATAGCTACAAAAACATTATTATTATGTAGTAATTTAATTGGTCTGAGTAATTAAAAAAAATCACATTTCAGTGTATAATCAACACTACATTTGTACACATAATTATACAATATACGTGTACTTACACACACAGAGCGATGTTAGAGTGAGATGTGCGTGTCAGGTAATTAACGGCTCATTAGTTGTTCGACATCGACACTTTCCAAATATAACGACAAAACGTCGAATTAACTTCGGCAGATCGCGGGACGAGCACATTGTTCCGAGCTCAGACCTTTTTTATTGGCCCCTATCATGTTATCCAGTACATGCTAGAAAAACAGATAAAATATTATAATGTTACATCAATATCACAAGTATAAAACTTGCTTACTTTGAGGTGTTTGAAGCTAGATCAAGCTGTGTACCTCATTTGTCCAAATGTATTTATTTGTTTATTTATTTAGTGAACTTATCAAATTGATATTTAACAGATATACTGGGCAACATTTAAAAATTGTGAGAAACGGAAAGTGGAGGTCCAATTCACGATTCTAAGTATTGAGAAAAACTATGCAGGTACTTATTTTATTTTCAGGCGGTAGGTACAAATCAAGTTGCAATAAGTAGCTGTCCTGTGGTCAGAATATTAGGCCAATAGTGCAAGTGGCCTAATATACCGTCTACCATACCCGCCAGACCGAAAAGGGACATAGTCACTATGGCGGTAGGAATAGGTTAGACGGCGTTCCTTATCCGGGCAAGTTGCTGCATAACACTATACCAGTATTAGATCAGGAAATTGCGCCATTACTGAATTAAGAACAAAGCTCTTGACGTCATGATCTCATATTGGAACAAAAGAGTTCAGAGTGTTAAAACGAACGTGATTTTTTAAAAAAAAATACACATACAGCTATGCCCAAAACATACAATCAAGGTAAACGTAAAATTTTAAGAGATTTCAAAAAGGGGTTTAAAAGAATATTATTGATTAGGTACCACTAGATATTGCACCTAGACACGTTTTTGGACTCTAATGATTATTTAAATAAACCGAATAACCCCATATAGAGATGCCATATTGTAGAACTAAGGTGACATATCCATGGACCATGATAGGCTAAATGGCGTCTCATTACAAAAAAAAAGAAAAAGAGAGAAATATATAATCTCTTTATAAGAAAGATATCATATATTTCATTGGAATTTCACACAGTAGGTACTTATGTCTGAAAGTTATGGTTTCATAGGTATAAGTAAATTTTACTTATTACTTTGAAAGTTGGCACCACAAGCACTTTTTAGCACAGGTGAAAGTTATATTCAGCTTTTAGTCAGCGTGCATTCTGGAAAAGTTTATTTTATTTTGACATTGTAAAAACATTAGCTAAGTACTTTTCGATTATTTTTTGTTTGAACTCTTATGAAAATAATGAAATTAAAAGCTACGTATTTGTCTCATTATGTCCGAGATAAATGCGCCTGTGGAACTACATTCGAAAAACAACTTTTAGCAGTTTAAAAAAATGTATATTAAATATGTTATTTTCATCTGAAAATGTCTGCGATACCACGCAAAATACAAAGGCGGAGTTTGCTGCTTTCGTTAATTATGATAATGCTCATCTATCGGACTCGGGCTCCAGCTCCAGCTCGACACTCCAGTCACGCGATCCACTTTCCGAATTCCGTCGACGCGAAATGTATGTTGTAATTAAGTGATAAATCTAATTAACTTATTGACAGTGCGGCATTTGTTTAGCATAGTAACACACCTTCGATAGTTTACTTAAAGGTACTTGAGGTTAAGTCATATCTGGCTCCAAATTAAGTATGATAACATATCCTTAAAAATGTAAGTTTCAAATATAACCAGTTTGGCGCAACTTTCATATAAAAAAATGAAAAAATAAGTTTGCTATGTTTTTTATTCGCCCAAATCATATGACACTAGTTGCCTTATATCTGAATGCCTTTAGACTTACTTTCACATTATACGGGTTATAATTTTTCAAGTAAACTTTATACAAATTCGGGTTTGCTATGGATCTATGGAAGTCCCGCCTCTTATTATGTAGTATTTATATACTCTTTGAATAGAACAATCTTTTGTAAATCTTTTTGTGATTTTACTTTTAGTTTTTTTTTAAACCAAGGTTTAGGGTTTCTATAATCTGTTAGGCTTAATTCAAATTTTTAGCTAAATAATGTTTTGGACAAAAGTAAACCCAATGAAATGTCAATCTATTATATTTGGAAGTATTCGCCAGATTGATAAAATGAATATGGATTTAATTCCTCCCATTGTTTTTGCTAATACCGAAATTTTACATTCCTCAACAGTAAAAATTTGGGTATTTATATTGATAGTAATTTCTACTGGCACGGTCAGGTCAGTGCAGGCGAGGTCGACAATATTTACATACCACTAGACTGTTTCATTGTTTGCTATGGAACCCGCGAGATGGAGTAAATTTAATACAAAATAAAGCTATGTTGCCAGATTCGAAAACGATTTTAAAAAGTTGAGGAAAAATCACAGGCTAATCTCCATGTCCATAAATAAATACTGATTCTCAGAAGAATTATAAAAATGGGTCTAACTCCAAACTATCCAAAATTGTATGCTTGTTTTATTGATGTTAGCCGATGATACCAATACTAGAAATTATTAACATTAATAATCACTGCTACTAACCAGTAGTATGTTCACGATACAAATGCGTTTCTTGTTCATCACCAATAACTTTTCTAAATAAATAAAAAACCTGACTTACGCCACAAACAGTGTGTAATGAATTACGATTCAGAAATTATTTCCAAGAAAAAGTATCTATCGTTTATCTTTTTTCAACATTTATTTTGTTATTAAGACGATATAATAACTTTTTACTTAATTATATTAATTAAACTCGAGGTAAAAAGATTAAAAAACTAAAAAAAAAACAAAAATATGGAAACTGATTAAATATTCTCTTGATTGGCAGTAATTTCTGAAACTATATTATGTGTGACAAAAATTAAATACACAATAAAAACTAAAACAAATTAATCACCATAATAAAATGTGTTATTATGTTTTCAAATTTCAAAGTAACATAATAATTGTGCTAAGGCCAAAAAACAAATGGCAATGTTAAGGAATCTATGGTCTATGGTTCGAAGCACAGAACAATATTACTCACAGAGAAGAACTGTATCTACATATACAATAAATGCAACCATAGCCTTACACAGCTACGAGACAGTGGCGCCCCGTAGGTATAGCAAACGAAAACTACTAGGAACGGGTTTTTTTTAATTTAATATTTAATTACTTCTTAATTTGTTGATAAAAAAAACAAATTGCCACTAAAATTTAAAAAACTCAAAATCGTTTATTCAACTTACAAAAACACTTATAAACGCAAAGGGTACAATAACATTACAATAATTAGAAATTTTAGGAGCAACTCAATTTCTTATCAAATAAGGCAATTATATCATGCATAGAAAATAACAAGTAAAACAGAACTTGTTTTTTCACATTTTAATTCTTAATTTTTTACATTTCATCAATAGTTGTTTTTGATGCAAATGCAAGAAAACAGTAAGAATAGGTTAAGAAAACTGTTATAAATCACATTCATTTCTTCATTTGGCATTTTTTATAATCGTTTACGGACATTTTAAACAAAATTCACCAATTTCACTATTTTCTAAAAATCACTAGCAAGTTAACCTAAAAAGTTTCCAGGCGTAACTTTAATACGTCGAACGTCCTTTTTTAAAAATATAAACACTTGAGACCAGTAAAAATACCGTAATCTTTAAATTGGAAGGATGCGACGAAATCACAACTCACTTAACACAAAATATCGTCACGAACCAATTAATGTACTCGTATTTATAATAATGGCGGCTTCGGATTTCTAACAAATTCGCAGGCCCACTGGCCTGCGAATTTGTTAGGTTATTTCAAATAAATAATATGAAAAATCAGCAATTCCCTAATTATTTGATTAATGAGCTATTTATTAAAATATAACGTATATACATATTATAAATAACAATATTTTAATAACACTTGTATGTATATTATTTTTTTGGTAGTGCAGCCTATATCAGCACACCCACATGCAAACAGAATTTGTGGAATTTAGGTAAAATGGTGAATTTGTGTACCTAAGCAATATCTATATTTTCTTGTGATTCTAACGTATTGTAGTGGTTTTCCATATTTTAAAGTATAGCTCTGATTCCTCCATTACGGAATAAAAGTTTCACGATACTGATATACATAGGGAAATGAGATAGTGAAATATTTTTTGTGTTTGTAACAACGAAAAAGAAACCATAAAAAAGCTTTATTTGTATCATTTTCCAGTACGTAAAAGATGTAATATAATATGTCTGTAATAGAAGAATGATTTGTTTAAAATTCGAGTAAAAATAAAAAGTGTTCTACTATGTTGTTGTTTTTAATTTACTGATAAAACTTAAATTTTGATCATATACAGTTTACTATTTCTGTGTTTATTAATTAATACATTACAACATGTATGTCATTGAAACTTTAGATTGATCTTGTTATTTTAAAAACATTCCAATGAAAACAATGGCAGGGAGGGTCGGATATCCTACAAAATCTACCTATGTTTGTGGGCACCAAGAGATGGCGGTGTAAGACATTTTGATCCCACAGTATTTGTATGTATTCGAATTTCTTGTCGGAGTACTATAATTGTTCTGTGGGTCAGTATTGTGCATAGATCTGAGTAGGTAGAGCTGTTTTGTGTACTTGTCAAATGTTAGAATAATATGGATATTCCCCGAATCCCGGGATTTGCTTTTTAGGTAGAAAAATAATAAAAACCTATTAACGCCATAGGGAGTAATGATTGATTTCGCTTCTTCTCCGATGGGTAAGTATAAGAAGGACGGTGTATAATAAATAGACGGAAACTTGATTGATTAAATTACACATATTTTTCTTATATTTATTCAAAAATCATCAACTATTAAACATTTTATTTTGAAATTGCCCAAGAACAGAATATTACTATACATATATTAGTAATAACTAAAAACACAAAATATGATCATTCAGAAAAAAACAATTTTTGTATTTGCAATAAAATCTTGATTAAAATAATCGATACGTTTAAGTACTTTATTTCCCTTATTTAAACAAAAAATGTCATTGGTTTGATTCGATTGGAGCTTGAGTAAAAGACGTATGACCTAAGTTAAAATAAATACCCATATTTTTTTCTAAATTTTCTACTTTAATCTATTTGTTTTTACATATAACACCCATTTATTTGTGAAAAAGAAGCGTTCGATATCTGTGTATGCCAGTGGAGTCAACTTATATGACAATTTCGTTATTTACTTTATTTTTCGACATTTTTTCGTCATATTCCCTGAGGATAACAATTTCAGGATTCCTATCCAAAACTTTTTCAATTTATTTCTTCATTCCATCAGAAGTACATACATGTAGAGCTACTGGATAAAAAGCCTAAAATGAGACTCTGAACGCTAAATTTTGTTTCTGTAACTCATTTTATGAAAATGAAATAATCGTAAAAGTACTGTTCAATCAAATCTAAAGTTAATAAATTATTTTAAGTTAATAATCAAATTTCTACATAATATGTCAATTGATTTCGTTGATTCTTTTTTTCAAGAACATTTTCCGCATTACGTATTGCAATTGATTCAGAGCTGTTTAATCGAGAAAAAACATTCACTAATTCTTCATAATATTTTGTATAACAGGTACGATGCAGCTCCAAGCTAAGTGCCCCATGTAGTTATTACTGGCTGTGGAGATGTGGTTTGGATACATACCTTTTAATAAATTTATATTTTATTCTACGGGGGGCTTTTAAAGACGTTTTTTCAAATTACTTTTTCTTGAGCAAAAAATTTAGTTTTTTCACATTTAGTTTAGTCACATTTGACAAAAATGTTAACGTGTTGCTGATGTAAAATTAATAACGTCGCTTGTTCACTTATTGGCTTAAATAAGCTATCTTTTATATTTATTAAATAAAACAATTGAATTCATTGAAATCCCGCAGTA
>NJDC01001369.1:117658-140828 GCA_002245475.1 Calephelis virginiensis
GGTAGGCAACGTAATTTCTTGCAATTAAAAACTAAAGTTTGCCTTGTACATACGCTCATTATTCCTGTTAAAATATGGTATTGTATTTTATCCTGATGCCCCAGCTTATCACCTTAAAAAAATAGATAGGGTATTAAGGCTAAATGAGCTCTAAACTGAATGAAATGACTTGTTCAAATTAATATTATTGTTTTAAATCTTCTTAGATTACTACATTATTTCCTAGTAGTTGTAGTTAACCGATACACGATTGAAGAAAGTTCGCTAAACTAAACTTTCAGAAAAATACGATTTTTAACTTGCTCGCTGGCGGAATTATTCAAATTTAAACGATTTTTTATTTCAGAGATAAATATTTCAAAAAATTGTGCATATTCCTTATGCAAAAAATCCCTATTTGCAAAAAAATGTTTTCATATTTCGAATAATTATTTCGTAATAAAATTCTGAAAAAATAAGAAGCATATAAACTTAAATGCGTTTACGGCCGACGGGTATATTTCCCGGCCTCCCGACCCGCTTAATTCCGTCGGAAAGCGCCAGAGAGCGCTGTCGAGAGTAGATCTGTGTACCATCACTGAAATCCGGAAGTAAATAGAATTATGTAAATATAGGCAATATAGGTTCAAAAATAGAATTAATGTAAATACTACATTATATTATATTAAATATTGTAGGTATAAAGTTTATCTAGCTAAGCTAGAAATGGCAAATAAAAATAAAAAAAGTTGTCTAAGCTGAAATTAAAAAAGACAGCCGCCAGAGACTTCTTGATACATTGGGGATACATTTTTTGCGTTGATTGGGATATTTGCCGTACCCGTAACGCTTGGCAGGCAGATTGAAAAGTGCAGTTGCAGTTATTAAGGGAAACGCTGACGCCAGTTTCCCTGTTCCATTACTTTGCTGCCTTTATCGACACCCACAGTGACACACTTGTGGTGGTGACAAATGTACTTGTCGTCCCAGCAAACCCCGCACAACGGCACAGTACAAACGGACGCGGACGTGTCGAATTCACGAGGGTTTCATTTTACGTCATTCGGGTACTGATCCCGATAAAATATTAAAAAAAGTAGGTATTGTGAACCTGTGTACAAAAATTAATTTAAACAAGCATTTTTTTTAATTTTAATTAAATTTAGACAATAATTTAAAAAAATGTGTTTTATGGAAGAATTTCTGTAAACAAATCTATTTCTTTTCTGGCATAGCTGTCTTAAATACCTATATGGTCAACATACACATTACAACGTATGCATTATCTTCAATGTTATATAGCGATAAGTTATGTACTAGCTATGCCCGCGACTTTGTCCGCATGGAATTAAACTAAAAAGTTATTTAGTTTATTTGTTTTTTTTAAAAAACATAAGCCTAAGTTACTCCTTATTACATCAGATACCCGTCTGTGGAAGTTCCGTCAAAAGCCTTTTCAGATATAAGCCGGAACAAACAGGTACATAAATAAATTTGAATTGAATTAAATGCATGTAGTACCTAAAAGGCGGTTGTTTTTATATTACAGTCAGACACTCCAGTTTCATTTATTTGTATTGATATCCCTAGTTCAATAAACATAATAATTGCAATAGCAAAATGCGCTACTTTTCCCAACAATGTTTTTATCAAGTTTTGATTGTAACTGCACACATTATAACATTTCACTAGGCACATACGTCATGCTACATGCTACCTACATAAATTAGTTAACATTTTCGTTTTAACATTCAAGTCTAATTTTGTGAGTTAAATTTATATTAGGTCTTAAAAAACAGAAACGTCTTAATGAAGCACTTATTTGCGGTTTTACAGTTGTTAATTACCTGGCCGTGGCTCAGCACTAACAAACCGGCCAATTAAGTTTATTGCACGGATCTTACTCATGTCTTATTCATTATATTATTTATAAGGTTGTTATTTTTTCATGTTCATAAGTTTTTGGTTGCATGTAAGGTATTTTATAACCACCAATGTTTCAGTAATTACCAAAAAAGTACTAAGAATTGAAAATTGGTTTGTTTGTGGCAATTATGTGGCACAAGTTTCGCCGCTCCTTGGTTGAGGGATACACATGAGCTGAGGCTTGCCACTGCATAAAATTGTGGGACATGATAGTTTCCAACGCGGGCCAAAAATTTATAACGCGGAATCTAATTAATTTTGTTTAGAATCTAAAACATGTGTTTTTTTTTTTAAATCAGTATGAGAAGTAAATTAGAACTACTCGTTTGATTAATAATATATACATATAGGTTTTATTTTACATGTTTTATGACGACTAAGATATATAACTGTGTCGAATATGGCCAGCCGTAAAATATGGCCACGACCCAGTGTCTCCAACTGACGCATATCAAACTACGGTATTACCAGATAAAAAATACGTTATACTACGGTGTGACCATTATGAAAACTATGGTAGAATTACGGTATAACTATAAAAATTAAATAAAAGCTATTCATATACATATTTAATTTTCGTTTATATTTTTATACATTGAAGCGTTCATCATATTCATCATTTTATCCTGTGGCTCAAAATCAACACAATTTTTGCCTTGTCTTTACACTGTTCGTCTAGTAAATTTCCTGTGATAGTTTTTTTATAAGTTTGTTCCTTTTACCAGTTTTTATATTATTAATCTGACTAAACGCTCTTTCGCAGTCAGCGTTAGAGTGCGGTAGGCGTAATATTTCCATCACAAAATTAACATATTGGTTATCTATTTTTTCGAGTATGAAAATGAGTAAATGTCAAATTACGGTAGCTTTGTATACCGTAGCACATATACTACGGTAGGTGGTACATATAGCAAAATTACGGTATGTTTACCATAATTACAGCCTATTTGGAGACACTGCCACGACCTATTATTACAAATACGAAACATAGTTAGAATCTAATAGTTACGGGCCATGTTTGTGGCTTAGGTAGTATTTGAACGGCGCAACCGCCGCGCGCCCTCACTCTCGCCAGTCGCTCAACGGGCATTAGTCTGGAAAGGTGCATCGCTGCTCTAAATAATCCCAAGTAAGGTTTTTGCTATATTTCCTTAGTTTTTCGATTTTATGCATTGTCACGTTCAATTCATGTTGTCAAGTGACATTGTTATCGTATTTTGATATTTTCTTTCGGATTTATGAAAGTAGCAATGTGTTTTTGATCAGAGTAAGGTTAAATATAAAAAAAAACCTATGACTGAAAATATGGCCAACAACTGACCATATTGCATGTATGATTTTTCATTCTTAGTATTATTTTCTTTTTAAGATATGCCGCGATACAAAAGTAAAGGAATTAGAAGTAACTGGTCGGAAGATGACATGAAACGAGCTACTACCATTGTCAAACGTGGTATGAAAGTAAGATCGGCTGCCAATTAGAGAAAAAATGTACAAAGTCTACTTTAGGCAGAAAGCCACTTTTAAACCAAGCACAAGAACGAGATTTGGTTTCCCGTAATATCTGTTTATGTCATGTGGGATATCCGCTAACACAACGTGTCCTACGCACGTGCGTCAAGACGTTTTGCATTCAAAACAATATTTCAGTATCGAGTCAAGGCTTCATGGTCACCTCTCAGCTAATCGGACGAGGTTTTCTAAATCATCGTAAAAATATCAGTAGAAGAAAATCTCAAAATCTGAACCCGGCACGCGCCGCAAAGCTGAACAAAATCGTAGTTGCTGACTATTTTACCAAATTAAACGAAGTAATATATATGTCTATGAAATTAAAAAAGACTATGGAGGAAATCGATGTTTATAATAAACCCGAAAGAATTTTCAATCTTGATGAGAAAGGTTGCCAACTTAATTTATACAAAGCACAACAAATTTTAGAACATGGAAAAAAAAAGAGTACACCTAGTGGCACCGGAATATGGTGAAAATGTGACTGTTGTCTCATGTGCTAACGCTTTAGGCCACGCTGTCTCTCCAATGATTTTATTCAAGGGCAAAATAATGAAACCTGAATGGGTTGATTCTTTACCTACAGGATCAATAGCTCAAATGACTTCGAAAGGTAGTATGAATACTGAAACTTTCGTGAACTGGTTAACTAAATTCAAACTATCAGGACCTAGTATTCTGATCTTTGACGGTGCTAAATGCCATCTGGACTATACCATAGTTGAAGTTGCAGATAAATTCAATATAAAGCTTTTCTGTCTTCCGAGCAACACAACACATGAGCTGCAGCCAATGGACTAATCAGTTTTTCGTTCGTAGAGTATTATTGGGATGTATTCGATATTGATAGTTTCGTTTGTGATCAAGATAGGATTACTGACATGTGATCTTGTTTTAAATGTGGCACCTACGTCCATGAAGAGTGTGTTGGTTTATCTGCCGAATACGGAAAATTTCATATGTCCCCTATGTTATGATGATTAAAACAAGATATTCAGGTACCTTGGTTGATTGCAGATAGTGCACATGTTGTCTCTAAACGTAAGTTGTCACTCTTTAGATGATGGATTTTAGATTAAATCTTCTATTTACAATTTAGTTGATCTCAGAGCAAGCCAATTTGTCTTATTAATAAGTAATTCTTAGGTGTTTTTTTCTAGTATTTTTTATTTATGTGACCTGGAGTCAGTGATATCATAATAAGTTTAGATATTAAATGGATCTCAGGCTGAGCCAATACTTCTATCACAGAATTTAAATATTATTGTTTTTCGCCAAATTTTTAGTTGATAATAGTAAATACAATATAATTATCGGTGGAGAGTACTCGTACTTATAAGATTTTCGACTATTAAATATAAGAAAATACATATCTGGACTGATTTAATAAAATTACTTAGAAATATACAAATTACTTTATTTTATTTCATAACAAAATTACCCATACCGTAAATATGGCCACACTGTAGGCATATTTACATACACGGTCGGAAATATGGCCAGTTTACTCCTTTTTAAAAAAATGTATATTATATTGAAATGATCAAGAATTTAGCATTTTATTTTCTATGTTACGAAAGACAAATAGATAAGGTTTCCAGAAAAATGTGCAAAGTCAGGCCTATGTCTCAGAATCTATAAAAAATACACTAAACCTAAGGTGGCCATATTCGAAACAGGTACCTTATAAACTAAAGGTAGGTAACAGATAAGAAACCAGAACATAAGCTTTTTTTGAAACCAAAAAATGGGAAAGTAGAATAGAAAACGATGTAGAAGCATTTAGAAGACACTAACATTGTATAAAATAGTAACGAAAAAGAAAAGAAACTTGTCAAACGCAATATATATATGTCTATGGTCAAACGAGTTAATTCAATGTAAAATACCTACAAAATACATGGTACACAAGGAGACATTAAACGTTCGCGTTGTATAAAAATTAGATATGTTCAAACCAATACTTGCAGTTAAAAGTCATAAATTAGAAAGGTATAAAACAGTAAAAGAAAGGAAACAAAATAATAAGTTATGCAATAGAAGTACATCAAAGTCCCTCCAAAACTAATTTAACTAGGTTTTAGTCAAATATTTGGTATCATACATACAGTAGAACATAATATAAAGCAGTACAGATAGTGAAAAAAGAATGGAAGAATGCAACTTGTGAAAGAGACTGTAGTTGGAAAGTATAGGTATACAAGAACTGTAAGATATGATTAATAGAACAATGATTACAAAAAATTAACTAGCTAACATAATAATCTCGCTATGCAAATAACAGATTTAATAAAAGGTAATGTAATGCTCCCTCAATTCTTAATTAAAGGAATTAATTTTCTGATTCTGAAAACTAACAGAGCTACCCTCTCAGTGTAGACTTGTCTCTCCAAGTTGTTTAAAATAATAACCGAATGTACCTATAGCTAGGAGAATCGAAAGGCACGTTGATTCAACAATTAACACAAAAACAGAAAAGATGTAGAATACATGGGTTGCAAAGAACAACTAACTGTAGATTCAGTAGTAAGTACTTAAACAATGGCAAACAACTAGAAAAGAAATATATCTATTTGCCTAAATCTACCTACTTAATTATACAAAAAGCTGTCCCATTAAATACCTGTCGTATTGTCTGTAAATTCCTGCCATTCGCCTCTGACAACGAATCCAATAATTCTGAAATAGACAATATTGCAAACTTATCATTTCTTACCATTATTTTAACTCTCTTACCATCCAAACTTAAGCTAACACTTGATCAACACCCGTATTAGCCTGCGGTTTTTATCTGATCTATGTAAATTAATAATTCAATTTCAAACTATTTCTATATTTATAATGGAAATGTAATGTATTGTGTGATTGACTTGTAAATGTAATGTGATCTTTATATAAAAGGCTTATTTATTTATTCATATGTACAGTAATTAGATTGGTTAAAGTGAAATCTTGAAATACTTTAAAGACTAAAACATAAATTATTCAAACGGTCTTTTAACCTTTCGGTCTTCGGTCGGGAATGAAAATAAATGAATTGAATCTCTCATCCGCATCCCCGAAAGGATGGTAGAGGTACAAATATGGCACCCACGATTAGCCGAAGGTACACTCTATATGGAACTACTTAATACTAACATACAATAGGTGACAAACCTGTCTCTAAGGCGGAATATTACTTAATCCCGGGCAAAGTTTTTTTCATTAGAAAACTTAAAAAATATTTTTTTTAAATGCCCATCCCGCGAAACAAACTTGTGACTCTAAGTAGTCAACGACGACACAGGGCCTATAAATCACAAAGACGGATATGAATAATCACGTTTGTAGATAGAATATTTCAATTAATTAGTCATCGTCAACAGGAGTCGTGATTTTTGTAGATCAGAAAATTCGTTTGTACGTGGTTCGATTTCTGGAGCTAATTAATTTGATATGGAGCCCTTGGATCCATCCGCTTACGTTTGTTGCTATCGAATATCTTATTGTGTTGGAGATTCAATAAGCAAACTTTTGAGATTTATACTGTTGCGGTAAACATGACTTCGCCGTAACGACTTGCCTGACAAGTAGACTGTGATAGTCCATCCTTCAACAAACTAACGGAAGTAGGGGAATAAAACGGAACCTATGTCCGGGCCTAGATTATTTTGCAGCCTCCTAACTATATGTCCACACACAAATAATTGTACTACAATATTTTGAACGTTGCGACTTGAGTTAAGTACAAAAATACAAAACACTAGATTTTATCACATCAGAGTAAGGCAGTACTTTTTTTACATGTGGAACATCCCCCGGATACCCGCTGCTCTCCCCCGAACCTCGAACCGACTAAAAACCACACTATGACCTTCCTGCCGCCCGGCAAGGAGCGAGATGGGGTCGCGTTGGCTACCTCGCTCCGCAGCTACGGTCCGTTCCTCACCAGACCTCCTCTTTGTAGGCGTAGGAACCGCCTATGCCCCGTCTTTTACAAGCTGCCTGGTAAGAAGGCAGATGGTCTATTCTACAAAGGAGCCAGGACCAACACGGGGAAAATCCTTCCCTTACCTCTATCGATCTTAGATCATGTTGACATTTGAACGTCTTCAAAATCTCTGTATTGGGTTTATTAATAATAGCTACGTAAATATGATCCGTGTCTGAATTTTTGTTCTACGGTTACTTAACCGAACTGAACAGTGTTCATGTGTTATTCCAAAATGCCGGTCAAGCTGAACATAAAGGTCTATGAAACTTGTAAAAGGCCTATTTATTTGTACTGTAGTGTAGCATAAACGACTACATGTCACGGAAACGGATATACTGCGAATGGACTCACAGTCAAGGATGCCAAAGACCGTGCAAAGTAGAGACGAAAAGTTGGAAAGTGCAATCTGGATCCCTTCTCTTAAGGAAAAACCGGGACCGGGACCAAGACGATGATGTTGATTAGCACATGCCTTTAAGTTTTCCTACACAAACTGTTATTAGCGTTTAAAAGTTATATATATAAATAACAATTTATTTTAAGTTTAAGTTAGGTACTAATAAGATAGATTTTATTTAGATACCTACCTACGTATCTACTTAGGTAATACACATTTTATTACTTGATACCTATAGCGCTAAAATGTTCTTGAAATATCGTGCATTTTTTAATCCAAAGTTAATTTGAATTATAAACCTATATTTTTTTTGTATCATAGTTAGAACTATCCATAGTTTTGAACTTTGCATTCGAAATTTCGACGTTTGCATTAATTAGGTACATATAGTCAAATTAATAAACCCTGTAACAATGATAACACGATTAGTAAAGTAATTAAAAAAAATAATTGATACTCTCTGCCTACCCCGTAAGGGACTTGGCGTGAAGATATGTATGTATGTATGTAATTGACTAAGTAGGTCAGTTCTAGTTATTATTGAAATAAAAGCAACTGAAAATATTTATGAATTATTTATCAAAATTTCTCGAATTAATGTCAGATCAAATGTTTAGGATAGACACTTTAAACTTTCACCGGCAAAATCTGAATCACATAGCGCACGCTCATTGGTCACTAGCTATGAGATGGCATCGTGCCGATTGGCTGTCGCAGTAACGGGCTAAACGTAGCTGCATTAATTCCGCTCATCTCAAGCGGCCGATCGACGCCATATTCATTCCGGTTAGTCCGTCGCGAGCGGTTGCAGGGGTTACATTTTTGTTCCTCTTAATTTAATTACCACAAATAAATACTCCGGATTAGCCGGTGTATACGAAATAACTAATAATAAGCATCGAAGGATTGTGTAAAGTTAACATAAGTTTGTGTTATAATCACTTCGAACGGGTCATAATTTCTTGACTATAGTGTATTAGTGTTTTTTCGCGATCTACGCGACTACGTTTTCTTAGGAGTGCTTGCTGAAGTGTAAACAGGTATGTTTTTTATCTATTTTGCGGGATTACATTGTGTGCCAGGGAAAAAACAGGCGCGACGGCTGGGGAGCCCCGAGCCGGGTTAGAATCGATTGTCGCGGGCCTGTGCGTAGTCTGCTGCCTGTAGGTATATAGAAGTTATCGTTACACCCTCGCAGGTTCCCTCCCGACTGGCGAGCCCTCACGACTATTTCGATTCTAAATGAAGGGATAAGCACTTGACATTCCTAAAATCAATATTTTCTATTAAGAATGTGAATTACCTATATTTCAGACAATTTTACAAAACGTAAGGAAAGATGCGTTAATATTCCTATCTTAATGTGTAGCAAGTGTAACTAATACTCTAGTGTATGTATTAGGTATTACAGAGAATTAATGTTACAGAGTGACCATGTGTATTTGTAAGAACGGTATATATTTACGTCCCTATTGTAGCAGCAATGATGTTGCGGTATTGAAACAAAAGCTATAATTTGACGTTACAAAAGCAGATAGTGCCGATATGTACCGAAGGCAATGACCTTGGGTTGGAGAGTGCTGAATGCACAATATTGTGACGTCAACTTCAGATGTTGAGAAATAAACAAAATGTGAACCCTGAGAACGAGCCGAACCGAAAATAGGTGGGTATGCAAATTTGGGAAGCGCTTTAAAAGCGTCAAGTTTGTGGTTAGCTTCAAATGTTTATGGTAGATAGGTACCCACAACAACCTTATTTCACTACATTTGAGATTTAGTGAATTGAACTTGTAAATTGTTTGAGATAGTTTATGTTTTTTGAGAAATTAAAAAAAAAACTAAAACCCTTTGGTTTCGAAAGATCCCTAGCGCTTATTAAAAAAACTCACCACGCTGTAGGTACCTACCTACCTAGTCGCTAGTAGGAATTCACCGCCATTTCTATTCTAGAGGCTAGGACAGACTCATGCCAGCATTTAACCTTAACAATCTGACTAGGTACAGGACAATGACATTGACACGCCTTTAAATAAAATCTATGCTACATAGCACAGAACAATATTACTCACAGAGAAGAATTGTATCTACATATACAATAAATGCAACCATAGCCTTACACAGCTACGAGACAGTGGCGCCCCGTAGGTATATCAAGCAAAAACTACTAGGAACGGGTTTTTTTTTATATTTAATATTTAATTACTTTTTAATTTGTTGATAAAAAAAACAAATTGCCACTAAAATTTAAAAAAACACAAAACCATTTAATCAACTTACAAAAAACACTTATAAACGCAAAGGGTACAATAACATTACAATAATTAGAAATTTTAGGGGCAACTCCATTTCATATCAAATAAGGCAATTATATCATGCATAGAAAATAATAAGCAAAACAGAAATGGTTTTTTTAACATTTTAATTCTAAATTTTTTACAAATGCAAGAAAACAGTAAGAATAGGTTAAGAAAACTGTTATAAATCACATTCATGTCTTCATTTGGCATTTTTTTATAATCGTTTACGGACATTTAAAACAAAATTCACCAATTTCACCATTTTTTAAAATCACTAGCAAGTTAACCTAAAAAGTTTCCAAACGTAACTTTAATACGTCGAATGTCCTTTTTTAAAATATAAACACTAGAGACCAGTAAAAACACCGTAATCTTTAAATTGGAATGATGCGGCGGAATCACAACTCACTTAACACAAAATATCGTCACGAATCAATTAATGTATTTATAATAATGGCGGCTTCGGATTTCTAACAAACTCGCAGGCCAGTGTGACCGGTTATTTCACATAAATAATAAGAAAAATCAGCAATTCCCTAATTAATTGATAAATGGGCTATTTATTAAAATGTAACGTATATATTATAAATAGCAATATTTTAATAACACTTGTATGTATATTATTTTTTTGGTAGTGCAGCCTATATCAGCACACCCACATGCAAATATTTTGTATGTGTTAAGTGCGAAAATACGTCTATACGAGAAACAGGAGCCTGCTACATAGGTATGTACAGGATCTCTGATAATCTCTCATCATTAGGAGCGCCGTACTTCAGTACGATTCCATACCTAGATACCTACCAACAAAAAAAAAGCTACCGAATTTCCAATCCATGCGCCAAATTTTGCCATAATTGATCCAGTCGACGAGGCGTAATTAAACAAAACCATTACCTGCCTACGTATAAGCATGCATATATAAAAAAAAAACAGACTATTTAAATCTACAGATAGGAAGGGGTTATATCTACCTAGGTAGGTTAGTAGTTACAGAAATGAGTCCGTCCATTTACCAAGCAAAAGCTCTTCAGTCTTAGGTACCTGTGTTGGTTTCTTACCTAGGTAGGCAGGTAGGTATATGCCTTATGGTATTTTAGTTTAATAAATAATAGTTTTTATGTCGTTTTACAAATTTAACTACAAATTTTCTGTCTTGTTAACAGTTCTAACGACATACTTACCTACCTACCTACCTACTTTCGCTCCCAAAAACCGTTATTTCGAAAATGCTAAAAAAATCGCATAGGTAGGTCCACCTATAAATGAGGAGTGACTTTTTAAAAGGGCTTATTTCTCATTTTAAGAAAAAAGGTTTTTTTGGTGCAAATAAGTCCAAATACCTACCATGTTTTTAATATTTTACATTTAAAGTTTGGTTTAAAAGAGCTTTTTTCCTTTGAAAAATCGACTTGAAAAAGTGAAATTCGAGTCAAAAGTGCTTAAATCCATATCATTTTTGTCCATTAAATCCATTGAAATATTCTATTTCAAAACTTCTTAATTCTCTAGGTAATTATTTCTTCGACAATATTTACGGAACAAATGGACTTATATTAGTCTTACTGCTGTTTTTATTGATGCTTTTACCCTACCCCCTACCCTTGTAAATTTTTGCCCTTATTAATATATGCCCTTGACTACATCTATTGAGTTAAATAAAAAAAGCAAATGTCGTTTTTACGAGTCTTTAAAATTTTTTCGCGATTGGCGGTTTTGGTAAAAGTCGCTTTTTTGTTTTATCGTTGTTTTTTGTGTCAAAATAAAGTAAAATCACGTAAAAAGTTAAAATATGGCAGAAAAAACAGTAGGGAAATCAAATACGGGTAGTCTAAATTATATACCTAATATGGTGTTTGGAAGATTAGAAAAATAAATCCGCAAAGAAACTATTAGTACTACAAGAAATGGTTATGATAACTTTTTTGAAAAGGACGGCAACTTAAAATTATTGAGACTAGAGTTGCAGCTGCTGCAACTGCTGGATATAAAAGATCTAAAAGAAAATTTCAATAATCTAGAAGGTATACAAAAAATTAAACAGATCTAGATAGAAACGAAAATTGAAAGAGGAAAGGTCATAGGCTGTAACATTAAAGTTTTCATAAGCTACAGATTTGAGTGTAATGAAGTTGACCAGTTTTTGGTCAAAACGAGAAAAACAATAGGTACCAACAGAAATACTTACAGCTGTATCTAATTGAAGACAAGGAGCTATCGGGCAATAAGAAAAAAGATGTGACTAATTTACTTAATCAGTAATATTGTAGAGTTGCAGACCTGCCTCTAATACAGACTTGGAAAATCCAGATGAATCTATGTGTGATTGTCTTGACGATGATATAGGGGGTCTATTGAGCAATAATGAGTTATTAATCGCATAAGAATTTTATTAATACACATCAAAACAGCTTATTTCCCAAACTTCCTAATCAAAGTGGCTTATTTTCGACAAATATGAAACAAAACGGCTTAATTCTATAAGTCCCTGTCAAAAAGGCTTATTTCTAAAATATGTAGTTAAATATATATTTTCGTTATTGGAAAAGAAATAATATAAAAATTCTATTTTAATCATGTAAACATTATGTGAAATGTTTTATTAATATTCAAAATTTATTCAATAGTTAAATAATTGTTCAGAGTTTTTTACATTTTCTAGTAATATGGTTAATGAAGAAATAAGCCCTTTTGAAAAGTCACTCCTCAAATAACACAAAAAAATATCTTACTTCTTGCTTTTTATGTAGGTAATTATATCTTATACCTACCTAGTTATTGCACACATAACGTTAACATTAAACATTAACAAAAGGATAGTGCAGTAGGTATGTACAATGGACAATATTCAATAGAATTTAAGCTCACTAAAACCACAAAAACCGACTTTAGTTTCAATAAGTAGGTAGGTCGGTAGGTAGGTAGGTAAGTATGTATGTCATCTAAGTTACATACCAACAAAAATTGAGTAGGTATTTTCATAGATTTCTCTGGGAGTCCATCTTCAGATTCAGGCTTGGCGGCAATGACACGTATCCAAGCTTTTTAAAATTAGAAAATGAACTTAACTTTTTTAAGTGTTTATTTTGAACAAAAATAAAATGGTTCATTTTCAACTTACCGAGAAGTCTGCACGAAGACAAACGAAATCACAGATGTATTTATAAAAAAATACCTTAGTAGGTACCTACCTACGTTACTTATTATTGAGTTATTATATTATTATTATACCGGGCTACATATTTTGAAACATTGGTAGGTACCTACTTACACGCATTAAAGTTGGTTGTAAGTTGTGTCCTAATTGATAGCTTAAATAGGTACCTATATCATTTCTAAAAGTAGGTAGGTAGGTAGGTATGTCTTAAGATGACAAGACTACAATTACAAAAAGCAAAAAAAAGTAAGCACTTATGGACGGAAGTCTCGAACAAACAATTCGAGTTGTCTTTGGGTAGGTAGGTACAAAACGGTTGAAGTGAAATCTCGATGTTTTTCCAAACAATAAATTATTGGTAGGTGCGTGAGTAGGTATACCGTCATATTATACACAAGACTATATTTTAAACAGCATAAGGTATCCCACATAGCAACGTTCGGAATACATAATTAGGTACCTAGGTATCGAAAAATTTAAATGAAATTTCCAACGCAGTAAATCCACACAAATATTGTATATGTTAGGACACGGTAATATGTATTATAATATAATAATACATGTACAATAATATATAATATACAATGTATATTACTGTGACTAGGAGACAAATCTAGATTAACCTGACACCTCAGTAAATTTCCGTGCGGGATTTGTGTGGAATTGGTATGGTCTAACTTAGTACACCTATCATATTGTGGGACTTAGTATCTTCGGTTAGTCGTGGGTGCCCTGGTTGTGCCTCTGCCTACCTCTTTGGGGGGTATGGGCGTGAAGATTAATATTATTCTTGAAACGGCTTTTGTGTTTTTCAATCATAAAGTAGTCGGTAGATGTTCATGCTCGAGGGCGACCGGAGATCCAAATCGTGAGTTCACTCGAGATCTCGTTATTTATAATGCACCGCCCGCCGCCACCGCCACAACAGGCGAGTGCTCACTTGCGGTCGTTCACGTGCACTTTTTAAGTAACTATTTATACATAATTGACTAATGAAATATTATAGTAAGAATACTACTACTTAGTCCCACAGTGGCTGGCATAAGTACATATCGTTGCCCAGGTTCCTATAGAGTCGGACGAAATGCCTGGAAATCGAACCCGATACACTCATTCTCTGTTAGTTATCTAAGGCATATATATCGCAACGTTCCTTTAACAATCTTAAAATTTAAAATTTTCAATGAACCCCCGATAAAACTTATAATGTAAGGTA
Source organism: Calephelis virginiensis (assembly GCA_002245475.1). Taxonomy (NCBI): domain Eukaryota; kingdom Metazoa; phylum Arthropoda; class Insecta; order Lepidoptera; family Riodinidae; genus Calephelis; species Calephelis virginiensis. Next base: position 132,118 of record NJDC01001369.1, read on the forward strand.
GCCAAGAATAAACACAGATAAACAAACATACATACGCAAAGAAGTCAAACATACAACTCCTTACTTCTTTGATGTCTCCCATTTCATTCATCGTGTCCTATTCATCAAATTCTCAATAAATATTTACAGATCTAGTTAAGGCGAATCGAATGAGTTTAAACTTGATGGTTTTACTAGTAGGCATTCCAGGGTTACTCCTCCTGTTTACTTACTCCTCCTTACCGTCTCAATCAAGTCAGTGTCCAAGTTTGTGCTTTATATGAACGCAAAGATGACAAAACAGAGTATTGTAACTTTTGAAACTTGGATCCATTAGCCACCTCACAGCTCAATCATCAGATCCTTGTTATCAAGTCCTCGTCATCAGAAAATATGAACAGCTCTGTTTCACCAGCACTCGTAACTGTTCGGTCTATTACGTCTCACATATGCTTTAAAGTGAAAGAAACATCCTTATATATTCTAATATCCTTACGAAAGTGCTGCAAATAAGCTGATGACCATGAACGCCTGGACAGATCTCCACAAACTATAGCTATGAACCATCTCGATCACGAAAGCTTTCAAACAAAAAAACACGAGAATTTTCGATATTTCATCATAAAATAAAATAGCATCGCCATAAGATTAAGTTATTGTGTCATGGAACTACCTCCTTTTTGCAGTTTGCTTCACAATGAATCGCAACGCTGACGTCAAGTGGGTAATAGTGAACATCCATAGGCTTCAGATTCAATTGTCGAAAAGCAGTGATTTAAATATAATCTTCTACGTATTTACTCGACAACTTTCTTACCACATGGACAACTACAAAAGTCAAATTCATTTGACGTTGACACTGGACCCTAATATATTAGTTTTCAACTTATAGTTTTAATTACAATACTAACGGAAGTTGCGATGTATTTGTTGTTGCACTTGTAGTCATTGTCATGGTAGTGTTCATTCTCTGTTTCTTCTAGCGCTTGCAGCCGCCGTCCATTATATATTTATTCGGGTTGATTTTTCTGACTTGAAAATGTACCTTGAAATTGTACTAGAACACACAGACCACTGATAAACAAGGCTTTTTTTAACTTTAGAAATTGTATATTTGTGGTTTAAACTCTGATATCGCGCCTTTCATTGGAAAATTAAATACCCAAAACTCAATACACCACCATACTGTTACTCCTTATCCCTCGTGATACGTGATATGTTTTGGGGGGTGATTATGTAACTCAGTTACCAACTCAAAATGGATGAGTGTAGTGTAGTGTACAAATGACGTCATTTGATGTACACTTTTACAGTTTGAATTGACAACTGAGATACATAATCACCCCCCTGGTCTAATATCCTTCAAGCGTGGCTAATGGACGACTCTATAGTGAGAACACGGGGTCCGCTATTCTACTCCTCTCCACTTGACACAATCTGCAGAATCCTCAATAGCTGCCGTTTCTTATGTTGGCATTTAAAACAATATGTCCCTTGTAGCATAAGATATTCACAGTATGCGCCTTTCTTCTAAAGCGAATCAGGTATAAAAAAGAAGAAAAGAAGGTTTCAAATGTGTATCAAGTATAGCTGTAACATGTTTATTACGTGTTATAGCTATGTGTAGCAAAATCGAAAAAGAATTGATTAATTCGTACGACTGTCCGTTTGTTGGTGCAACACATACAGAGTACTGCTCCAATTTTATGATCTCAAAATTAAAAAAAAGGTGAGTTACGGTAAAAAGTTAGGGTAATGAACGAATAGAATCCCAAATTAAATATTCACCAATGTTACATCAAAATCGGACATTGGGATAGCGATATTTTCAATTGAAGGTAGAAGCCCGGGCCGACGGCTCTTGTGAAGTTTAGATGCTTGTTGTCTCTTTTCAACTCATGTATAATTCAACGTGGTGTCTCATGTCAAGGGTGAACGTCTGAACTACTCCTCGCTAGACACCGGCACGTGAAAATGGCGCCCATACTATTGCGTTGCTGTTGAAGTCTCTACTTTGTAATTTCTATGTCGAAAACGCTTCGACCAGTGGGGTTACTCTTGAATCTCGATATCATGCGAATTGGAATTGTATATGTCATTTTTGGTACTTATGAACAAAGTAATAGTAGACGATTAACATTTAATTACAAATGAATTCAACGAATCCGATAAAATAAGTTATTGTTTTCTTTAAACTAAATGTTATTTAATTATTTTATGTTATTTATTTATTTTGTTATTTAATTATTTCGCCAGTATTGTGTACACGAGTACCTAAAAGGACATACTCGATTCCAATTTTCAATATTGCAGGAATCGAGCTTTAAGACTTAAGAGTAACCTTACAGGTGTCCCGATCTAGATATTATGATTTAAGCCACGGGTTCTATTCAGGATTTACCAAAACTTATTTTGATGTCATCGGATGATAAAAATTACTTATTAATCGCAAATAAAATACCAGTTAAACACCAGTGATATACATAAAGTTTTATAATTCGATGTTATTACAAAACCAAACCTGTACTTTTAGAAAAATGGCGGATATAACATTAGCTTAGCTGTTGCTTTAATTTTTGGGAGGGTTTGGTTTTGTACAGACTCTGTGTTATCCATTACTTTTGTCAATAGCCACCCAGTTTCGTGAATGTCGAGTAACCGCTGTACTCAGAGAGTTGAGGTCTTGCAGTTTTATTGTTTAATTATATCAAAGTGAAAGGCTATGACCAACATTAAAAATAATGAGTAATACATTCTGTATGTGTACCAGCTGGCTTTCAAAAGTGCACACGCTAGTGAGTTTGGACATTATTACTTTATCACAGAGTACAGTAATCTCGCTGGCTTTCGGTAATTAGCTTCTAATTACTCTGTAGCACATACCGGAACGCGAAATCACCGAAACGTGCTTAATTCGTACCAAAATGTATATCTTTTATTATATTTTTGACGTGTGGGGTTTTTCCTTGACAAGATAAATTATATCAAAAATAAACCACAATTCCAGACACCTTTTCCGTGCTCTATTGGTGTGTTCCAAAATATTTATTATAAGAATATGTTATATAACTGGTGTTTACTCAAAAACTACGCCCGGTTTACTTCTGGAATGCAGGTGGCAATCTTCCGTCGGAGGTTGCCTCAAGTAGCCTCCGGTCTATATTTATACTTAAGTAAGACATCAGTTGTTATTTTTAAACCATAATTGGTTACATTTTCCCGTCTGTTCTTAGGTAAGTTTTACCGTGTGCTGCTGGCTTTTGGGCTTTTAGGAATCTCAAAACAGATTAAGGAACGCGAGGAATTAGCCAGCTTAATGCTTATTTTATAAGTACAAGCCCTGAAGTAGTCGGTTTATCGATACTTCAACGGTTCATAGAAGTTGGAGAGCCGGCTCATTTATAATACGTGTGATAGCGTATCTGTTGTGGAGGCTATCGATAGTCGATACACATATTAACGGTTCGAGTGGACGTTTCAGTGGAGTTCTCTTGTTCCTTGTAGAGTGTTTGTACATGAGATAACATTACGTGTGCTCGACGGCACTTGTCTCTATTATGTGTACACTGTACAGTACACAACTGAGAACTAATACTTTATATACCTTATAATGTAATAAGTACGATATTTAAAATATTAAACAAAAATTTAAAAGCAACACACACACATATACGTCTGACATACTTACGCCTTTTATATTTTTTTTGTGGCTGCAGATACGTTACACTTGAAACTCGATTTCATGCAAACTGGAATCTGATTTGTGTCGTTTTACACTCTGGTATACAATACTAGCGAATTATGAACATTTGGTTAATAATAAATAGTTACTAATTTAATGTAACAACATTTTGTATCTTAATATTAATAATTCACTAACATTGTGTTTAAGTGTACAAAATAGCACAAATCCGATTTCGATTTCCGATATACATGGAATATAGATTGTTGAGTGCCTATTCCAGCTACAGCTCTCTTATCAAAGTGAGAGATCAATATCATTTCTCTATGTATAATCTCGGTGCCAAATACAATCCTGTGTGGACGACTGGCTGACTATATGTGAATAGCAAACTAGAAAAAATATTGTTTTAAATTAGTTTTGAAACATAATATACAGAGAAACCGCAGGCGTATGTTTACACAGGTGTCCCACAGACGTAATGTCTAGAACTAGACAACAACTGCACTGGCTTCGTAAGGATCGTCCAAACCAACTGGTATTTGCGGCTTGGCCTCATTTATAAGAGTTTTGTTAAATCAATGTTTTACTTCTTGATCTGTTTTGTATATGCTACTGGCGACTGTACAAGGTAAAAATCTACCGCTATGTTGTTCTGACAAGTCGTTCTGACTTAATTTTGGTTCGGAATTAATTAGTTTTATGGAAACTAATCTCTCTGAGAGACAAGAAACATGTTCACAGAAACCGCAGGCGATTGTTTACACTAGTAGTGTATCTCTAGATTCTAGATCGATATAGAACTGCATTGGCATCAGTTGTAAGTGTACATGTAAATTGGATTTCCGACTTGACCCAACATATAAATCCTTCTAAAACCGAATCGTTTGATACCAGACTGGTTTCTAGTGTAAGTACAAATGATAAAGATATCAGGTAATAAAAATACATAAGTAGCCAGCAGAAAATATACCTGATCCCAGCTGTTCTATTGGAGATGTAGGTATAGTTAAAATAAGTTTAGAGCTAAAATTATGGAGGATGTCTTACAGGTCAACGACCATCGAGAACGTTTCATGATTATATCTCGGAGTGGTTACAGTTGCACGCGAGAGCCTCTGATAACAAAAACTTTTACAGATAGACGATCTTGTTCCGATCGCTCCCGACATTCGACATGCATCAAACAAAGAAAAACATCGCAGCAATTGGCAACACTCGATTGGCTTTTAAATTTAGAACGTGCATGGAATCGCAGACGATCACTGTTCGTTTTTCGAAAGTTCAGAATATTCAACGGTATTTTTTTGCTTTTAGTTTGTCGCAATTTATTGTGGTCTTCTCGTATGTGAGTGTAAGAAAAAAGTTAAATTTCGGGAAAATAATAGGGAGAAATAATCAAGGATGCCAAAAGTCCTCTCTTTTTTTTAAAAAAAAAGCAAGCTGTAGAAGATCAAAAACTTGGAACTGTAATTTCTATCATGTTTTCCATTTTGTTGCAAAAAAGTAACCTGCTGATGAGTAACCATGGTGACGTGTTATTTTTATCCATCGCAGAATTGGTGTATTATTGAAACTAGTAATTTATAAATCACAATTACAAACGGAAATATATCGCTCTCACAATAAACAATAGTTGGAACTTTTTGAATAAAAGCAACCAATCACATTCAACCCTAACCCGAAATTGTAGACAGACAAATCTCGTCCGTCTTTTAACTTTTTAGGTATTTGTTGTAGTAACTTTTTAGATTTTTTGTTTTTCCGCAATATGCCGATTTTAGTCATATTTCCGTTTATTAATTACTGCGTCATGGGAAAATAATAAAATAAATTGTGTTCAGATTTTCCCTAATTAAAGCTGTGTTTCGTCAAAATAAGAAGTCGCGAACGTGAATCGGACAACATCAGACTTAGATATTTGATTAGATAAGTTTTGTGGAGCCGGAGGAAGCACCTGCGTTATCTAATGAGACGTTATCTGTAGAGAGCCGGTATCGAATCTGTTAGTTGATGTGTATATGTGCCGCGCACTGACGCCGCTGGGGACGTTGTTAATGTGTGTTCAGATATGCGACTGTCGACTGTCAAGTGTCACCATTATCTCGTATGTCTTATGTCTATAACTTCGATCACTCTGTAAGAAACCGCAGTAGTTTAATTGCATGGTAAATGTTCGCTCCAGCTTACCCGGCTATACTTACACTAAAATAATGAAACTGAAATTTATGTAGACATTTTGTATTACACCAAAGACGCCGTTTTACAGGCTAGTTTTCAAATATAATACAAGTTAGAACTATTTACTGCAATATCTTATTGAGAAGAAATGCGAAAATCCTGTCGCATCGCCCTGTTGTAAAATATTCTTACAGCAGTCGGACTTAATCCTATTCCTGTCGCCATAGAGTCAATTGTCACTGTCATCAATTTTATGGGGACCGAAGATCCCAGCCTCAGGTTGGCAGAGGAACATCTTTGGCGTATAAAGGCGACATGCATTTATTTAAATTATTTATTTTGTCTATGTAGGTATAACAAATATTAAATTGGTCAGTTTCCCCTTGTCGATCGTGTTTGAAGTCTGTCCCGTGGGGCGTAACGAGCACGCCATCCTTGTTTCAAATTACAAAGAGGAAACGATGACAACACAGATCTCAACGTTGGAAGAGAAAAGGTCACAGCTTTCTCGGTGGATGTTAAATGTCGGTAGGTATTTGAAAGTTGAACCGCTGATGATTTATGGCCTATTTTATAAACGTTATAGCTCTCATTCAACTAACTAACAGCAACTGTTATTAGCTCGCGGCTTCTCTTTTTAGAAATACTTCATTGTTTGTAGAATATTTTATAAGGATTTGTTGATTTTATTGGGTTTTGCCAACCTCACACTTAACGTAAGAGTGTTGGCTGCTTTGGCCTTCTACTGAAATATTCTATCGTATTGACACTATGGCGGCAGGAATGGGTGGTACCCCTCTACCACGTGCTAAACAAACCAGTGGAACCTGTGCAGATGAAACCATCTGACTAAAAATGTGGCTGACTCTATACGTTATTATATATTCTAACATCTCCTGTCCTGTTGTTCTATACGCTTATTATTATTTTCTGTTTATTAATGATCTTGACAGTATAATTATTTACTATTATGGCGGTGAATGTGATCGTTTCCTCCGTTTGAAGGTGGTTCATTTGTATGCAGGGTGTGTGTCTGCGCGGGCGGAGCGTCCCGTGTCCCGTGTCTACACAGCGCGAGTGGGACTGCTACAATACTCAATTATTAATATACACACTTGTCATTACAGAATCATTATTTAATGATAGTCTGTTGTGGAGATTTTTTTAGAGAACGATCAGAAACCTTAACATATGGGGGCCGATTCTGTGGCGTGTCTTACCTATGAGCTTTGACATCATATGTGCCAATACAGTAGGTACATATACGGTTCAGTACTGGTGTCAGGTTATAAATGCTACGATATACCAGGTTAAAATCAAACCTAGGCTTCATAAGTTTACCTAAATAGCACAAGTGTTTTTTTCGTGTGGGGGGCGATATAATAACAAAAGATATAACCAATGTATTGATAGAGGTCATTGTTGAAAAGCAAACATTTAAATAGTGTCCATTGGTCATACACGAGCCCTTCGTTGTTTAATTACCGTATACCGCAAAAACATGATTAAGTAATTAATACGAAGAACATGCAGGCGTGTCCGGCATTCCGTTTTATTAAATATATATAAAATATGTACGTGATACACACTACACAGTATTTAAGTTTTAAGTTAAAAGCGCGAGCTGGAAGGGAACCTGAAACATATCGTACGTCTATATTATAGCGTCGGCCGTTGGATATCTTCTTGCCCAAGTTAAACTGGACCAAGTTACATAAAGTTACGAACTTTGATCAAAATAGGTTCAGTAGTTTCCAAGTTTATCCCGAAAGTACCTACATCGTGACTCGAGATACTTATTCATATATACATACATATTATATATTTAAGAAGACTAGTGGTCGCCCGTTGGTCGAAATTCGACCATAATAAATTTTAATATCTTGTTGATAAGAACGCCATCCTCATTTCTCAAGACCAACTACTTTGTTTCCAAACTTTTTAGCGCGCCATCTGTGATCTTTCATCGTTATCATCAATAACATATTTGTTTGTATGTGTCAGATGCATGGTAGTGTAGGTAATGTTTTATTTATTGATTTAATGTACTTTATAAATATTATTATTGAAAAATATTAGCGTTCTGCACTTCTCCTACACATAAACTATAGGTGTGCCAAATTTTATGCTCCTGCGCCCGCGCAATTTTCGTAACAAGGGGTTCAAAGTTTTGGCATCACGTATATAGATTATACCTATAAGAAATAAGCGTTTACCGCATAAAAGTACGAAATAAGATTTGACGTGTCACGATACGTGAAAGTTTGTAGTATTTCCATAAAACCAGACTTAAGCTTTTGTTGCTTATTAATGGCGCGCGCTCGAAATATGTTTTCCAAATACGGAACTCTATATTGGTTCCATGTGGAATCCATGGTTGCGCGCGAACGCATGCGTCAGTGTCAAGGTCAGGGGCAGCGCCGTCTCGCTTTGGCTTTTTTATTTTTTTAAGCTTTTAAATTAAATTGCGTGCAGTCGAGCAGCTGCAGGCTGCACGTCTGTGACTCATCAGCTTTTGATTTGTTTATAATTGTCGCACTAGCTGCAGCTACTGCGCGCGCGCCGCGCTTTGTTACTAGGTAGGTATATGTTTTTTTACCGAAAAGGACACACTTGTTACCCACAAGTGTATTGATCCCGCACCTGATAACATACCTACGACACACACTAAACAATTAGAAGCCAGCTTAGTCTTGCCTTTAAATGCGTCTCACCTACTTGGGAAAAGTAAGGTAATAATGGCATGTGGTAATACCTGAATGTGGAAATGTACTTTTATTTAGTTGCCAGCGAGCATTTCGTGTTTATGTGTTGTCTGTATAATAGAAAGTTTGTTTGTGTTGTCATCGAGTGTTGCAAGTAACAATTA
>NJDC01001369.1:141016-185247 GCA_002245475.1 Calephelis virginiensis
CTAAAATTGTGTGTATTAATAAATAATCATGTAATCTCAAAACAAACAAAAAACAGTGTGTAAATAGTAAATTGTGAATAATTAATTAAAAACATATTAAAATATTTGCATACCACAAGTTGGTAGAATATGTAGGAAGGCTTAAATAATTTTGTAACATCTTTGTAACACTCATATTACGCAAATAAATATTTTTTCTTTTCTTTTCTTCTTTTCTTAAATAGACCTAGTGTTTTTAGATCAGTGAAATGTATAAGTTAAACAGCCAAGTTCTTGTCTTTTTTTAATAAAAGAAAATACCTATGGTATTAATTTAACCACATACGATTTCTCCGGGCTTGTAGCTTCCTCTACAGTCAGTACAGTCTAATCGTTCCACACACCGCTCACTTGCACTTATCGTATCGTCTCCCAGTGATTTGTTCATTAAAGTATTTAGTTGTGTACACTCGACAATTCTATTTTTACCACTTGAAGTGCATGCAGTAAGGGGTCTGGCCCCGCAGAATCCCGGCAGGGACAAAACGAGCAGGGCGAGGGCGCGCGCCAGCCGTGTCCCAATACATCTGGGCGTGCGGCAGGCGACACTCCAGGGCGCCGGCGGCACTCGTTCACTTTCATTGTTTCGTGGGTTCGATGTTTTTGTATACTTAAAACCTGTTGGAGTTGAGTTGGTCGTCAGTTCGGTTCACATTCAAACTTCATTTATTACCATCACAATACAAACAATCATACAACATATGTAAGGATGCGCGTCTTGGATTATATTACAGGGACAGTGGGCGTGATGTTATTTATGACATGTGACGTAAAAACTATTTTGTACCTAATTCATGTCATATTTCATACCTGCATGACTGCAGACGACGCGACGGCTTCATTCGACAAGCAGTCACTACCACCGTGGAGGAGGCAAACGTCAGCTCGTTTGTCACTACCACCGTGACTGAGACTAGGTGGTAGGACCAAATCAGGACAATTAATATCACTTTTCGCACTCCGTTTTGCTTGTAGTGCGGACGCAGAGAAAAGTTCATACCCAATCATAAAACTACAATGTTATTTTGCAAATAAATGTGGCGCTGGCACGGCGACGTTGGTGGTGCGTGGCGAGGCATAGCGAGGATGGCTCGCTAGCCCCCACCTGCCTAATGAGGAGCGCTTTTTTTTGTTGATAATGTCATTTGGAGAAATATTAATAAGATCTAGCTTTGTTTAAAAACTATGTTTATTATTTATAGATAAATTTAATTATTTTTGAAGTGAAACTTCTTTAGAATCGTTGTGATTTCAAAACGAGTGCAAAGGAAAACGACAGGTAAGAGATACAAAGATATATTCATCTCATTCTTTTGTCGATTTACGGAAGTTTCACTTCTATCGTATGTGAATCGCACACACACCATTTAATTGTGTGTAGAAATAACTAGGTAGGATGTTGTAGGTATGTATGTAATATTAATTAACGGTGTAGGGAAAGCTTATGTAACACATGCCAATAATGAATCTCTCATTTGTTTCTTCTACTTCGTGATGACGTTTGCGATCCCTGGTAGATACGTAAATATGTAGTAGCTATCCCGCCGTGTAAGTCTAGGCTAACGTCGGACCAGCTCGGCGACCAGACGGAGACCGGCTCCGGCGCGGGTCGTTGCTCCCGTCTAACGGCAGTGGCCGGCCGCGATACTGACGCCGCGTGGTTTCGCCCTCCGCTTGTTTAGTTCGGTTAGCTGTAACTTAGCGATGGCTGTAGTGGAAGAGAGAAAGCACGGAACAATCTCGGTTCAATCTTTTTAACCGACTCCAAAAAAGGAGTCTTAATTTGACAGTATATTTTTGGTGTGGTTTTATTACATTACAACAGAAAGTTAGGTGCGAATGCTTCCGAGGTGGTCCCATGATAATTATATCATGATTCGACTATTGGTTTTGGAGTTGTACTTAATAATGCATACTTTTTACAACATTTAAAACGAAATCTTATCGATCATTTGCTGCCTTTCGGAATAGAACTATCAAATCGCGACGTGGTAATGAAACACTTGGAGATGGTTTTGCAGTTTTACTGCGCTTTGTTATTTAAATTGCAACACACACTAGATAAATGTTTTTAATTTAATTATAAAAGTATATTCAGTTGTATGCTTAAACTATCAACGTGAAACTATGTTTGTTTAATCTTAGGGTCAATCAAAAAGAAGTTTGACTTGTTAGTAGACTAGAAGTTAGAGAAGAACGAACGGCGCTAGGGTTGTCAACTATTTTGCTATTAAAAAAAAGTATATTTAGGTCTGAGAAAAAAGTGAACAGTATTTTAGAAAAATAAACAATATTGTTAAATTACAATATAAAACCGATTTCTGGCGGGGCGACCCGTCGCCACGCTATATGATGGTATATGTAGTAGTGCAGCGGTCGGCAATCCGCGGCCCACAGGCCGCATGCGGCCCGCCGACGTCTTACTTGCGGCCTGTCTTGAAAATTAGTTATAAATATCAAAATAAATTCATGAACGTTCCGCGCTTCATGAATACGCCTCTCTCCGCCCATTTTCATTTTTTATATGTGACATGGCCAATTATATGTAGGTGTATTCGGCTTCTAGCGTAAATATGAGGGTGGATCCAAAAGTTCTAAGCCCGACCAAGAAAATGAAAGAAAAGTGGGTCTAAATTTATTTTTATTTTTCGACATAGTCTCCATCTAGCTCAACACACTTCTTCCACCTGACCTGCAACTTGTTTATCCCCTCGAAAAAAAAAGATTCCGGAAGGTCGGCGAAATAGTCGTTTACTGCCACTATCACCTCATCTTTGGTCGAAAATTTTGAGCCACCCAGGTGTTTTTTTAAATTGGGAAATAAATGATAATCCGAGGGGGCTAAATCCGGCGAATAAGGTGGGTGGGGCAGCAATTCGTAGCCACAATCATAGATTACAGACATTGTTTCAACCGAAGTGTGAACACGTGCATTGTCTTGATGAAACAAAACTTTCTTAGGCAACAATCCCGGCTTTTTTTCTTTTATTTCTTCCCGGAGTCTTCGTAAAAGGTTACAATAATAACTAGAATTTATAGTTTGACCTTTCGGTAAATAATCTACAAAAATAATGCCCTTCGCATCCCAAAAAACAGAAGCCGTGACTTTGTTAGTCGACAAAACGACCTTAGCCTTTTTCGGTATAGAAGAGTCTGATATTTTCCACTGTTTGGATTGTTGCTTTCATTCAGGAGTATGGTGGTGAATCCAGCTTTCATCCATGGTAACAAATCTAGACAAAAAGTCCTCGGGATCAGTCTCAAAAAGTTCCAAACAGTCTCGCGAAATTGTGTATCGAACTCGTTTTTGTTCAGCTGAAAGCAACCTCGGGACCCAGCGAGCAGAAACCTATGGAACCCCAACTCTTCCGTTATTATGTGTTGCACCCGGCCATAACTAATGTTTGTTATCTCAGCTATCTTACCAAATGTCAAACGTCGGTCACCCAGTACGAGATCACAAATTTTATCGATATTTTCTTTCGTGGTATAGGATGTAGGCCTTCCACTCCTAGGATCATCTTAAATGCTCTCACGACCGCGCTTAAACTCAGCTACCCACTTCTTGACACTGGAATACGATGGAGCAGACTCCCTCAAAGTACTCACCATATCTTGATGGATGTCTTTGATATTTTCCATCGTTGGCGCTTGGTAAAACTTCCAAATATTCATATTTTTAAAGAAAGAAACACTTGTACTGTTTTAAGTTGTTTTAAGTTTAAAGTTTAAACTTTAAGTTTTAGCCCTGATGATGCTGTATAAGCGAAATCGGTAGGCTTCTAATTACAAAGTAATAAATTATAAGTGATAAGTAAAACAGTACAAGTGTTTCTTTCTTTAAAAATATGAATATTGATGGATGTCTTTTGGTGATAGGCCTTTTTTATTGAGGTACTTAATGACTGCACGGTGTTCAATTTTCTCCATTATTGAAAATTGCGTCAGATTGCTTCAAACGAATAATTACAGAAAATTTATATTGTGCAGTATCGGAATGAAACTGCGCACAATAAATCAATATGACACATACTAACAAATGACGGTAGATTTTAAAAAGATGTCATAGCTCCATGTAAGTTAGGCCACGAACTTTTGGATCCACCCTCGTATTACAAGTGTGGTCCACCTTCAGTTTATTTTGCCGCCTTATGGCCCTTGCCTATCAAAAGGTTGCCGACCGCTGCAGTAGTGTGTACGGTGTGGCGACGCGTCGCTATGCGCAATCGACGATATACGATATGTAAAATATTAAATAGTAGTACGTCTACGTATTAGTCTAAAATCGTAATATTTTATTTTATCGTTATGACACAGGTATTTAGTTCCTGTCACAATCTGTTCTTTTCTGAATATTACTTTTACAAAATAATGTCGATGTTTCACATCTGCCAGCGTCCCGTGACGGCTCACATTTTTTTTAATTACTTTATTGATTTAAATACGTAATATATTTTCCACTGCTTCTTGCACAACTGATTATTTTTATAACAATTTTTAAAGCTTCATGGGCCTCGCCATAAGTGTAACTATAATAAAAGTAAACGAAGAGCAAATTTTTTATTAAAGTTATCGAAGTTTTGATTCAGAGTTGCAAGCAAAGTTGAGCATAGAGCACTATTTATTTATTGCGAGTCGACTATCAAGTTAGTGTGTAGGAAACGGGGTGCCATTTTACAAATTACAAAGATTTTAAGAACAAGTTTAACTACTTGTACAGAAAACTTTTGAATTTTTTACATTTTAACCAATCTATGATTGTTTTGCGCATGCATTCACTCATATTATAAATATTCTCTCACATACTATGTTATTGTCGATTTGAAATATTTGACATTGATGAATTCGTTCTAAAACAGGTTCTTTGTTCGTCAGCAAAACAGTGTAAGTAGTTGGCAACCCTAGAGGGCGCCGCTAGTAGAATGCTGTAAATGTTAAATCAGTCAAGTTTACTATACAACTGTTATTATCTTTGAGTATTAATACAATATCAAGCATATGAAACACTGCCGCTACTTTTTAGGAATTTAAAATTGTCTATCTGTGACGATTGTTATCCTTAAGTTTGAGCACCGACCGATGTCCCGCCCCACGAAATAAATGTCATCAGCGGTTGTATTGATAACAGGCTGTTTGTGAGTGACCGGAAAGTTAGCCATTATCTAAAATATGTTAATATTTTTTTTAAACTCGAGTTTAAAAACTAATCCTTCCTTTATGGACAGTTACTTTACTCTTTGACTAATCCATCCAATTTACTTAGAGGTCTTCTTTCTTTAGGTTTTAGCCTTCACGTTAGTTTTTATATCAATTTCAATTAGTCATCAGTCATAAGTCGTCAGTAAGTCATGTCAGGCTCTTGGGTAAAACGGTGGCCTTTTTACACAAGCTCATGTAATGAGTTTTGGCGGCAACGAGGAAATATACGATAAGCTAATTTCTTCATGATTATTTCATTTGTGCACTTTCACTGAACAAAATTGTACAAAATGCCACCAAAATTGACTAATTTCATTCAATATTAACACGAAATTCAATAATTATGAAAAAACTTCGACCATCTTTTCTCTCGATGGCGCCAAAACTCTACTTAGAGGTCAATGATCCAATTCGACTCCTATAACATAAATACAAAGGAAATGACTTTTTTAGTCATCTGTTAAATTAAAATGATGTCAAAAATGCAAATCCTTTTTTTTTTCTTTTAAACGTTTTGGCATTCGCGTTAGTATTTTGCCTTTAACCAAGTAGAAATTTGCATCAAATTTACCAAAATCGGGATTCAATTATAATTTGTTATACGTCGTCAATAAGTCATTTCAGGGTCTTGGGTAAAGTGGTGGCCTCATTACTCAAGCTCATAGAGTGAGATTTAGCGTCAATTATATAGGTTTATACACGATACGATAATTTCTTCATGATTATTTCAATTGTGCACTTTCACTGAACACAACTGTACAAAATGTGACCAAAATTGAATAATTTCACTCATTATAAATAAGAAATTCAATAATTATGAAAAAACTTCGACCATCTTTCTCTCGATAGCGCCAAAACTCCCAAAACACAAATTCGCTATATATTTATTTTGACAGACATTTACTCAAGAGTGACAGATGTCAAATGTGATCTATTAATTGCCCCACATATTAGTGTCAACACGCGTCACATCATACATCATAAAACAGCTGCTGTGTGTGTGCGTGTCAAACGAAACTATTAAACTGACGGTGGCGCTGTGATATGAGTGCTGAGTACTCAATGGAAAGTAATGTGCAGCAGATGTGTAAGTGATAATTATTTAATAAACTAGCAGCTCGTCCCAGCGTCACGCGGGTGGTCAAACTTCTACGTTATTATACATATAAACTTTCCTCTCGAATCACTCTATCTATTAAAGATAACCACATCAAAATCCGTTGCGTAGATTTAAAGATCTAAGCATACTTAGAGACGGACAGGGGAAAGCGACTTTGTTTTATAATACTATGTAATGATTTCGCATACCCGTCTCGATTTGCTTTTCGCTCGCTATTACTTGGATTTTTTCTTATCTGAGATGTAAAGTTAGATCGTTCACTTCAATCAGAGAATACCGTATTAAAACTGGCTCAATGCTTTTGACTGTAATGCGGGCGAAAAATGCTCTGTGTATGATAGGATTGCTGATGTACAGTAAGCAAACGAAATATCTGACCCCCTTACAATACTTTCAAAATACTGTATCTGCCATGTTTTGTTTGTTTACTGTACAATTTTATCACTATAAGTTTTTATTCCACCACACACATTCTTCGTGCCTATTTGGCACTCCTCACTCCTCAGTTCCGACGAAAGCGGATCGGTACGCTTCGGCTCCAGGGAACAAGCTTTTCAGGTTAGAATTGCAGTCTAATGTGCTGGCAGAGTTCGTGACGAGCACGCTTCTGGCCAACAAATCCCGAATGTTATAACATTTATTGACAAATATTTTTAAGTCACTTTTTTTTGAAACGTTGTGCCCGTTAAATGTATTGTAAATTGTAAACATTAATCAAAACAGATGAATAAGGTTTTGCGCTGCCGAGGTGGGAAGTTCTCA
The DNA here is from genome assembly GCA_002245475.1 of Calephelis virginiensis. Classification (NCBI taxonomy): domain Eukaryota; kingdom Metazoa; phylum Arthropoda; class Insecta; order Lepidoptera; family Riodinidae; genus Calephelis; species Calephelis virginiensis. The sequence continues at coordinate 148,137 of NJDC01001369.1, forward strand.
GCCTCATTGTGTAAGGCTCGTTGGCCCCAGATGTGCGGAATACCGTTGGATTCGGTGTGGAAAATCAATCCGGTTTGACGGGCAGCTGCCAGGAGCTGCCCCCAAATGTACATGGCCGGGGCAAGGACGTCTGTGGTCCGGGCTTTGAATAATTACTATATTATACATACAAAATACTTAAATACATTGGAGGCTAACTCCGAGTTGTACTAGCTGGTATAGTGGTGTGCAGCCACTCCCCCAGTATTGACACCACTGCCATACTTATTGTTGTCATAGCATCAGTGTACACCATTGTCGTGTTCCATGCTGGAGAGTCTCTAGTCGAAAGACATAGACACGCAGCTTAACATATCGGCCTTAAGATAACATTTATGATGTGTGTAGGCTTTGGTTTTCTCTCACAAATAGAGGACCCCCAGCTTGTTAGCTATTAATACAAAAACAGTTGGAATATACAAAACCAATCAAAAATACTAGAAACTACCGTGACAATCGGTACTCGAAGAGCGCAAATTTCAATAATATAGAGTCTTCGATCGTTGCCTGAGTACAGTCACTCGAGCGTATTATCGATAGAAGTTCATACTAAACATTGTGTTCTCGTTTATACGATGCTACTAAAACCTACTGCAGACGTTAATCAGATAGCATTTCAGAAAAATACCATTAAAACGGCTTTAATTGTCAAGGAAGCGGTATGCGGAAGACTAGTATCAAGTGGATTGTGGACACACTGCTCACGCGACGCTCGAGATTTGTACATCTTTTAATTAGGTTCTGATACATAATATTTTGATCTGATACATAATGCATGGAACTGTCTAATACAGCTTTTCTACGTTTATTGTGGTCTGCTCCGCAAAAAAAGACGGGATGCATTCCGGGAGTGCCGGCAGAAGTGAAAACTTGAATATTAACGTTGTGGATTTTGGATGTTTTGGAATGGTTAGAGAATATTTTTGCACGAATTGCTATAATTTTCAATATGAAAGTACTATCATTTATGCACAAATATTATTTTCATATCAATAACCTGAGTTTGGCTTGACAAAACCTCCCTAAAGTAAGATCACGTGACGGCTAGGAGCGTCGTCATGTTATCTGTTCAACGAACATTGCTCGTCTACACATAAAGCTTATTTTCAAGATGGAACAAATAGAGCAATGTCTGTTGATACGTATCTGCTATCTGTGAGAATGTAATGGTAGGTATATTGCGGCGTATTATCCATTGCTAATCTTATACTCTTCGGAAATATCTAAGCAACACAAAAACAGCAATAAATCTACGTTTTATTTTAGATCTCGCGCCGTCTTACTCGCGCGTGCGCAGTCTTACGTTCTGACGATCTGACGCGAGTTTAGAAATTTTTACCCCTTCCAAAAAAAGTTCACAACGCCGCTAAAGAAGTTTTCACTTCAAAAACACTTGAGCCATAACTTATCTTCAAGTCACATAATACGTAATGAAAAAATCTGCAGATGCGGTTTTGAGAAAGGATTGAATGTTATATTTAGGCGACTTCATAAACTGTACAGTTTTGATGTCAATATGGACTAGTTGTAGGCCATGGCCACCATGGCCATTTTTTTATTTATGTTATAATATATAAACCTTTTTTTGTATATAACTTGAACCAATTGTGCGATAGGAATTATTAAACCAAACATTTGTGTGATCAAATATTTTGTAGCAACTTCTTAACGACACACATCCCACTATTTTATTTTATTTAAAAGTAGCTCTATGTTTGTCCTCGATCTTCAACTATCTTAGTGACAAATGTTTTCAAAATCGTTTCAGAGGTGAAGCCGGGTTATGTTCGTGAAGTGATGACTTTCGTATTCTCTGTATTATATTATGTTTGTATTAAAATATTTCCCCACGTCTATTCCAACATCCACGTTAGACCTATAGAATACTTTATATATAATGCTATATAACTCAGTGATAATGCTCTTCGATGTTCCGGGATTTACAATTTGGTATCTCCGCCTTACCCAGTACTAGTACAAGCAATACCCTGTGTATTGCTTGTCATCAATAAATAAAGCATTACAATTGTGGATACAGTTGGAAGCTTCGATAAGCGAGGGTATTTATACTCCGTTATCAGTCGCTGGCGAGACGTGATTCATGGGACATTATTACTTAGCATCGTGTATTGTTCTGTCTATATGTCATGTTTTCCTCATCATCCAACCTGTTGATAGGTTAACATGCTTGCATTGTTCGTACCCGACATTAGAAAGGGACCGAATACTTTCCTTTTTTTATATTTTGAGACTGTTAAGACGCCTTCGTACGGATTTACGATGGTTAGAAATGCAAATGACCTACTACGTACACCAAACGTGATGAATGTGCGTTGCCAGCTTCAGGCCGAAATTCTCACGTAAGTCTACCGGATGTCTAACATTCCATACAGAAACACGAAAGTAGCGAGTACTGGAGCTATGGTATCAGAAAAAAGGCAAGGCGGTGGGTGGTACTAATCCAATGTTTACGCAATCTACCGCTAGCCCAGCAGAGCGCAGTCATGGAATAATCCATCAATCTTAATAATTGGCTAACGATGGAGTCGTCACATGCCTGCGTCCTTGCTGGTCTGTAACCGACATTTCGTCGTCGTCGATCAACGCGACTATGGTTCGACCAGCGTACTTAGTTTTTTTACTTTACATTTGCTTACTTCCGACATAAATTTGTTGTTGCAATAGTTTTGGTGAACCCTTATTGTCAAACCCTAACTTTTTACTCTACGTAGAAACATTTTTGTTCCTACTTTAAGGATTTCGACTAAAACATATGTATTAAATTTTAAGTCAGTACATCTTCTTTTCAAAACCCAGAAGTTTGGCCAAACATTTAGATAGACATCAGATTTTAGACTGCGATGTGTTGGCGAGATCCCGAAGTGTTCTGTGCTGTTCGAGAGTGAAACTGCAATGCGTCAAATTTGTCGGGACGTCGGCCGACGACCCCATCCCCTGCTAAGATTCGCATAAAACATCTGCTTTTTTATGTAAATATACTAAACCATATGGAGCATGCGGTATTTTGACTTTCGATAAATTTAGCATATGTAATACTACATCTAAAAAACGAGTTGCACGGAGTTAACGTCATTTGGTATATACTTAAAACGGTTACAAAACATGTTAATGTTAACTTTTATAACTGACATAAATATATTTAAATAAGTCAAGTGTGTTCCTAGAAGGAAAATTCTCGTAGGAATTCGCGTACATTAATTTTCAAACTAGCTAAATAGGTGTGTGTTATGTTTTTTAATAATATTCTACAATATTGCTTTATTTGCCGGAACATATATTTTAGTATTGAGATAACAGTAAAATACATAACAGTAACAGTACATAAACAGTAAAATGTATTATCAAATAAACTATTATCCCGGCGAACTTCGTTCCACCCGTTCAGTATATGAAGTACTATTTTTCCCATTTTCCCTGCAACTTTTAATAAAAAAATAATTAGCCAAATCCGTCTAGTCGTTCGCAAGTTATGCGCTTACAAACACATTTAGCGATTCATTTTTATATTATGGACTAACGGCCCGCCCCGGCTTCGTGCGAGAATAAAATATACATATGAACCTTCTTTTTCAATCACATTATCTGTTAAAAAAACCGCATCAAAATACGTAATGTAGTTTTAAAGATTTAAGCACACAAACGGACATAGAGAGAGATGAAGCGACTTTGTTTTATACTAAGTATGTAGTGATGATACGAGTATGTTACAAATTGTTTATTCACCAACACATTGGAGCTACTTTCTAAGAAATATTTCGGGTAGGCTACCAGGACATTTCGAGACAAAACCATTTTTTAAACTTTTTATGTGATAGGACACCTAACAATTGATTTATTTTTATTTTTGATTGATTAAACAATTTTCCTGATGGTAAAAGATACCATAGACTTGTTTGTTCGTATTTGAAGCAACAATTGCTAAATTAGGTACGTATTTGCTGGGTAATTAATTTTGCCCAGAAATTTTCCAGTTATTTTCCAAGTCCCGTAAAGGTAGTATCGGACAACATTAACATAGCAGCAGGCGACCTATTCGCTTGTAAGGAAGATCATCTTTGATAAAAGTTCGCGGTTGCTTGCTTGGCTTTCGACGAAATTAGAAACCATAAATAAACGTCCGACTTTTAAATCAGTTGAACTTTTACGAAAACATTAATTAACTCTTATGACAGGCTAATTAATAACTGGTCAAAAGTGATTTCACTTCCACATTACAGTTTACTAAATTGAACTAGCTCGTACCTACGTCATTGTAATGTTACTAACTTACTATAAAATGATATAAATGCTTTATGTTACTTTAGAAAGATGGATGGATATTTGTAACTCTTTCACTCAAAAACTTCTGAACGGATTTAGATGCAACTTAACACAAAAATAGTTTGTACCTCAGAATATCACATAGGCTGGAATTTATAAAGAAAATATTTTCTTTCTTCATTTTATAATTATATATATATAATAACTCGAGCAAAGCTGCGAGTGAAAGGTTGTTCATAAAAGTTGCTCATAATTAAAAAATATAACAAATACAATGCATATATTCCTCGTCTGACACCAGACTACATATCGACTTATACCGGGGCAGGATTGAGAAAGTATACATTTTGCATTTATATACTACTGTGCTATGTGCTTATAAAGTGGCTGTTTATGAAGATTTTGTCAAATGATGTCGGCGAAGTCCTTGTATGTGTAATTTAATATATATTTAGAAAGTTTTATTTGTATATTTTGTCGCTGTTAACTTAATAGGCATTGCTTTTAAAAAATGCGACTTTCGTTGTGTATGGATTAGTTCAATAACAGGAGACACGGTGCTCTGGCCAACTGCGATATCCGAGATCTCTCGTGGGAGACGATCATAAATCACAAACACCTAGGTGTAATATAATAAAATAATATAATAACAATATAATAATATAATGTAATGTTGCGTAGCCAACCTAAGCTCGGGATGTTAGGCCTTGAGCAAAAGTAAGCTTACCAACTTCCTTACCCTCCAACCGGTACACGTCAACGGAAATTAGCATTGACGTTATGGCGGCAGAAATAGGTAAGGCGGTGCTACCAATCAATCCGAGCGAAACTACCACCTAGTAAGGTGTCACGATGTTAGTGACGATAAGTCTTCAAAGGCGAGCATAGTCGCCTTTGACCAGCTGCCTAGCAGAAAGGCAGATTGTTTATTTTGTAAAGGGGCCCGGACCAACGCGAGGAGAATTATATTACTATTTTTTTAAAACTATTTGTAAACAAATATCGTGAGTGCGCATTTTGCAGAATGGTTAGACCGGCCACCGTTACTGGTGAGTGATGAATCCGGTTGGGAAAATGATCACATCTTCTAGCTGCCATGTCCTGTGTTGGAAGTTACTGTCGAATAGTAGGTAAACCGCAATTGACGCAAAATTGGTAAAATAATTGTATACTTTCCTCATACAACATGCCTCCTTCATCACACAACGATGGCAATGTGATTCGTGTAACTGGAAAATATTTGCGTGGTATGTAACTTATTGTCATTAGTTTATGTTTTGACTCATGGTAAATACCTACTCTAGATATGACTTTTGTGTTCGTAGTTTAACAAACTTTATTTTTAAAATGAAGAAAATGTAGCTACATTTTCACTCGTGTCTTGAGTGCTGTAGGTGCAGCATTTAGAAAGCTGCGTCCCAAGTATTCTGACCTCACTACCTAAAGGTGGTTACTAAAATTTTTGTGTATATGACGGTTGTACTGCCAACCTTCCTTACTCGTCCGACACCTGGAGTTTGTATCGCTATCACATTTCCATCTAAAATGCCTTACCGAGTACGCAACACCAAAATTTTAAGACGAGCCAATGTGGGTGACATTGAGGCTTAGGTATTTAATACACCCGCAGCCGAGGGTGCGGTCGCGTATCACCGATGGGGAAGTAAAAAAGCAGAGTGCATCTGATCTGAACTTATGGACTGAAAGAGAAATCATGGCGGAACATCAAGACAACAGATGTTCATAGTATCACATGAAAATATACAACATTGAGCATTCTCATTGGGAAGGTTCGGCAGACTGAATTTGTGTCTAGGTGAAAACGAGATTTCTAGGAACAGCACGAAGCAAATCTCGACGTCTAGCGCGAAGAGTTAAAAGTCCATCCACACGCCTTAATATTTTTTATAAAGTAACGCGCACGGGAGCTTGCTGTAAATATCGGCTATATTAGCCATGTTCACATCAGCACCCATCCGACTAGGGGCATATTTCGACAGGAATGTTTGCCCATGCCTCACAAAAAGTTTCATTAAGTTCATCTAAAGTTGTAGTACGATAAGTGGCTACTTTATTCTTGATTTCGTGCCAAAGGTGCTCGATTGGCTTAAGGTCCGGGCTATTTGCTGGCCAATCTAGCACCGATACTGACTGACTGGTAAGAAATGACTTGGCTGAACGGGCGGTATGTTTCGGGTCGTTATCATGCTGAAACGTCCATATAATAGGGAGATGCTCCTCAGCATAGGGAAGCATAGTTTCCTCCAATATTGCCTTGTATTGATGTTGGTTTAAGTTACCCTGAACTTTCCTCACAGGTCCCTCTCCGCGTCCAGAAAATGAACCCCACATTTTAATGTTTCCACCGCCATGTTTCACCTGCTTTTTTGTGAATCTTGGATTCATTTCCGCTTTTACTAGACGCCGTACGTATTGCCTTCCATCTGAAGAAATCAAATTAACCTAGGTCTCGTCAGAGACAATAAGAGAAGAAGTAAAAAGTATTGAGATTCAAATTTTGAAAATAGAACGCAATAACTCAGTGTCCCTAATTAAATGGCCAGCCAGCATTATTTGAACAAATAGCACTACGATAATCTATCAGCTATACTGTAAAGAGGTTTAATGTTTAAGAAGTTGTTATTGTTTGTATAATCGGGCACATAAATGACTAATTATATTTACATGTAAGAGATATTCGGTTTAACCAAAGAGTGTCCCTAATTAGTTGACCACGACTGTATCTTACATATATCTAAAAGTTCTATATGTAGAAGTGGAGTTAAATCGATGTCATGGGGCTTAAGCAGTAATTATTATTTAATCGGAGTCCTGAGACATGTTACTTTAAAATGCCCGAAAATTTACACAAGTTTATGATGAACTTTCTTGTGAATAGTTTGATGTAGTAGTGGAGAAATATTATCGGTAGAAATGGTGAGAGCTGTCAGTGTGGTCGGAGTGAACGACAGATAAACGTGCGGCAGCGGAGACAGCCGTGACAGCCCCTTTATTATTATTATTAATGTTTCTGTGATTGCGGTGCAATATCGCCGTGACAGTCAGGAACTGTAAATATGATTACCTGTTATTACTTTTAACGTATAATATCTAAGAATTTTGAAGAACACTTTCTCAACTTCCAAGTCCTTTTTTTCCAACTTTCCAAACCGCGGATGAACAAATTGACGTCGGCATGGATTAAAAATATTTGAAGAGACACTGAAAGTAATGAGATAGTACAACTTCTGCGCCCAGAGATAGTATATTCTAACTTCTTAAATGTAGCTGATTTGGTTGCTCTCCTTTTGTATTTGTTTGTTTCTTTTTTTTCTGTTAAATTGCATTTTAATTATATTTTTTTCTATCAATAGACGACAAGAAGCCAGATGGATTTCGCAATGGCAAAGAATAGAAGGCTCTTATAGACTTCAAATGTGTTAAAGATGATTTAAATCAAATAAATCATTTATTTTCATATTTCACAAAAAAGGTATTACAAATACATAAAAAATCTTTACAATAACATAAGATGAATGTCATCGAAAAATCGTAGAAGTTGAATCGGTGCAAAGAATGTTTACAGAAAATGTAATAGATTTTAGTTACTGGAACGTGACAACAAACGGCGATAGATTAATGAACATTGCCAAATATGAGACAATGCGCAGGCGCAGCCGTCACAGTCCAGCTGCCGTCCTTCCCACCACCATGTGTTAGTGACCACCGCCCCGCCATTGTTGTTGTGTCACCACTTCCGCAGGCAAAGATAAACTACTCTAAGTACGATGTTAGTCACAGTTCAATAAGCACAAGGACACATCCATGGCACGGTAATATTCGTGTCCATGGTTTGTTTGTGTTTGGGTAAGGTTGAGAGTACCCCAGCGGGCAGTACCAGTGCTTTGTACTGACAGACGAACATGCAGGTTGAATTCTGGATGGTAACAGTTACACGTCGCCTGCAGACACCAAACTGTAATGGTGTGTTGCCAACCTGAGGCTGAGGTGATAAGCCTTTTGCACGAGTAAGATTACCGATAATGATACCCTCCCAACTGGACCTACCGATTAAAAATTGTAATTTTCTTAATGTAAACTTGTAAAGTATTAAGGGTAACTTAATTTAATTGCACTTATAAGTTGTCCTCGGTGCTCGTGTGGTCGGGTAGCGGACATAGTAATATATTTTTTACTAATTCATAAAGCTTATCTAAAGTGAAAACTAAATCCCTTGTAATTAAACACAAATAACTGACAGCTATAACACTGGGTACAAATTTATAAGATTATTGTTATAACACAAAGGCGGTCTTATCGCTAACAAGCGGTCTCTGCCAGACAACCTTTGCAACACAAAAACATAATATATTTTAACACAATTGTCGGGTGCGGGCGCAAAAACAGTAGCTTCAGTTAAGTAAAGATCAAAACAATGTATACATATTTTACAATCTAAATAGGTACAAATATATGCGCAGATGTTTATGTATGTATGTAACATATACGTAATTTATAACAAATATATACGCAAGGAAAATTATATAAAAATGGTAACTTAGGTAGCAGACTTTTATTCCTCCAGAGTATAAGCTTTTAATAAATTCTTAAAACTCGTCAGTATGCGGAATTCGTAAATGTGAATAGGCAGTGCATCCCCAAGTCTTACGGCTTTGTTGGTAAATGAGAGATGGTAATAATTACTGTGTAGAAGAACTAGGAACTTTAAGAGAAACAAGCAAAGCTCTTTGAGACCGCCGCTGCGGAGCTCAAAACTTACTTAAATGTAATTGGCTATTTTAGGAATAAAAAGTGACCCCGACGTGTGTTAGAGTAAAGAGACCATACTGAATGATATCTCAACGAAGTGGGCTACAGCCTTACAGCTCTAGATCTAATTGTTAATTGTACTAGGGAGGCTTAGAAACCTAATACTTACCTACATGTACTTACATCTTGGCAGACTCAGTCTATGCTCTATACGGATAATTATATTATGTAGTACTGTCTGACCGTTTGCAATGCGAATACCGTCGTATCATTCGTTCTCACATTCCCTCTATGGTCATCTGAATCAGTGTTCTTTATTTAAAGTGAATACTTATATATGTAGGAATATTAAAATAGTAACTATATTTAAACACAACATTTATCTAAATTCGTACTCAATACGATGAAACGGGGAGATGATATATTAGTTATACTATTGAATGGCTCCACCTATATCACTGCCGCTCTATCGGAGTGACTTAGGCAGTGCCGGCAGTCGCTGCACAGCATGCGAGCACTAGTTTTAAACGAAAACCATGCATTTACCGATACTTCTCTTTTCAGACACCATGAATGGTCTAAACGGTCACAGCAACGGCGAGGTGAATGGCGCTGGCGACATCATCACACAGAACCAGCAGCGGGGCTGGTGGACCATCGGCCTGATCAACTCGCAGTACCGCTACCTCACCGCGGAGACCTTCGGTTACAAGATCAACGCCAATGGCACCAGCCTGAAGAAGAAACAGATATGGACCCTGGAACCTGCCTCCGGAAATGCTAATGATAGTAAGTAACTTTTCCTTTAGACTAAAGTAGACATTTTCCATGTCCGCCGGAAACCTCTAGTCAATGTCAAGGTATTTTTTCAACTTCGTACTTATGTCTATGCTACAAATATTGAAATTCTAATTTAAATAAATAAATGTACTAACTTTGCTGCGATACACGAACAAACCAAAACAGCTGACGAGAATTATAAAAATTAAAAGCAGTTCAAAAATAAGCATTCTCATAATCTAAATCATTTAGTTTTTCTGTGATATATTTTCAACATTCAATTCAATGACAGAAAAGGATTTATTGTGTCACCGAGATCTGATATCGTGACCATTTACGTCCAAACATATCATGACGAGTGCGACACAAATGGCTTACAGTAAACAAGTTTTTCAGCTTTTTAATATTATTAATTAATAAAGAAGAAGTGTAAAAATTGTCTTTTCTCTTCTCTGCGACACAGAGTTGGGCTTTGGATCGGTTTTATGTTTACGTAGAAATTGTCCTACACAATTGAACATACCTTGTTTATTGATAACAAGACAGACAGTATTAACCCTACAAAGGCAGCCAATCCCTGCAATATTTAAAAGCCAAAGGCTTATTTACGACACGGCGACGCAATTAAAGTCCCCAGCTTTTAGGGCACTTCAATGAGGGAGAGGTGTTTGTCGTTTGTTTTGATTCGGGTCTACTACTTATTTGTACATATCGGCTCCAGTGTTTTTGTTGTTTGTGAAGCCGTCGTAAACTCGGGCACACTTTTACTCGACCCGATATCTATTTGTTTGCAACAATAGTACATAACTAGAACTACTTAAAGACACTAACGAAACGTTAGAAAAGTCAAGTCTGTAGTTTGCTGGCGCTCCTCAGGCGCATCGTGCGAAATGCGTTTCTGTTGGAAGTAACATACTTTTTTCAAACTTAACAAAAATTTGTACATGTGCTTACATTAAGTTGACAATAGTCCATATTATTTTATTTTGAATTTATTTAACATACTTTCATCGAAATTATTAGACTTCACAGCGCAGGCCTTCACATCAAGCGTTTTCAAAGCCTTTCTTTTTATCGTGCAGTATTTGTATACAGCTTCTGGTTTAAGTTGACTTCTAGCTATTGGGCGATTTTTTTGCACAACGCTCGTTCATTAATTATTTTCATTTTCAGTCCAATATATTATAACCTCAATATAATTGTGTATTAAACTTTCGGTGTCGTCGTTGTAAATGCGAAACCTTTTACGAAACTTTAATATGTTTGTACGGTAATGAAAGTAAAAAGCTCAGGTCAACACAACGAAGGCACAGGTTCTGTAATTGGAGGGTCGGTTCCCTCACTGCCAAGGTCTATCAGCTGCAGCGACGGATCAATACCCTGACGACTCTTAGAGTATACCTTGTAACAGAGCGAGAACCCGCACATATAAAGCTTTCCTAGTATGTAAATTTTACAAATTTTATTAGTGATAATAAAACAAAAGTCTTTCTTGACTTGAGATCACAGGCTTATCTTGTGGTAATGTACCATCACATGTGTAACATTTAAAATATTTTTATCTAGGGCAATTTTACACTGGAACAGCGTCTTGGACATAAAAAAATCATAAATATGTTTATTATTTTGATTGTTTTAACTAGTTGTTTTTCTTGGCCTTCATACATTTGCATTTTATATACTGTAACCATAATACACACATGTTTTTTCACAATAAAAATGTAACTTTGGCAGGACTTACAATTTGAAATTACAAATTTTTAGTACTAGAAGTCAGGGAACAAGTAGACTGCTCTCTTGGTTAAAGGCAACTACCACCTTATTCACATACTGTGCGTTACTGGTATGTTGCTATGGTATTGCCATGACCTAAGGCCACTTGTGCAAGTCTACCGGCTACCGTATTCTCCAGCACGGAGCATAATAATCACGAGTCTCTAGACTCTGGAGCTCTGTGAGGGGTTGAATTGAAATTTTTTCCACTTGATATTGCAAGTCTTGAGGAACGTTTATAGGTTGCAAGTACGACGAAAATTAAGTGTGTATTGCGAATAATAAATTTAGATTCGCCTACAGAATTATTATATTCTACACGTGCGTGCACTCTATGCTAATGTTCAATCGAAGGTCTCTCCCCTCACCGAGCCACGCTTACCTTCCTCGGAAATATTAAGGTTCTCTAGTAATTTAACCTGAACGGAAATCGGGAATACAGTATGTCTTTCATTGCCATGCCAGGTTGTGGGCGTGCGGTCCTCGCCTTTTTGTGAAAAGCTCATGCTCCAACGCGAACGTCGCGATTTGATAATCCCTTTTTTCGAAACATACCTAATGATTACAAAATGGTACCACATACATTTTATCAACATCCTACTACTAGTAGTTTTTGAATTATAACCTATTTAAAGAAAATGTTATGCGTTATTAAGTACAATTTGAAAGCCACAAATCGGATCAAAATAAAATTGTTATAAAAACACCTTGGTTTGATGTCCTACAGAAAGATATTACAAGACAGAAGATTAAAATCGGCTGGCTTTTGCCCGAGTATCACGTAACCAACATACAACAAAAAGAGTACAATCGAATTAAGACCTTCCTCCTTTTTGGAGTCGATTAAAAAACTTTTAACTGCGTTAAATGAAAAAGTTGAATTGTTTTATAAAGTTTAATTTTATGACATGTCTCATTTTTATGTAGAGAGCAAGTCGTCCCCTAATATATCTATCGATAACAAATATTTATTTATATTGTAATTAGCAGAAAAGTGTTGTTGCTTACATACAAAAATAAAATACATTCTCCAACTGGGATCTGGGATATATTTCAGTTCTCGGGCGTGACTCGTCTACAATTCTCATATAATTCTCTTCGGGAAACTCGTATGACCGATTTTTTGTGTTACACTCGATTGTTTAACAAATGTATCAATTTGTTCACACGCGAACGTAACAGTACGTGCTCGTAATGTTTAATCATCTGTCACGTGTGTGCAAAATTACACGGGAAACGGTCGAGCTGTAACTTTGATTTGATTTTTTTTCAAATTATAATTTTAGTAAACAGCTCGTAATTTAATAAATACACTCTTTGAATAGGTATTCTGTATTCTCCTAGTGCACTGACTAAAGTACAGACCAGGTTCTGTTCTTTTTATCTACCTGTAAATAGGATCTATGTCTATAAATTGTATATATTCCAGAAAAGAATGCATGAAAGTAACAAAGAATCAAGGGAAGGAAGGTAGAAGGTAATTTTGGAGATTTTGTCTGTTTATAAACACGTCGTCGTAGTTTCACAACCACCACCACCACTACCACCCTAATCAAGTCCTGAAAATTTCTGTTGATCCCGTGTGTGCAAAAAAATTATTCAATGTTAAAGGTCGCAAAAAATAAGTTTTTTGTAATTTTTGGTCAAACTACTAACCGTATCCCTCACGTGTCTGCAAATGTTTAGCTTCTTGCGAATTAATGCAAGGCTACCCCCCTATGCTTAGAGGTAATTTGACAGAGCTAATATTTGTACACATAAAACGAAACTGTATTTGATAAGCAAACTATGTAAATGTTTTTAGGGCCATAAATCGTAGGTCAGCGGCAGAGAAAGTTGTACATTTTAATGCGCTTGTTTAAATTTAAGTAAATTAAGACTTGGAAAGCGAAATGAAATTGCCAAAACGTTCTCTAGGTAGGTAGGTAGGTATGTAGTTATGTAAATCGAAGCGCTAAGCAAGATTAATTGGATGAGATAGGATTTCCTACACCTCGCACTACTTTATTATTACTGCTTTGACAAATATATTGATATAGAAACTGGAGTTAAGTTTTAAATAGCACGATTTTTGAATTTACATATTGTTATTTAATAGGTATTATGTGTAGAATTTTTGCACTTAAAAATTGTTGTTTTTAAGTATCAGAATACATAACAAAATATTATCATAAAAATATCTGCAAACTGTGATGAGGAAGGAACATATCACTATATAATATATATTTAAAACAAAGTCGCGTTTTCTGTCCCTAAGTCCCTTCATATGCTTAAATCTTTCAAACTTCGCAACGGATGTTGATGCGGTTTTTTTTTAATAGATAAAGTATTTAAAGGGGAAGGTTTATACGTATATTGGCGTGGCGGCCTACAACTGTGCGATTCCGAAGACATTTTTTACCCCGTATAACACCTTTACCTTCAGTTACCGAGGGCCGTATTCCCAAACGATTATAACTTAGGAACCTTCAAGAAAAGAGCGTACTCATTCCTTAAAGGTCGGCAACGCATCTGTGATACTTCTGGTGTTGCGGATGTCCGTGGGCGGAGGTGATCACTTTCCATCAGGTGACCCACTTGCTCGTTTGCCTCCTCTTCAATAAAAAAAAATATATTTTATATCCGTGCGAAGCTGGGGCGGGCCGCTAGTTATTAATAACAATACCTCGAATAAACTTGTTGTCCCATATAATTTTTCTGAAATCATATGAACAGACAATCGTAAGGTCTAACTTATGGACTCCAAGAAAATATCGAACCCTAACAAGTAACATAAGGATTGACGATTTTCAAGTAGGTATAGTAAACAAATAAAATATCTGACCCCCTGACAGTACTTTGAAGGTATTGTACGGGGGCAAGATATTTCGTTTGCTTACTGTACCATTCTAAAAATGTTACTTAGAGCGAGGAAAATAATAATTCGTGCCAAAATTTTAAAATATTATGTTCATTCGCAGGTATGATCTATCTCCGGTCACACTTGGACAAATATCTGGCGGTGGACTCGTTCGGGAACGTGACCTGCGAGTCCGAGGAGAAGGAACCCGGGAGCAAATTCCAGATCAGGTACTATCACATAATATTTGTAGCTCGACTACCCAACCAATCCAAGCATGATATAGTTTCACCTTGTCTAATGTAACATAATATGTCGCAGGATGCAAATGATTTTTTTTCACGTAAACTTCATGACGATCAGCCGAGGCTCTGAGGTGTTGACATTGGCCAGCAGAGCACGTGTAAGTCCAGACACGTACAGATATCCGCGAGCCTGCCAGAATACTGAGATTACCTAACTCACCGGAAACTCAGATTTTTTCGGCGCCATCAATTTTATTAACGACTTCATTATTGCCAAAATTATAAAATACAAATCAATATGCAACACAAGGCAGGCATATTTTTACATTTCGCAGACATAATACAAACAATAATTAATATATGTATATGTATGGATTTCTAGTTTTAACATGCTTTGTTAGATTCTAGTTTTTTGTTTACATTCCTTTTTACCCCACGTTGGAAAAATGTTATAAATTTGACGTCTCTCCTGTGTGTGTATGTGCGCGCGTGTGTGAGTTTGTGTGTTTTTGTTTTGTTAAAGTGCTTGTGATTTTTTTTGTTATCGCATCTATGGTCTAGCGTTCCAGGTATTGGACTTGACTGCATGAGGTCCCAGGTTCGATTCCCGGGTCGGGCAACAAAAAGAAAATTTGTTTTTTCCAATTTTCTAATAAACTAATAAAATGTTGCTCGGGGTTGGATATGTGCCCGGTTGCCGATAGGCTTGCCACCTATCAGATTGTGGGACTTAGTGTCTTCGTCTTGTGGGTGCCCTGGTTGTGCCTCTGCCAACCTCTTCAGGCATATGGGCGTGAAACTATTTTTTCTTGTGTATTGTTGAAAACTGACACGATTGGCTGTTTTTAGCTACGTTGCATTTAGAATTTGTCGAGGTTTACTGAAAGTTTTTTTTATTCAGACTCATTATTCCCTCTGTCTACCCACAGCTATACTCATCTGGCGTTCATCCGACCTCAATCCATTTCTAATATTAATGTTTCTAGTATTAATAATTTCCTTAATCCAAGTTTTACTGTTGCAATTGAATTTAGTTTCGTTAAATACAAGTTTCATCCTCTTCTCCGATAAATCTTACATTAACCAATCACAAGTTAGGGCTTTGGAAGTCAAACAAGATTCCCGGCTGTAACAAACACACACGCAGTGGCGAGCTACCGACCTGAGTCAGGGCTGTTAAGGCTCTGGCGTTAGGCTATCCTTCCGACTGTAATATGATAATGGCGAACACTGATATTGGCAGGGATAAATGGTGGAAGTCGATGTCGAGTCACCGCGAAATCGTAGCACGTAGCATCATTATTACTAAAAAACCAAATATATAACTTACCCTAAATAAAAGCAAAACCTTGGGGGGATGAATCATAATGAGTCATCCGACATGATGAATCACGCGGAGGACGACCGTTGGACTGACAGTGCGCACATTCTCGAGTACCAGCACGAAGGTGCTGACAATAAACAAAACAGTGCAAATACTCAAATTGACCGACAGACGATAACTTATCTCCTAAACTGTTGAAAGGTTCCGTGGGGTTCACTACAACACTAACTAGGGGTTCTGGTTTGGTTTGATCGAAGTATACTGGCAGAATCGTCTTATACAGTGAAGGTGGATGTTGTCACATCTTACAAATTGTATACGAGTAGAATATATAAAACAACGGTCACCGAAGAAAGGTAGACTTTCATTTGAATACCTGCCATCACAACATATTGCCAATATTATCATAACAATATTTGGAGCATATGGTATATTAACCAAAAAAAAATTGACTACTTCCAGTGATTTGAAAATACTTAATTCGTTAGTCATCTGTGCTGTTTAACTGAGAGTTTAACTAAGATAAATAAATCTCTTTATTTTAACATTCTGTATTTAATTGTTATTGGCTGAGTGTACGTAACGATCGATGACAGTAAATAAATCCAAATGTAGAGTTGTTGCATGTAATAAGTAAAGAATAAAGTAAAATTATGTCCCAACGATTTTAAAATCTAAAAATATAAAGATTTAACCGTGGTTTAATTACGGAGGAAATTTGATTCGATAAGAATGAGAAGCGTCGCGGCTGTGGTCTAATGGTCCGGTGGTGGCGTTGACTACATGACGTCACAGCTTCAATTCTCGAGGAGCCTATTTTATGACTTAGTTGTACCTCTGCCAGCCTGTTCGGCAAGGGAGTAGAGATATTTACTTACTTTTTACTTTTAAGAATGAGACTGATTCAAATTTCTGTTATAAAAATTGATATTGACAATAAAATTGAGATAATATAGATTTGCCCTGTTGCATGTACTCTTGTTAAGATTCACTTTCTACAATTAAACCCTAATTAATGTTGAGTTCATGACGTCTTAAAAAAGGGCTACTAGCCGCTTCTAGTTTTGCGGCCATATTCGAAATTTTGCCCTTCTGCTACGTTGTTGCTGGAATTTCAATAATATGTTAAACTTGAGCTTCGGCTAACTTGCAATATTTGATTACACAACAATTTGTGTCACAGAATGTCACAGAGAATGTTTAGATGTCAAGTCAATGTTTAAATTTAGTAAAATGTTTAATCTGTTGTCAAGAGTCATATCTCTTGATCCAAGTTTTAAGATAACTTGGGATTGTATTTTTGAAAAAGTAGCTTACTATTAAATATGAAAATTATGTCTGCCTTTAAGCAATAAATTACAAGTTTTTAGTTTATACGTTTTATGAGTGAATATAGAAATTTTATCAATTATTTTGTGACTAAAAAGGTTACACTTTTTTTTAAATTGTCAGTAAATGTTTGTGACTCCTGCTACTTTTTTTATAAAGTGGACTGTAAGAAATACACCATTCAGATGTGTAACGCAGCTTTTAAAAAAATATATAAAAATTTAAAAAATAAAATCTTATGTATTTAACTTACTACCGTATTCTGAGCGACATCTAATCTTATCCGGATTTTGAAAATAAAAATATGGTAAAGGTAGTTCCACAAGGGTCGGCCCTGCCAAGGTTAGGGCCGGGCGCGGGCGGACTTTTTGTTTGAGTGCTTTTAGAATTACTCTACTCTAATGAGGTGCACAACTAAGTGACCACTTGTTATCGAGTTCCCGGCCGTTTCTGACATGGTCACGCATTTTCGTTATGAGGGTATAGGATTGTTAATTCGTAATTATTTGTAACAATACTTTGCATTGTAATGTTATGTATTTTTTAATAATACCTTAACGAATTCTCATCAAACTTGTAAAATTGTAAACTGAAACTCTCCAGCTAAAAAGGTATTTTTAGAACAGTACATTTTACCACCTTCAAATAAAGAGTGAACCTTCTAGCTGTTATGCTTTATCTTCGGTTCCTTCTTTACTTTCCATCAGAAGAATTAAGAATCGTTGGTCATAATTGTGTTGCGCGCTCACTAAACTAATTTTAAGTTATCACTATCTTCTTTCAGCGACAGTATTAGAAAGAGTAATGACACTTCATTGCTGTCGGATTAGTCCGTAAATGACATTTCTAAAGACGTTCAATCTTTCACTCGGAAAACGTTGATTAAAAACATCACAATTTCACATGTCCGGACAAATCTGACGTAGACATGAAATGTTCCATCTCTTTTGTTTTTATTTCATTCGAAAATTGGTGTATTGTTGTAGTGTATCGGACGACAACAGCGGTCGCTGGGCGCTCCGCAACGTAGAGCGAGGCTACTTCCTGGGCTCCAGCTCCGACAAGCTGACCTGCACGGCGAAGGTGCCGGGCGACGCAGAGCTCTGGCATGTGCACCTGGCCGCCAGACCACAGGTGACCACTGAACCCCGTAATCCTTACGGTTTGTGACATAATGTTCAGCCGACGACGATCGCAGCCAGCTAGGAGCCAAGTTTACGTTACAAAAATATTAAATTCATATAATTTCACAATTGATCATTTAGTGAACATAAACTCTAAACTTTTCTTCTCCAAGCTCTTCACAGATATTGCGGTACGGTGCAAGTTGCGTTAATATGTCTGTAACATTATTTACCACGGAACGCTAAAATATCTGGTGGTCTCCCGGTATTGTGTTTGTGTGTGTGTGTGTGTGTGTGTGTGTGTGTGTGTGTGTTCGTGCGTGCGTGCGTGCGTGCGTGTGTGAAAACATTGCATTGGGACCAGCTTTTATAAAAGTTACTTTCTCTGAAAATATTAGATATTAGAGATATTTATATATATATATAGATAGAGTTTATATCTAGGCATAGTTCTTAAGATGTATCTGCTGCGTGTGACGTATGGCCGATAAGACGATAACTTATTTGGTTATCTAGACGTAACACTGTGTGTGTCACACTTTGGCTTACTTTGCTAACATAAAGAAAGTTAAGTAACCAGACAAATTTTGAGAAATACACGTCACCTACATACCGTAGATGTTAATTTATATCATTAGTGATCTAAAGTTAAAACTTATTCGAGTTGAGTTGACACATGAACACGATAAAGACAAACACAGTCAACAGATTCCTACGTCTTTCAGCGATATATGTACATTGTAGGTATATTGATTTGTGATGTTCTGTCGATGGTTCGACAACTGGACAATTTGGTCGTTTGTCTGTAGTAAACTGGACGACTTCCTCAACGAATTAAAAAAATGCAACTAAACAGTGTCTTCGTTTTTTCTGATTATATTGTAAAAGGAAAGTATAACTATCGTTCAATGCACAGACAAATGAATTGAAAAAAAAAACTTTTTAAAAGATCTTTCCCTTAAGGGGTAAATTTCGATTTTATTTAGTTTAAAATTTGGTAATCTGAAGATTGCAAATGATGTGAGAGAATCCGACTTCAAGCAGACGAAGTTGCACCGCGTACGAAATAACTAAAACTATGTTGTGTGGCAGGTGAACCTGAGGTCAATCGGTCGCAAGCGGTTCGCTCACCTCTCGGAGTCCCTGGACGAGATCCACGTGGACGCCAACGTGCCCTGGGGTGAGGACACACTCTTCACGCTGGAGTTCCGCGCTGACGAGGGCGGGAAATACGCGCTTCACACCTGCAACAATAAATATCTCAGCGCTGGTGGAAAGGTACTGTCACTCATTTTTTCACTGTAAAGTGCTGAATCATTGTGTACCTTTGCTGTCTCAATCATATCTCAGAGATACAAACGCCGAAATATTTAATATTTGGAATTAGGAACTTGTTAAAATGTTTGTTTGTTTCTCTTTAGTTTATTTTGCTTATCACAAAAAAAAACTTGATACATACCAAATGATGTTGACATCGGTTTGGTACAAGGTCAGATATCTTTACCTTTACGTAAAGAGAAGAGGAGTGCAGAAAGTAAGCACTGACTTATTGTTTTGTGTGTGACAAATGTGTTAAGAGTTTCAAGTAGGTACTAATCGACAACTAGTTTAAGATAAAAACGTAAAAGTCCATTTGTGTGCAAGTCCACAAGTGCTATTAATACTAACAGCTTTATCAGTTATTAAAATGTGTTAGAACACCTCAGGTATGTTCCCCCGGTCCCGGCACGTACTGGACCCTGCCCAGTGTAACGCGTTACTCATGCGTTACTCCCCAATATAGCGTCCGTACACATCATTATGACGAGCGCGTCCACTGCGCCGAGATAGTTTTGCAAACAATACTGCCCACTGAATATTGTATAACACTGTTCCTACCATTACGTGATTACATTTGTAATACACTCATTACACACGAACACTATCTATCTGTATAAACATTATAGTGTACATTGAACATATAATTGAAAAAAAACAGTTCAATAGTCGCAGCGCTTGCAGGGTATAAACGCTTTCAAACGCATACAATTTTATATCTAGAGTTGTTTTTAGTTTACGCAATGGTCGCTTAAGCCTGGTAAAGGGGAGTGCCTGATAACAAGAAATATGGCAAACCTAGATAGGTACCGCACTTTTTGAAATTGATTTGTCTCTTATAACAAATCAAACACTATTTTATATGTGATACTTACACATACTTCTTCTACAAATATCTAAAATTTTACAAATTTCTAAAAATTAAAAAACATTTTCTTCAATATTTAAAGATTATTATAATAATATAAAAATATCCCCCACAGGGGATAGTTGCCTAACCCATATATATTACGTCTGAAATAGATGACTCGGCGAAAAACAAGGTATATAACATTTATACCATTTGATCGCATTTTGGCATTCATTTCATATAATCGCTTAGAGACACGCGACAGTCAACTGAATGGTAGTTAGAGGTTCTTTCGATAGCTGTTGAAACAAAGTAAGCGATCATCCGCGATTACTGCCGGAACATAATTAAAATCGGGCATCTATTCCACCGGGGGCTTCTGTCTCGGTTTTCCCTACCAAAGATGGTACATAGTTCGTTGCTAAACAGAAACGATTTTTTTTTGAATGACTACATTGTTGCTAATCTCGCGATTTTTTGCAACTTCGCCGAGCTTTGTGGGCCGAGCA
Organism: Calephelis virginiensis; assembly: GCA_002245475.1. Taxonomy (NCBI): domain Eukaryota; kingdom Metazoa; phylum Arthropoda; class Insecta; order Lepidoptera; family Riodinidae; genus Calephelis; species Calephelis virginiensis. The sequence goes on from NJDC01001369.1 coordinate 169,317, forward strand.
TAGTTCTCAGCCCGAGACATCATTACAGAAACGGGGTATTAAAGCTGCGTCATTAAATTTACTGGATACTCTATATTCTAAACCGCAACCTTGGCAATGGTGAGCACTGACATTATGGTGGCGTTACTCTATCTTCTAAACCGGAACCTCGGCAATGGTGAGCACTGGAATGGTGGCCGGATTTATATTTATATCAGATGGGCATACTTTACTGCCCAAGTAAGCGACTTGTCAAACTTCACCACTTTGTGAAGGTGTTGACCGTATCAGTGACACATCAACTACACGACTCCTACGAGCTGCTGCTCGTACATACAAAGCAAAGTACGTTTGTTCCCACTAAGGCCCGGTGAAGTTATATAAACCGCGAGGCTGGCAACACATTAGTCATTCCAAAAAATATTGTTCCCACATAAAAAAGTATATAGACGATGTTGAGAAGGAGCTGAGCTATCTTCCGTCAATCAGATGCACATTGCCATATATTTTCTTTTAAAAAAATAATAATGAGTAAAGGAAACAGCTGACAGCTACAATGTGATGAATGTCCCGTAGCTGCTGGACACGTGTACTCCGGAGTGCCTGTTCAGCGCGGAGTACCACGCCGGAGCCCTAGCGCTACGTGACGGCTCGGGCGCCTACCTTGCGCCCATCGGCTCCAAGGCAGTGTTGAAGACGCGCTCCACCGCCGTCACCAGGGACGAGCTGTTCTCCCTCGAGGACAGCCTGCCACAAGCCGCCTTCATCGCCGCCCTCAACGAGAAATACGTCTCCGTCAAGCAAGGTAACTGCTGCATTTTTAACTTTAAGGAAATGCTTATGTCGTCAAATTATATACAGCGACCTGGGTCGGTTCCACGCGGAGCCTATTTAGATACACTTCAAAAGTAAATTTGTGAGGAACTTGATTCGAAAATAACGCTTTCATTTACATATTTTACATTTTAATGTTTCTGACAAAAATATCTGTTTGTACTTTTAGTGAAAACTGTTTCGTCGAAACTCTTTGTTTTAGTGGCTTTAGCGGACAGTCAGTCGAGCAGAGAAGACAAAATAACCGGTGACTATAACGAACTCAAAATGCCTTCTTTAGATGACTGATCAAATATTGACTTTTAAGTTACCACTTGGGCTAATAACCGTCGAATTCATACTTAAGAAATGAAAATATAACGTAGAGGTTACACATCAAGCTATCTAGTAACTGGTAGCATCATTCTTTAGTGACAGATTCTAATTTCCTTAAAAAATAGCATGAAGACCACCTTCGCTACTAAAAAAATCGAAAAAAATGGAATGCTAAAATATAACTATTGTTTTTTGTCATACTAACTAAAGGATTTTAAATCCTGTTTACTAGGGAGTTTGTGTCAACGTTCTTTTACAGATTTCAAACCATAAAATAATTTAAAATATTAATCACAAATCAAAACAAACGCCATGATAAATATTACCAGTCTAGTAATATACACTGTATACAGTGGATAATTACGGCTGGAGTCGGTACAAACGGATGGGGCGGTACTTGGGATGCAAGTTAATGGCGGTGCCACGAACTGAGCGTGCGGGCATCGTCCATTAAAAACCTTTCGTTTAACTACATAATAACCCCTTATTTTATATAAATACTCGTTCTTACTGCTTTCCTGAAAATGGTTGTGTTTGCTGTTAGAAACGACTTCGGTCACAAGTACCTCAACAAAATATCAGAAGCTCCACACTCTGGTAGACACATGCCTCAGTAACATTGTCATTTGATTTATGTACGTCCAATGTGATACTCAATAAGTTGACATCACACCTATACCTACCCTTGTTTGTTAACTAACCTACACTCCCGTCCAGTGGCCTGATACCTGAACCAGCTATAAAATCGCAATTTAACTTTAATCGATTTTGTGCAATTGGTGACCCCACCGTAATTGATCGAAACATTTTTGGTGAATTTGTTAAAATCACGCTTAATTGTTAAAATTCAGAAGCGTCACAGAATTTTTCGCTTTTGTTTGTTTTTCTGGAATACTCTCAATTTACGCGTTATTTTATTGTATACAGTGTTTGATTGTGTAGACTCTAGAACCATCTTTGTTTATGTTTATTTATTCTCTCTTCTTGAACACACAAAATAAATTTAATTAAAAAACATTAATTATTATAAAATACATTCAATAGTAATAAAATACATTCAATAGTAATAAAATACTTTAAAATTTAATATAAGAAACATATAGCCGGCGAATATGGGTGTGCGTACCTTCTGAAGAGGTCTCAATAAAATTTATAGGCTTTGTTAAACATATTGCTTTGAATATCTGAATTAGAACATTAGAATTTAGTTTTACGAGTTAACATTACCATTTAATGTCGTTGAACAATATGTGCCTTATTTAAATATTTACTGCCGCTCTATTCGACAAAATCCCATTGAAAGGCTGCGAAGAGAACGGTCCACGTTTTCCAATGCCTATTCAACTCGAGTTTCTAAGGAACGCCGCAGTCTAACGATGTTTCCTTTCATATGCGCAACACAAACTTACGAGCATCGATCAATTATAAAAACTAGATTATATTCTTATTAAAAAAATAAAATTGATTCGACCCCTAGCAGATTACTCAACTACACAGGATGAGCCAACGACATCGCCTTAAAGAATCAACTGTGTCATGTGTATCGGAACGTCTAGTTAGAGATCTCAGTCAATCTGCTTTACTGACGCAAACTTTGACATGTATAAAATAGAATTAAATCATCAGTAACAGGCAAACTAAGACATTTCGTGAGAAAGCGTGACGTCTCAACCTGGGATCACAATTGACAATATAAAAATAGAACATAAAACGACACATGCGTCTGATAACGTCTAATTTACTATGGCTACACATTTTGTATTAATGTTGTTTGAATACCATTAAGCGAAACAAAAGTGTCAAACTGTCAAACAAACAAGCCTTATCTCATACTTTACTGTTGCACTGCTTTATAGGACATGACGAGATGTTATTCCAATCGTAGTTTTCTTAATACGTTCAAAACTATCATAAAAAGTATCTATACATGTATCTAAATAATCTTTGATTTCAAAACGTTTGTGGGGCAGTTTTTAGACCGCTGACACTGAACCTAGTGATAAACCGATCGAATCCACCAAGCTAGCAACCACAATCGTTGGAACGCAGTTCCGCTGTTCTGAGAACAGGAGTCCATTGTGTTCCCATTGTATTGTTCTCGTGCTGAGATGCACGTACCGCTGAGTGTACATGTGTAATTCTTGTCGGCAGACACATCGATTGTTGCTTTGCAAGGTCTCATAAATACTACCCTCCTTCTCTTTTTACTGTCGCCAGTTTCCTAGGTTGCATTTGAGAGAGCGGGAACTCGACTTTCGGTCATGTTTCTTTCATAATAACAGCTTTGACATTTTTTTATGCGATTAAATATTTGCTTTTAATATATCTAAAGATGATAGCGTAGTGGGGAATTAAATATTTTGTTATACTTAGAAATAAAAGAGCTATCAAATGTGTAAAATATTTATGAATCTGGCAACCCACAGGCGCGGCAGTGAATTGTTAAAACTTGAATATATTGACTCAAAAACCATATTAAGTTATTTAAATGATATTTTCGTTGTTAAATGTACCGTGCTGAATATTTGTGTGAAAGGAAACTGCGTTGTTACAGGCGGATTCTTTGCTTTTACAAAGATTTTTTGCCGCGAACGTTTCCACCACTGTCAGTCAGCCGGCTATAAATTTGTAAGCTCTTTAATGTATTATGCTAATGAAATACGAAGCGCCATTACTACAGTTAAATTTAGGATTCGGTTCGCTGCCATTTACTGATCACAAATTTTATGAACTTTTCGGAGATCGGAATGTGACGAACCCATCACCTGTTAGTGATATTCAGGTTTTTCCAATATTTAGCGTGTCAGTTTACACAAAGCAGAGTGTTGTACAGCAGCTCGCCCGTTTTGGTATCACGCATCATTTATTCTGGCAGTCGTAAAATAAGTACTCGCCCTTGTCATCTTTTTTACTGGAAGCCTTGACAAATGTATGTAATAGGATAGCTGGTCACCAGTAACATCAATGGTGTTGATAGTCGACGGTTGTCTCTTAAAATCACGCGGACTGCCTGCTCGTTTACTTTCTTGTAACATAAAACACCTTTGTTTTAAGCCTTAACAGATTGTAAAACACTAAATTGCTTAAAGAAATAATATTACGATATTATCTTACAAACGTTAGCAGTAGTAGTTAGGAGGCTTAAAACAACAAGGGTCTTGTCCGGGACTAGAACGTGATGCCGCATCTCGGATGTAATCACGGCCGCCGGCTGGGGAATGGGGATACCAGGCCTTACTTTTAAAATCGCGCTGCGGGAAACTGTACAAAATCTTCGTCATTATCAGGCGCGACTTTAGCCCCAGTTCTCCTTAATTTTTCACCGAGCACCTTTGAAATTTCAATCCAAAATACAAAGATAAATGTAAATGCACATGCGTCTGACCCAACAACCCGACTTCACAAAAAGTAACACTACTACGATCATGGTAATGATAATCATCATACTTAAAGCATTTCAGAATCATCATAATCGGCCCTTTTATTTCTGTACTTACTTCCTGTATTACATAATTGAGTAAATGGTAAAAATATACATACATAATATTATTTTAAAGATGGCTTAACATCTTAATCACATAATCGTGTCTAGAAAATAGATATGATATGATAATATTATGCTGATAACGAATTGTGCATACAAATACATATTTACATTCATACAAAGAAGCACCGAAACCCTTATTATTATTAGCAACTTACTTATTATAACTTATTATATTAGCAACCAGATATGAACTACTTTATCGGTATTAATGCGATCTTCACTAATGGATAGAAAAAATTACATTAAAGGTTTGTTGACTCGTCATATCTGAAAATGATTAAATAATCCCAATAAGAATAAAAAATTTGCTTAAAATGACTTTAAAATGACGAGTATGTTGACACTAGCTCGGAAGGTTGACTAAGTAGAATGCTCCATCAAACGTGGCTTTTTAACATCTAAATATTAAAAAATAAAAAGTATCGAGAGTTTTTTTACAAAAATGCCAGTACAATAAGTACACAAATTCCTGCAACATCAGGACTAACACCGGGGTGTGGTAACCCTACAGCCGCAAGCAATATATTTGCATAAAATTATGCAAATACATTATGATCTAATGCAAGATAATTGAAACATTAAAATAGGTGAATCCCAAATTGAATCTGAATATTCAACATAAAATTAAAAATTTTCAATACCCCTGACAATATCGATTCGTAACATACCTAAGAACTATCTCAACCACGTTAACTTTCAGTTACAAAATCCATCGCATCGAAATCGGTTCATTTGTTTATGAGCTATGATTACACATACAGACAAATCTAACTTATAACCCCCCCCCCCTCTACGTATAAAATAAAAGAGATAATGTCCAATGCAACCAAAAAAAGGCGGGAGGCTCCACTGTCGAAAGCACTGGGAACAATGTTGACACTCGACCTCATGCCGCAAGTGATTGAAGAGCTCTACACCAGAGGACTTCACTCGACGTGCACTTCGTCAATTATCATAACATTGTACATTTTATATTTTCAAGCGCTGACGCCCGAAGAGGTATGTGAGATCATCTCCCGCCTGTGAAATAATATACTTATTTTGGTTGCTCCAATATTCTACTGGTGAAGTTATGCAGTCTAGGTCCCAGAGTCCTACAACGACTCGCTCGGAATGCTGCCACCTGTTGCTCGTCGCTGTCGTGTTCCAGTATGGTTGGTTAGCCGGTAAACTTACGTACAAAGCTTCGGGTTGGCAATACTCGATTAACATCTTGAAGTTTTTTATAAGTGATGATTTTTAATCACCAGAAAATCTACCTGCCTGCCTCTCTTGCTGTACTATAAAAACTCTCGTATTTATAATATCGTTGATTTAGAGAGGTCAGCTGTTTTGATATATCTTGCTCTATTTAATTAGTTAATAACATTTTTTTCTATAAGAAGACGCAAATATGGACTCATTTAATTAAGCTGTACTCAGGGTTCTCATAATGTGGCCTTTTATTTTAAAAGTTTGTATTTTCTTCAATAATTAATATTATTCTTTAATAAAACATTATTTAATACAATGTGTCGCTGTTTGACAGCCAGCGTGTGTAGATTTATCATCGCCATAAACCGTCACGGCAAGACCCCAGGAAGAACTAATTGGGAACCGCTGGTGTAGAGGTTAACTGTTGTTTTATAATAACTAACGATTGTGGGTGTCCAGTTTAACGGCACACAGATATTGCTGCGGCTATTTTTGAAATCTCATTTTACGTGACTCACAACTTTTTAGCCCAATTAGTGACACTGGGCGAGCTAGCATTTATTAATAATTAAATGGATCCACTGACAAATGCGCATTATTTAATGTGATAATTACTAGAAATTGGATACACACCGCGCGGGTTCAAATAACTTCTGTGGCTGGTGTTTCGCCGTAATACTTAGCTGTAATGATCTCTGATATAGGTAAATATGAAAGTAAGTGATGTAGGTATAAATGTAAAATAGTGAAAGTGAGTATTTTTAAACGACGCATTTACAACGAATAGGCTGGGATGATGGAGATTAAATATAAAATACAAATAGTTTTAAACTTGAAAATGATATAAATAGATAATTGTGATGTTTCTACAATCAATTTCAATATGATACAATTAAGTAGAAAACTTACGAAGAATACGGGCTTACAAAATATAACAGTTCGTGATAAAGACGGTCTGAATCGCAAAAACAGCGACAGAAATTTTAATTATTAGAGATATTGCGGCAGAGTGCATTTTATATTGTTGTTATTTATTTTATATTCATTAAACCAGGTCAATTTTATGGTGTGAGGAAATAATATACTGACTCTTAACAATATTTATGGAAACCGCAGCGGCGGGGTGATGCGCTGCTGATGCGTGGAGGTGGGCGGTGGAACTTTTTATTTGCAACATTTAAATATGAAGCAAATCACAAAATGTTGAATGTTGTTATCCAAAAGATAGATAACAATCCGATATAATCAGTACAAACTTTACCAAGCCCATCGGTGGCGACGTAGGTACAATGGCAACAATATCGGTAACATAATCATCCGAATGACAATAAAACTGGAGCAGAATGTGCCCGTCACCGCCGACATTCTCGCGATCGGTGGCCGTTATTCGGTACAAAAAACCGCCTATTGTAAGAACGTGCTTTCGACTTTCGCGTGTCACGGATGCCTGCACCGCCGCCGCCATCTTCTCCGGAGATGGTGTACCGCAGATACTCGTGACGTCGACAGACTTGAGATTTTTCCGCTAATTAACTTCAACAGCACGGATACGTTAAATAAATTGCAATTATGTTAATCTTGATGAAAATTACGGTTTAGACAAGCGTTCGCTTTGAGGTGAAGGAAAACGGTCAAGTGCGAGTAGAACTTGCACACGGGAGACTAAATACCGTGAAATGTTAAACTTATTTAAAAAAAATATTGTGAAAGATTAATCTGTATATACAAAGATATATCCCCCTTTCGCATGATCATCGCAACACGCCTGAACTGGTAAACCAATTTTGCTAATATTTTTTTTGTTGTATTGCTAATTGTCGGGAGAAATTTGGTACGAAGAGTAAAACTGGGAAAAAAGGAAAAATTATACTTTAATTTCTTCCCATACAAACGTTGGTAGCTTTTAATGTCATGCGATATACAAGGAATAAAAATAATTAGGATATCTAGCCAGGGCACTACTGAATTCGATTGTTTTTTTTTTTTAACTAGACTGTTCTTTGTGTTCATGATATAAGAAAATGATTTTTACTTGCAAAATAAACTAAATAAAGTTCATTTCAAAAAAAATATAGAAGGAGGCATTATTTTGCGGAAATCCATACTTAAATCCAAATAAAATTTTGCCTGTTTTGTCACACGTACAAATTTTTTTGGTGAAAAATTGAAAATAAATAATTTTATTTGAATTTTAGTTCATTTCAATAATTCGAGTCTCGAGATATATTCAATACAATACAATGAAACAAATTTCGAACAATTCCGGCACTTGCTTATTTACGGGCATCGACCGGGATGTATGGTCGATGTTTACGGGCCACTAGAAATAATATGGACATTTGTTAGAACTACATTACGACATTCGATAATTTCCTTTTAGTAACAAGCAGTAATGCTTAACCGTGAAGAGCATTGAAGTAAAGACGACAAATGTATGTTTGGAGAAGTGGACACCCGGACATACACTTGAACGGTCGTAGAACGGTTGTTTACCGACGTAACTGTCGTCCGACAGCCGCGCCACTTGTAACATAAGTTAGCGGTCTCCGGATTATACGAAATTATAATTTTATAGATTTTAAAATTTGTGACTCTTATGACAGAGCACACGTCCGGCTTCTGTTACGACTTTAGAGGACGCATCCAGCGTTGACAGCTTGTCGAAAAACCGACAACAATTATTATCTATTATTGTTTCATCTATTTTGACAGTATTCATTATTATTTATGTATAATTAAATAAAGAAACTTTTTTTAAGTGAAAGGTCAGCGAACAAGCATACGTCTCTTCTGATGAAAAGATACCACCACGGCCTATACAGACACTATAAACGGTACGGGTGCGTCACTGTCCTGTAGCCAGAATATTACGCTCATAGTGCAAATCTCCCGATTACCCTACCCTCCAGAACATGACCGTGTCATAATGGCGAAATAGTTAAAGCTGGAAAGATTACCCAGGCATGTTGCTGCAAAGCACCAGTGTCTTGCTGGTAATGATCTATATTTTAACCAGTCCTCGCCTCTTACAAGCTGCCTGGCAGATGGTCTACTCTATTTAGCAATCCTGGACCAACAAGGGGAAAACTTAATCTAAAAAAGAAACTCAAATACAAAATACACCTACGTAAACTTCTGTTAAAGTAAAAGGTCATTAGTGTTATGGTCGCAGTACACATTGGGTCAAGTCAAGTGATCGCTGTATTCACAACGATCAATTTACGCCCAACACTGTCCGAATGTGTACTGTGGTCAATGGTCATAAAGTAACAGTAACGCTGCTAAATTGCTGACGGTGACGGACGATTTTATTCCAATAAGTAGTATTATAAAGAGTTTTGAAGTTTTGTGTGTGTTGTGACCTTAGACGACGTGTGCGAACTAAAAATACAGACGAAGTGGAAACCTTCCCCGTTTTCAAAATCCGTTTAAAACTAGATTTGGTTTTCCGTACTCAGATTTGTTTCTTAGGACTTAGAGGATTTATCTCGTGCTACGAACAGTAGTTTGCAAGTGGCGCGGCAAAAGAGATTGTTAAATGACGTTAGTACACCTAAACATCCAGATAACTGTAATAAGCCGACATGAATAAAATATGATATGTAACTGTACACGTTCACAGTTTACCGGCTTCAGTGTTCCACCTCTATGCATTCATATTTAGTTTGGTATTTCGGATACTTTTCCTCAATAAATGACCGCCTAAAATGTCAATCATAACTACATTTGATGCTTATGGACGAAAAATACTATGCTTTTTTTTGTCGTGTAGAAATGCCCGACGCATTTCTACTATTGTTATTTCTACTTCTGCTAAGTCGAAAATTTTTAGGTTATTGTTCTAAGGACCCCGGTGCTGGTGATAATTGTCAAGTTCCCCGTGTTGGTTCGGACTTCTTTGCAGAATAGACCATCTGCCTTCCTGCCAGGCAGCATCACCAACATCATCTTCATCGTCACGTCATATTCGTGTTGTCAAAGTGACGACATTATCACGATATAGTTAAAATATCATCACTAAGACCATCACCGTCTAGACATCATCACCGTCGTGACCAAGACACGACATCGTAACGGTTACGTCACGACAACGACAAGACTTTGTCACGATTGATATCATCTTAGCGGTCACCGTCACCGTTAATATAAATGATTACCGTTGTCTATAACAACGTTACTGTTCAGTTTTTAAGTATACAACAGTACAACAGATTTTCAAAATTTATGTACAACAGAAAATTTAAGAAAAAGGATTTAAAATGCATGGGATCAAGCCCTTTCATTTGATACATTACACAAAATTATTGTCCACAACATAAAATATTTATTCTTCGCTCCTCCACTTAAGTCGCCTTAAGACCGTAACCCCCACCTGATTTTGCCCAAGTTTGAACTTGAAACGTGTGAAATCTCATGGTTGGATCAAAACTACTCAAGTTATAGTCGAACAAACAGATTCTATACTCGGTCTATTTATTTAAAAAAAAGGTTTTACTGCAGGTGGTCGTTTAATCCATATTGAAATATAAATTACTTTAACGTAGATCCCCCGTGTTGGTCCGGGCTCCTTTGCAGAATAGGCCATCTGCCTTCTTACCAGGCAACTCGTAAAAGGTGAGCATAGGCTTACCGTCACTAGCACCGTGACATTTGACTAGGTGGTAGAGTTTCGCAGCGACTCGCCCGGATTGGTACCACCGCCTTACCTGTTCCTGCCGCCATAACGTCAAAACGTGTTCCGGTTTGGTGGGTAAGGTAGCCTATAAACTTACTTTTGCTTGAAGCCTAACATCCCGGCCTTAGGTTGGCATCACACCATTACCACCGTTGGTGTCTCTAGGCGGCGTAAATTTCTTACCATCAGGAAATCCGTCTGCTTGTTTGCCTTCCAATATCATTAAAAAAAAGTAAAATTATGCTCGCTGTTGATTTACTCTAAAAAGGATCCTAGAATCCATACAAACTGAACGAGTTAAGGTTTGATCTGAAAGGTTTCCGATAGAATTCCAATTCGTAATGGAATTGTGTATATTCCTGTGGTGGCAGGTGTGGACGTGACCGCCAACCAGGACGAGATCTCGTCGCACGAGACGTTCCAGCTGGAGTTCGACTGGGCCACGCGCCGCTGGTACATCCGCACCATGCAGGACCGCTACTGGACCCTCGAGACCGGAGGTGGCATCCAGGCCAGCGGAGACAACAAGTAAATACTTTACCTTACTTACTTAAACTGTCACCGGGAACCCACTTAACTATCGGGATAAAAAGTAGCCCAAGTCGCTCTGCAGTCTATCTGGACACACCAAATATAACATTGGTCCGTTGCATCGGACGGTTGCACAGAAGGACAAACGAATAAACAAACACGTTTTCTACATTTTGTAACATTGTTTAAATTTTACCTGATTTTACGTACATTCTAATTTCTTGGGTAGTTACTAAAATAACCAATTTTAACCAACAAATTACCATTCATCACCTGAAGATTTTTTTAGCAATTTCTTACCCCGCCTCACCCGTGGTGATATATGGTGAGGTTTAAGGTTACCCCTGCCCCCTCCCTATCCCCCATGAAACATCACGTGTACCCGACATCAAGAGAGGAGGAGGTTGTAATATTTTCTACTTTTGTATATTTTATATTTCATAGTTTTTTCTGTCATTTCTGAACTGATTTTTAAAATTCTTTAAAAATATTCACGCCAAGTCCCCCAATAACGTCGGCAGAGAATGTGGAGTGCCAAATGAACGAAGTTCGCCATGTAGGCTAGTAATTCATATATTGTTTTTTATATTGTTAAAATAATAATCTAAATGTTTTTTATGTTTTGAGTTTTTATTTGAACATAAAGAAAGCTATTTTCTTTAAGTGATTAAGAAAAAATATATATTTTCTGGTAAAAAATTACTACATACAAAAAACCAGTATATTCCATTATCAGATCCTGATTACGTAACTGGATCTTACTGGACTGGAATTATACTTTTTCCAATAAAAAAGTAGTTTAAAATCGGTTCAGAAATAACGAAAACATCGATTAACATATAAAAAAAGTAATAAAAAGTAAGTAATTTTTCCGGTTAAAATATTATCAATTCCTGTTGTGTTAACAAAGTAATTGAAAACAGTTTTTTGCAGTGCAGTGCGTTTAAATTATACATGTTGATTTTGACTGGCTTCACTAGACAGAGGCATTAAATTACAACGTTGAAACTAACACAACTAATATGACTAGATCAAAAGTGATACAAATAGAAAACTTAATTCCACAAGGAAGTGTTCTTGGATGCATCCTATTTTTATTGTACATAAATGACCTTCCTAAAATATTAAATGAATTCTGTGTATTATTTGACTAATGACTAATGACATTTATCTTTTGACTTCATGTAATAATAATCTAAATCAAAATCTTACTGACATTTTTAATATTATAATTAAATGGATGAATGAACATTACCTTGACATTAATTTTTCTAAAACAAAAATAATGCAATTTAAACCCTACAAAAAAAATCCCTTGAATTAAACTTTATTTATAATAATAACAAGATTGAATGCATTTTCATTATTAGGATTATATAGACTTAAACTTAAATTGGAAAAGTCATATCAATAAAATTAAAACCAAAATATCTAGTTTTTTATATGGTCGACAGGAATTACGTAGGGTTACCGATCTCCAAACTGCTATGTCTGCCTATTACGCATATGCTAATTCATGGCTCACGTAAGGTATTTTACTTTGGGGAAATAGTGTAAATGCACAAGATATATTCATCCCAAAAAAAAAATGTATACGTACCCTAGCAAACATCCAAAAGTCTGCAAGTTGCAAACCCTATTTCGAAAATCTTAAAATTTTAACTTTACCTTCAATATATATATATATATATATTTCAAGCATGTACATTTGTCAGAAAATATCCAAATTTATTTAAAAAGCAAGCAGACAATCCTCGACGGTTCGAAGTTAGAAACAAATTTAAACATAATTTAGAATTACCCCCGTCAAAATTAAAAATACATAGTTCCGGACCATATGTTATGACAATAAAGACTTATAACAATCTACCAAATGAAATAAATTCAGAGATGAATGACCTAAGGTTTTCAAAAAAAATAAAGAAACTCTTGATACAAAAAGTTACTATACTGTAAACGATTACTTATTGGATAAATTTAAAAGTGAAATCTAAAATAGATCGGTCCGCTTCAATTTGCAACACCCTAATAGGGTACATATGTCCTTCAAACAACTATTGGGAATAATTGTACTACCTTTTTTGTGACATATGAAGCAATAAATGATTTATTGATTGCTTGAGGCACAAAATCCCACAGCGTGATATGTGGCCAATCAAAGCAAGGTTTTAAAAAAACATTTCCTTTTTGTTGCCTTCCCACCACCATCGGCAAAGTAGAAGTAAAAAATATTAGCAAAGATAATATAATTCCCCTAACCTCTGGTTTAAAGTCAGACTTTCTTCAGCATTAAGAAGTTGATATTTGTAGTTTAGAAATCGTGACTGCAATGGGAAAATAAATACACGTGATATCTCACTACAACCCTCCTCCCCTCTTGTGATACTTTGTGATTTTTGGCTTATCCCCTTCCTCCTACCTTTCGAGTCTTACGTGAATAATGGACGACCCCTTAACAATATTGCTGGGGGGTAAACTGTACTGCCGTGAACCCGACAATGGGATTGTTTTTTCGTTGATGAATGAGCTTTTATTAATTGTGAATATTAAACTACTTGGCCACTATTTAAAATACAAGCTGTCGTTGTCCTGAGCAACCACGCTTCAAGAACTTCGTAAGACCGAGCACAGGAGTAGTAACAAAAGGAAGCAGCATTAATGAGCGGTGTCGGTGCAGGTCGTCCAACGCCCTGTTCGAGCTGGACTGGCAGGGCGACGGCGCCGTGGCCTTCCGCGCCAACAACGGCAAGTACCTGATGACCAAACGGTCCGGACACCTGTACGCCAACGCCGACTCCATCGACGACAACTGCAAATACTACTTCTACCTCATCAACAGGTAACCGTTTCATTTGTATCTTGTTTTATGGCAAAAAAGCGCACTAGCACCCGGCTCTCCCGGTGGTAGGAGATCGCCAGGGTGTAATACCTAAATTCTGCAAGTCTACCGGCTGCCCTACCCTCCGGACCGAAACATGACGACACTGTCTTATGAGGCGGTGGATCCCTACTTGGGAAAATTGTTACACAGCGCTTTACCACCTTGTTGTGTGTCTAGTCCGTGTCCCGTTTTGTCTTTGCTCTATTTGTCGATAAATAAATATATTTTTATGTTAGACGGTGGAGTGCTGGACAGCAGCTCGCCGGCTCGGTACCACGACCGTGCCTTTTCCTACTGTCAGTGCTGACCGTCCTCGCTCACCTCGCGTTTGCTCAACCAGTGACACGACCACTTACAGTGTTATATCCTAATTAAGCAGGTTTTCAAAATAAAACAAGTATATTCAAGCGGCAAGCCCGTATTCTCAAAGAGGTAAGCAGAGGCTACCCATTATTGTCTGAAGGTCAACGCGATAGGTAGTAAACATACTGTCAACTCATCCAACCCCGGACTACGTTGTTTTTAGTAGAAAATTGAAAAGACACGCTCAGTCATCACACCTTGTGTCATGTCTGTCTGGTTTGACCTGCGAATCGATACCCAGATCTCGTGTGGACAACGCCTACACCGGGCAACTAGACCAGAGAAACGGTAAAGTAATTAGCGTATCTATTGTTAATAAACAATAAAAAATATTTCAGGCCAATCTTGGTGCTGAAGTGCGAGCAAGGATTCGTGGGGCCGAAGGGCGTCAAGATGGAGTGCAACAAGGCCAACTACGAGACCATTCAGGTGGTGCGCGGGCCCAAGGGAGCTGTCTATTTCAAAGGTATCCGTTATTCTGTATCATCTTTATTAGTAAGTGTAATGAAGGTGAAATGGTGTTTGTTTGTTTGTTTGATAGGCCAGGTGCTAGCTTTACACTTGAAGAGCTTAGCATCTTGGGAGATGTTTAATTTCATTCCTTAAAGGACGATAAAGTATCTGTGATACTCCTGGTGTTGCGGATGTCCGTGAGCGGAGGTGATCACTTTCCATCAGGTGACCCACTTGCTCGTTTGCCTCTTGTATAAAAAAGTAGCAGAACGTCTGCCGGGTCAGCTAGTTAATTATATAGTTCAAACCATACATTCAGACATAAATATAGTAACCGTTTATTATTTGAAAATAACAAG
Source organism: Calephelis virginiensis (assembly GCA_002245475.1). Classification (NCBI taxonomy): domain Eukaryota; kingdom Metazoa; phylum Arthropoda; class Insecta; order Lepidoptera; family Riodinidae; genus Calephelis; species Calephelis virginiensis. The sequence continues at coordinate 184,448 of NJDC01001369.1, forward strand.
GGTTATAACCAAAATGTAGTTTTAGCTTATAACTAACAATTTTATTAGTACATCAGTTATACTATCACTCTAGATAAAGGTCTACTGACTCAGCATCAGTGTTGTACTGGGGACTGTGACGCTAGTCTGTCAGCAACTCTGGATAAGAGAAGTGGGGCTTTTGATATTTTTAAATTTAATTACAGTTGATAAAATAATATTCGACTTAACACTTATTTTTTTTTAAATAAACTGGACTTAACATTTAAAGACTAAAGACTAAGTTAAATAAAAATATATATAAACCTTTTTCCATTCAACATTCAGTATTTGGTCACTAGTTACATACAATTTTACATAAACAACGCTTGAGTGTGTGCGTCTACTTTTTTAAGTATATACACAATAAAGAGACACTATTTTACAAGTTATTCTTAGGTTAGGTTTGTACCAAGTACCGACCACAGATAGTATTAAAATCACTTCGAAGAGTTTCTTGAATTAATTATGACAATTTTTATATCGACGTATCGCCTTTCGATGCTAGTGAGTTTGAGCGGCTCCTGAAGCGACGACGAAGGATGGTAAAGGAATGTTGTGTCCCCGCAGGTCAAAACGGCAAGTACTGGCACGCCGACAGCGAGAGCGTGAGTGTGGACGCGGAGTCCCCGCAGGCCTTCCACCTGGAGCTGCGCGAGCCCACCCGCCTCGCCATCCGCGCCGCCTCCCACCTGGGGGGGGCCTACCTCGCCGCCGCCAAGAACGGCAACTTCCGCCTCGCCAGCGCCGACCTCTCCGCCGCCACGCACTGGGAGTACTAA
>NJDC01001369.1:185282-198652 GCA_002245475.1 Calephelis virginiensis
CACGCCACTTCACACCGACACACTACCACTACCACTCCATTACCACCACTCCGTGGATATTATGCCACTGAATCTTACGTCGTTACACTTCAACTACAAAAGATTAAGTTTTTTATGAAATACAACAAAATCGTTACTCTAGCTATTCATAGTGAATGGCATTCACGAACGTATGTGCATATTAAATCAGAAGTGGGATCACGAACGACCACGTTACGATCCCGTTTTTGAGTTTAAGTCCCTATTATTAAATTATGCAACTGCTATTATTGATCAGTATGAGGAGTTCCTATTGTGCAGAAACACAATACTTGATTTTAACAAGTGGTGGCTAAGGAAATACACTATATTTCAACATAGAAATACTCATTAAATACCAACGGGTGGTAGTTCCTGTTGCTTGAACACAGACTGAACGAACTGTTTATATCTGGCATAAAGATGGCGTGTTAACAAAATAAATCGTTCCCCAAATCTCACAATACTCTTCCAATTGCATTTCCGAACTGCTTTTGTTTAGACGTGACTTAATTTTATCAAGTGGAGGTTTTCACTCGACGCCATTTGCGTTTACAGATAATGAAATATGGCGATCAAATCCAAACAGCTGGTTCTTTAACGAATCCGCTGAACGTGGTTTATAGATTAATTAAAACCGGAAAGTTGGCAATGTTGTGCATTGTTCATTACATTTCTTTAAAAAATCCTTCGACCTCCGCAGCATTTAGTAATGTTAAGGTATTTATCGCACCCGCGTGCGAATGTGATCGTATGGAGATATCGCTTACCTTGTCCCTGGTGTGGCCGAGCCGTAATCTAATGTCAGTAGCTAAAGAAACATTAACTTGAAAAATACATTTAGCTATTTTCGATGTCAATGGATTAAGGTCCGCTCACACCAGGTGTATAGATTATTTTCGTAATTTAGATCTGCCGAGAATTGCTTCGTGAAATTTATTTTTTTAACTTTGCTTGAATAATTTATTTTAATGAGTTTCGAATATTTATTGGATAGCGTCTAGTCGATGGAGGAGGGTGACCACCTGGAGACTGATACCTACAAACTTCTCATTTAGTTCGTAACTGGGCTATTCGCAATACCAGACGAGTGCTGAGCTGGATTCGATCAAACTGCTCGTGCGTCGGTAGTCGCGCCGTCTGGCTACATTACGTTAAGTTAGGTTAATGTTACTTCTATAGGATTAAGCTCGAGGCGTCCATTCCAGATTTTTAACTTAGACGAAGTTTTTTACAATTTTTACAAGTTTATCTGGTGCGGTGCGAGCAGCGTGTCGCCACTGTAACTGAACTATTGTAACTGATTCGCTGGTCCTGAAGTGAATGTTTGTACGATAATGTCTTTGTAAACTATTATTGAATAAATTATAATCATATTGTACTAAAATAGTTTTATTTACGCCCCTACTGCCGCGGGTCTGTCGGCCGATACACTCCCACTGCTGGGTTTGGCAGGGAGCGGACACAGGAGACAGGATGCGCTCTCCTGTGCGAGGAACTGGTTGTTGTCCTGGATAGACATCTGTTACTTAGTATTGCTAAGTTTGGTGAAGTGCATTTTCTCAACAATTCGTAATGTATAAATATCATCATCATCATCATCAGCCTTAGGATGTCCACTGCTGGACATAGGCCTCCCCCAAAGAGCGCCACAAGTCACGGTCACCAGCCCCTTGTATCCAGCGACAGCGAAGTCATCAGTCCACCTGGTGGGAGGTCGTCCAACACTACGTCCTCCGGTGCGGGGCCGCCACTCGAGAACCTTTCTTCCCCAATGGTTGTCGGTTCTAAATTTATAAACATGCTTAATTTTTTTATGATATTGGAAGGCAAACAAGCAGACGGATTTCCTGATGGTAAGAAAGACACCAAATTGGGATCGGGATGTTAAGCCTCGAGCAAAAGTAAGTTTGCCGGCTGTCTTACCCTCCAAACCGGAACATGTCATAACGTTATGGCGGCAGGAATAGGTAAGGCGGTGATACCAATCCGGGTGAGTCGCTGCGAACCTAGCCAGATGTCACGGTGTTAGTGACGGTAGGCCTATGCTCTCCTTTTACGAGCTGCCTGGCAGGAAGGCAGAAGGTCTATTCTGCAAAGGAGCCCGGACCAACAATACTAAAACCTTACTATATATGATATGATTAAATTGTACAACTTATAAAGAATATCTACCTTGTTAATTAAAGTAATAAGAGCTTCACCTAGTGTGGACAATCCATGTTGTGACCGTGTCTTTTTATTGGCAAATATACACATTCTTAACCAAAATCATTCTGCTACGCTACTACTTCTACCTGCGAAAGGAAAGCATTCCTAGAAATCGACGGAGAGAGCTTCTGGCGTAGGACTTTGATGTGAACCTGGGAGTGGGGGGGAGGGGCGGGTTTTACTCAATGCCGACGACATAAAGTCTGATTCTACGGTCCTCACGTTTATCTTAAGATAAAGAATGTAGTAACTCGAGACATATAGACAGGGGAGCTTTTCTGTTTGCTTTATTATAGGTTACGTCAGTGAACACACGGCTCTCCTAAAACTTTCGTAGTCAACTCCATATTGAACTACTGTCAGAGGTCCTTACTGGTACGTGGACACGTGGCACAAATAAAGGAAAGTTCTAGTCTGGGTTTGTGACGAGGTCTAGACGCCACTAGTACGCCGCGATCTGCCTTCGGTTGTGGGCCGAAGCAATTCACCAGTCACATTTTTTCTTACTAATTGCCGTAAAAATATCTGATTAAACCCTACAGCTCTAGTTACTTAGTATAAGGCAGGTTGCTTAGACCGAATATAGGTCCCAAAGATGGAGACTGCTAGCGTTCGCATTACCAGACTAGCTGTAGTTTAAGCAGAAATGAAAGAGCAACGGCCGCGGGGGTATTAATAATATAATACGGCGTCACTTGAAGCAAATGTCGCAGTCGTAGTTCAGTTACTTTGACCAGCATATAGCGGCGGATATTGGAGTTAATTTTTCGTTAGGTACATCCCTACGTTCCGGGACCAGACCCAATGCGAGAGAGGAAAGATATTTGAGTTTCTTCTTTAGTATGATTTTCTATATGACATCACTTTAGCGTAACTTTTGTCAAAACTATCCCAGTGTGCGACTAGTTTAAATCTAAACTGCTGGTTACTTCTTTTGCTTTAAACTATTATATCTATCCTGTCGTAATACAATCCTGTAATTTATTAGTTATTCATTAAGTTAGGTTTACGAAGAGATTTTTCGTGGCGTTTCGTAGTGGCCGATGTTACAAAGGCTATTATAGGTGTAGATTTTTTGTCGTATTTTAATTTAGTCGTAGACATAAGAAATAGACGCTTAACCGATAATGTTACTAAATTATCTACTTCTGCCGTGACTCATTGTAACAATTTAAACCTAGTGTGAAGGTCGTCAGTGGCGGTGGTGAATATTTTAATCTTTTAGGCGAGTTTCCAGAGATCACTCGGCTAGCAGGTGCACTACACACACCTAAACATAACACTGTACACCATATTCGCACCACCCCAGGACCCATGTCTCCAGCACACCTCGACGTCTTGCTCCAGATAAACTGAAGAGAGCAGTCCGAGTTTGAGTCAATGTTGGCGAATGGTAGTGCGCGTCCGTCGGAATCACCCTGGTCATCCCCGTTACATTTAGCCCCCAAGAAAGATAATGGTCGGCGTCCTTGTGGCGACTACCGGCTACTAAATGTGAGGACAATCCCAGATAAGTATCTAATCCGTCACATTCACGACTTTGCCCATAACTTATCTGGTTGCAAAATTTTCTCAACCATAACCCTAGTCAAGGCTTATAATCAAATTCCAGTTTTTGAGCAGGACTACACCCTTCGGACTCTTTGAATTTCCGTATATATAACGTTTGGTTTGCGAAATGCTGTTCAAACTTTTCAGAGATTCGTTGATGAGATGACGCGAGGACTCGATTTCTGTTACCCATATCTCGATGATTTTCTCGTCTCCTCGCGCGATACATCCGTGCACATGAAGCACTTACGCACCCTCTTCAACCAAATGAAGGATTACGGTATAGTAATAATCACTTCCAAGTGTGTGTTTGGAGTAACAGAAGTCGATTTCTTAGGATATCTCTCAAAATGGAACAAAGCCTCTAGGGAGTAAGGTGCAAGCAATAAGGGAATTTCCAGTACCTAAAACTGCTAAACAGCTGAGTCGGTTTTTAGGTATGGTAATTTTTTACCGCAGGTTTCTACCCAATGCAGCTACCATACAAGCTCCCTTGAATGCTCTGCTGACCGGCTCAATCAAGGCTTCGCAACCAGTCGACATATCCGGAGAATAGTTGAGAGCGTTTGAGGAGTGTAAAAACAGTCTGTGTTCTGCTGCTTTACTGGCCCATCCTGACTCAGAACCACGTTTAAGTCTCGTCACTGATGCCTCAGACGAAGCATTAGGTAGTGTTTTGCAGCAACTTAAGGACGGAAATTGGCAGCCTTTAGCCTTCTTCTCGCGAAAACTTAGCTCTTCGCAACGAAAGTACTCACCCTACGATAGGGAATTGTTATCAATATACGAGAGCATTAAATATTTCCGCCATTGGCTAGAGGCAACAACATTTACAATCTATACTGATCACAAGCCCTTGTGTTTCGCATTTCACGAACGGAAAACTAAATGTTCTCCGCGGCAGTATAAATATCTGGACTACATCGCTTAATTTAGTACAGACATTCGCCATATCGCCTGGAAAGATAACATCGTAGCGGACACCCTTTCCCGAATCGAAGAAGTACAGCAACCATACCTAACTTGCTGACTAACTACACAAAAAGACGGCTTTGAATTTGCAAAAATTAAATATCCCTGGGAGTCGAGCCCAATTGTACTGCGACGTCAGCACACCGATCCCCAGGCCATACGTTCCAGAGTCCTTACGCAAACAAGTTTTTGACAGCCTACATTCTTTTAGTCACCCTGGTGCAAACGCTAGTGCTAAACTAGTAGCAGAACGCTACGTTTGGCCTCAAATACGCAAAAACTGTCGTGATTGGTCTAGGGCTTGCTTGGCATGCCAGCGTGCAAAAGTAAACCGACATGTGTCGACACCACTCGGCACTTTCGATTTGCCTAGCGCGCGGTTCAAGCATGTTCATCTGGACCTAATTGGACCACTTCCACCTTCACGAGAGTATCGGTACTGCTTGACAGCCATCGATCGTATCACACGATGGACTGAAGCTGTCCCTATTACCGATATCTCTGCTGAGACAGTGGCCAAGGCATTTTTGTCTGGGTGGCTAGCGCGATTCGGTTCTCCTTCCATCGTAGTAACCGACCGCGGCAGGCAATTCGAATATGCCGTGTTCGAGCACCTGTCGAAAACTTTTGGCTTCAGACACCTCAAGACTACAGCTTACCACCCTCAGTGCAATGGACTAATCGAAAGGTCCCACCGTCAATTAAAAGCGGCAATAATGTGCCATGTTGACTGTAGTTGGACCGAGTCATTGCCATTCGTCCTACTCGGCATCCGGAGCTTATTCAAAGAAGACTTGAAAAGTTCTTTCGCCGAGCTTATGTACGGTGAACCTTTACGGTTACCATGACAGTTCTTTGGTGAGAATGTTGGCAAATGTACGACTGACTTAACCGACTTTACGGCTCACATCAGGTCATTTGCTAACAACCTACAACCAGTGCCTACCTCAAATCACTCGCGTGCCAAGATCTTTATATACAAAGATCTCTCTTCTTGCATGCACAAATTTTTACGAGACGATTCTGTCAGGGATGCTCTCCAACCAGCTTATTCTGGCCCCGATGAGGTGATGGAGCGTGAAGACAAGGTTTTTTTGAATTCGTGTTCTGTGTGTTATTTGTGTGCTGGGACATTATATAAAACAAACGTAAGTTGGACTTTTATTAATCTCACCAAACAAACCAACACACAACATAACCACATATGTATATTTGTGTGCGTATGTAAATATGTATGTTGCTATACATGTTTATATCAATTTTACATGACATGACATGACATGACAAAAAGTTGCCGACATAAGCAAAGAGTATGACATAAGTAGGCGGCCCGGCGGGCTCAGTGTGTATTGCGCTTAACACCACAGATTTTCCGTAGCGTTCTCATTTCGACCGCATTCATCTTACTCTCATATTTATTCTGAAGTACCCAACTCTCGATTCCATACAACGGGATAAGCGTCGGAGTACTATAGTTGTTCTGTGGGATAAGCACAGAATTATGCAAAGCGAGTCTAGCAATTTGACTTAAAACCTCGCTTTGAAATAGCTTACCCAGAGCTCCATGTTCCATGCACACACTTCTTTCTACATTCGCAGAGTACCTTCCATCCCTACACAACCAAGATATACAATTTCAATCACATGTACCTACACTTCATCACCAACTTAAACTCTTACATCCGTTTTGGCTTCGTCTATTTCAAAAATCATAACTTTGGTTTTCGTCGCATTCAAATGTAAGCAAGCCCCTCTAAAATCACCTTCCATAACTGTGACCAGTGTTTGCAGCTCAGGTGGTGTAGAGCTTAAAAATACCATAAAATAAAATACTATATGCATAAATCAGGCAGTTCACCACTTGGGTACCTATACGCATTCCCATATTCAACGATCCTAACTTTTAAAGACATTTTCCAAATACAAGATAAACAAGCGTGTTACTATATTTCATACTCCTAATCGCCTATTCAACTTTTTCTATAATAATGGCATCACATGCCTTCGCTATTTCTGAGTAATTTGAGTACTCAGGACGCAGCGGCAGCAATCCTGGGTATATTCATACATATCTCTATAAAATTCACTCCAACGTGTCAACACGTCATACGTGCTTGCAAGAATATCACCACTCTTACACTTTATTCTTTTCTTTATTTATTTATTCTATTCATTCTAGTGGTAGACGAACAACTCCGAGGCTTCTTTACCTCCCTCCAAGAGTTTGGTGTTTATCTCGAAGCTGTTAGCCAACCTCTCTTCTACTTTCATACTTTCTCTTTCGCGCTGCCCTTTCACTAACTGTTTGGTGACATTGTTGCAACAACGGTACATTTCTTTCTGCAACTTTGTCATACTATCAATCGATTGCAAACATGATACATAGTTTTACCAGGCTTTCTTCTTTATGGCTAAAAACCAAATAGTGATCCGTGGTAACAGTAGGCCCTGTAGGCTCTCGTGTGCACTAAACACTTCCGGAGGTGACTATAAACCAAAGTCAAGTATAATTGATCATTCCTTCTCCATGTGTACTACCTTGCTGAAATAATGTGTTAGACACTTGATTTCTTTCCACACATAAACCCACACTATGCTTACCAGCATCATTCACTCTCTTATCACCATAGGGTCCAAGAACGGCCTCATTACCGGTCCGTCACGTCCCCACCCGACCATTCAAGTCACCACCACACAAGTCGTAGTAACTCAAATTAACTTTTGATTGACAATTTTGGTAACAACGTCTTTTCGTTTTTCTTTTTCTTTTTATCAGTAAAATCCGGGAATGGTTGAGCAGGATCGAGTGTTTTTTTTTTAATAAGTAAAAGTACACCAGTATAGTATTGATACTGGAGGCGCGTCATTTTTTTATTGATATTGAAAGGCGAACAAGCGAACGGATTTCCTGATGGTAAGAAATTTACGCCGACTAGACACCAAAGGTGGTAATAGTGCGTTGCCAACCTGAGGCCGGGATGTTAGGCCTCGAGCAAAAAAAAGTTTACCGGCTACCTTACCCTCCAAACCGTAACCCACTAACTGCGATGGCGATATGTATATCGAAGCAACCCCCTCCAATCGCCACTTTAGTATTGCAATTAATAAAGCTTTAAATTTTGCCACCTTCCCTATTCCTGCCGCCATAACGTCATGACGTGTTCCGGTTTGGAGGGTAAGGCAGCCGGTAAACTTACTTTTGCTCAAGGCCTAACATACCGGCCTCAGGTTGGCAACGCACCATTATCACCTTTGGTGTCTCTAGGCGGCGCGAAATTCTTACCATCAGGAAATCCGTCTGCTTGTTTGCCTTCCAATATCATTAAAAAAAAGCTCACAAATAAAACAACAATATTGAAAAACTTATATACTTTAATTAAATAGTTAAAATAACCTTTACAGTTCTCCCTAGCTAGTGACACGTCTGATTAGCGTCGATGCGTAATGCGTGTTGGTCAAAATATATTAAAATAATTTATCTACAAACTTGATAAACAATAACCATTGATTTCGCTAAATAATTATAAAGAAAATTATACTTGAAAATTGCCAGAATAAAAATAACCAAATGCAAAAAATATACTATTATTGCTACTTCGAACGAACTCATTTTCACTCTGGCAATATCCAATCGGTTAATAAGCAAATGACAACACTGATATTGACTCCATAATTGCCAGCAATAAAAATCTACATTATAATGAGAATAAAAGTATAAATCACATGACGACACCTAAAATGGAATATTTTTTCTCAACCCACACACACATACACACAGTAAAGCGCAAATCTGGACATAGTTTTAAAAGGAAAGTTTACAGAACAAACCAATTTTATATAGTTAAATTATTATTAACAATAGACAATAAATAATACCGAAAATAGTTACGTAATGGAACTCCTCTTATGGCTTTACACCATTTCGACACAATTTCAGTTTCATTGATAGAACAATGTTAAAATGGATAACCCCTAACCACAAATCATTTATTACAATACGTAGAACAGGATTATAAAGCAATCCGTGCCGCTGGGCAAGCAATAGTGTTCGCGCGCACCCGACCTCTTGTAAAATAACAGGTGCTCTATAATTATACTTAACTTTTCTTTTCAAAAACAACACACGAACATATTACTGCGGAGAGTTTAAGTGCAGGTAGACCAAAATACACAGACGTAAGCGACGTAATACGATATAAAAAAGACTGTAAATCGAACAGCACCCTGATAATTGTTCACTACATCGTGTGAATAAGTCTTTCTTTTAGGTTATTAGAGATTTATCATATTATCAATAATCCAAGACTATTTTATTTTATAATTTACTTCATTAAATAATAAGTTAATTTAATATCAATTAGGATCTAACTTTACATTGATTTATGACTTTTTTATATTCAAAACAAAATTTTATCAAAATAAAATGGTCAAACATAATAAAAAAAATTACCGTTCTTCCTTTTGCATGTCAAATGTAAAATTAAGATTTGTCTAATGTATTCGTCAAAAAGAACAATTAAGCCTTGAAATATAAGAGTCATTACTTTGGAGCAGAAAAATAGGTTCTAGCGTCACATAATACAATTTGTAGTATTACATCTGCTGATATCACAATGGGTACATTGATTGTTCAATATAATAGAAACGCATATAACATTCATAATATACACGCATTCTTCACAAACGGACGAAACTTACAAATATTGGTGTTGAGGCAAGTTCGTTGGATTGCGTGCGGTGTGGGCAGACCAATGTTGGTACGCAAAACACGCTTCTTAATGCTCTAATGATGATACTAGGAATATACATTGCCCTCAGTACCCGAACAGCCCATTTAGCCGTTTCGCTCACAATCCCCTAGCCTTTAAATTAATATGAGGTAGCTATTATTCAGATTAATAGAAGCAGAAGTGCAGGTACATTTTGTTGGTTGTTTTGTCACCAATTAACGACCATCATAGGACAACAGTAAGTGTCTGCCCACATCGGTTTAAGTTGTAACATATATCTATGAGTATATCAAAATGAATTGTAACTTTTACGGACATTCAGCAAACATTTGAACTAAAGCGCCTTCTTGATTGGCGCTGATTATGAACAAATCCGAGTTTACATACATTTTAATATCTCATTTATAATGTTATTGCAATAAAAGTGTCGAAAAAAATATATTAACCTCTACTACTGTACATGAAATGTTTGAATAAAAACATACATAAATTTAAAATTAAAACTAAAACGTTTGAAGCAAGCAAGCTGTCAACATTAATATTTTAATATGTCAATAGTGATGGCCCTCTTATTGGTGTTCTGTTCTTACTTCTTTATAAATTAATTGTTATTACTAAGTAAATGAGTGATGTTCAGAAGTTACAGAAAAATGTATGAAACTCGATTCTATTATTTACACACTAAAACTTCATTCTTGAAGCGTAGATTGGGATGCATTGTTACAAATCTAAGGCACGATAAACCACTCCAATCAAACCCGTATGCACGATTCAAACAGTGTGGCCTTAGCTTAAGGAAATTCTTCGAAACACTGGGTTTAAATTTTCAAATTGTACACTAGTCAGTGTTAAAAAAATATTTTTAGGAGTGCCCCCAAATTAGCGTTTATTTTTGTAAAGCGGAATCAAGAAAAATATATTTTATAAGAAAGTCTTGAATTCTCGTGTCTACATTTCGATAACCAAAAATTAAAACTTAGTTTCACATTGTTTTTATTTTTTTGAAAAGTGCAATTTTAAATTTGAGAATAATACATAATGTTTCGTACACCGGCCGCCACACTGCCACCGTCATTAACCAAAGCTTATTTACGTACGTAATATATTACATTTAACATGGAACCTCCTCCAAATACCTAACGTTAGTGTTTGCACTTTCTAATACTATTGAGGTTACACGTGGGATTGCTTGTTTGTAAACTTGGAAATTTATACATTATTAACACCTTTGACAGGACTCAGGATGATCTAACTGTGACGATTTTCCATGTCTGCTGCGTACTCCGGCCGACAGTCTCAGCTTTTGGTGTGGGCTTTTCTCTATATAAAATAGGATAACTACAAGAATACATTATTATAAAAAGTCGCCGAGATTACTGTTAGTTGAAGTAAACGGCTGATGTGTACAGGGGGCAATATTCGAATACCTCCACTCAGCGTCCACACCACTAACCTAGTCCGCTTTACTAGATAGCTGAAGTGTAAATTAAAGAGATCTTTAAGCCTCTTTAACAGCTTCAGATTTTTACTATTATAAACTTATATTGTAACAGACGTAGATATTAATCCCTAGAATTTATCTATTTCTCCAATTTTTAACGACACTCAGTATTTAAATTGTCAAATTTACAAACTCCGACATCACAAAGGTCCATACAAGTAATACATATCTATCCATATACAATATTTCGCCAAACGGACAAATGATGTCTACATCTAATTGAGTTTTGACAGCCGCATCATTTAAGCCTTACAAATTGGTAACCTGTGAACTTTTTCTGTACAACATCACGAGCAGGTGTCTGTGTACGGAGGGGAGTCTAACGTTAAACTAGAGGACATCTCCTGCCGGTGGGGAGAGGTCACACTCGGCAGGCTCCGGTCAACCCCCCAATCCCCCTCCCCCGTGTCCACAATGCGATTTTAATATTTTTGTAGTCAGAGTTCGATTATTACTCGACGCCTAAACGATGTGCCCGCTAGAAATTGTATCCATAACATGATCACTGCCAACCGTTCGTCGAATTTAGGATTTAGACAGAGTTGTACAATTATCCCGTTGCACTGTCCTGATATATCGAAAATAGAATCACACAAGCTACGATTTCCATACATTTGTATCGAAAGCCTAATTTTATTCTTTTATAATTCTATTGTTATATAATCAGAGACGAGAAATACACAATACACATAACTCATTTATCGAGAGGGAAAACCCAAGAAAAAAAAATGTTATGAGTTTTTCTGACCATAATATTAGCCAATGGCGTGTGCAGGCAGTACTAGTGTAACACAATGACGTAAAATACCACGTACTCTGGTAGTAGTATTATTGTATCTCATTAATTATTGCATATTTTAATTATGAAACACATACTTATCAAAATCAAAAATATCGATTATTATAAATTATAATAAAGAACTTTGTGATTTAATTGCGCTGGTTCTACAGCAAGTCTACTATACTTGAAAGTTATCGCTTTATTTTTCCACCGAGAATAAGAGACCAGTCACATTTACACAAATATATAGACAGGGTAGATAGGACAGGTTTTTTTTATTCTGAGGTATAGACTGCCTCAGAATAAAAAAAAACCTGTCCCTACAAGCTTCCAACCTGGCAGGATAACTGTTCGAATCTTTGTCTTTAGGAGATGCGTAACACAATCGGCACCAATATGAACCAACACACGTAAGATCATTTATTTACTTTTCATATTTAAACGAGTACTGCCTGCATACTTTTTTTATACCTTTAAACATATTATATTGTATAAAAGTTACCGACATTTAAAATGTTGTTACAACACAAAAAGTGAAAATAACGTCCAATTATATAAGGACTATACAGAGTCAAGTCAAAGTTCTCTCTCTAGAACAATACCGACATTACATAAGCACATGAGTGAGACGGGGGACAAGTTTCACTCACACGTTATGGTTTTATACTCGTTACAACTTGAGTTAACTAACACAAATGTAATTGCAATGTTACCGTCATCTGTAAATTTGTAAGGAGACCAATATACACTTAAATTTAATTTCAATAAGGACACATTATTTTGGCCTCACCATTAGTTTAACCTCACGCTACAAGAGCGCAACACTTTCTCTATTTACAATGTAGTTAGTAATTTGATTCTTCTTTTATGTTTCTATCTTAAAAATACACAACAACTCCCATTTTTTTAACTGATTGAGATACCCAAGACCCGTATAGTCATTCGTGATACATTCTCGTCGAAGAGACTCCTAGTATCAAGTGCCGAGACGGCAACTAAGACAAATAACAAAGAAAAAAGTCAGTTGAAAAATGAACAGTTTCCTATCGTATATTCATGTTGTAACTTTAGTTGCAACAAGAATAAATCCTGCCGAATATCACGGTCACATTGTATAACATATGAACCTTACATTAGAATTTACTAGTTAAATACATCAGACATCATTCAACTTACAACGAACTACACTCGGTGTAGTTCGTTGATACAACTTCACACATAAAAAAGGTTACTGTTTGCACTTTAAAGTTACATTTCCAATAGTTAATAGAAAAATCAATTAAATATAATCAAACAAATTTACTTAAATTTTGAAACTGTATATATTTTGAGATCGCCGACACCTCAAATAAATATCAGTTCGCAATGTACATTAGATTCGAATTTGACACAAAAAAAAATCATATGATTTTTTCTGAAGTTCTGAACTGGTAATACATTGGTGCGTCACAAGTTTTGCATAATTCTTATAAAAATATTGAATTTCATTCACAAACAAATAACTATATTTTTCACTTTATAATATGAGCACAGGTTTAAGCAAACAGTGTGTGTCGAACGATACAGGGCCGTATCCACGTGGGCGATGGGGGCGGAGTGGTCCAGC
>NJDC01001369.1:198972-221425 GCA_002245475.1 Calephelis virginiensis
GGGCCGGCGGGGGGCGGCGCGGGCCGGCGGGGGGCGGCAGTAGAGCGGCGGCAGCACACCCCGGGATACTTTCTGAACACAGTACATTATACAAACATTAATAGAAACCAGCTGATTTAGCTATTACCTATCAATATATTTTGTAATGCTAGTATTAATAATAAAGAAAAAACCGGCCAATTACGAGTCGAACTCGAGCACGAAGGCTCGTATCATGTTCTATCTATTAAAAATTACATTTGTTGTATGTTATTTCAGAGGGGGTCCTTTAATATTTACTTCATTATTATTCAATTACTTATTCTGAATGGTATATACAAGAAAATATTCTGTGACAATTTGAATCGTCTGCCTGTTACCGTTTTTAAATACGAAAAAAAAAACACGTTTATTGTATGGGGACAGACAGACAACGGATTATTTAGTATTTAATTTTTTAACATTTTTTAAATTTTAAGTATTTGTTTTTATAGCGGCAACGGAAATACATTGTTTGTGAAAATTTCATCTTTCTAGCTATCACGGTTAATGAGATACAGCCTGGAGACAGACAGACAGACAGCGAAGCTTAGTTATAGGCCTCGTTTTTACCCTTTGGGTACGGAACCCTAAAGATAAAATAGGATAAAAGACAAGCACGGCGAGTTTTTTTTAATAGGATCTCACAGTTAATGAGTGGTACGTTTTGAATCAGAGGTAGATTTTAAATTTTATAGATTTAAATGAGTAGTAACCATTTGTATATTATAATCAATAAAAAAACTACACATTTTACCCACATAATTCGTTCATATTAGGTAAATAGTATCGTCACCAACTTTGCAATGCCTTTCACTAATTAAATAGCGAAATTAGTATATCGTCTATTTCCTCGCTGTCGTCAAATCTCATTAGATGAGCTCGAGTAACGAAGCCACCGCTTTGCTTAAGACCCTGACCTGACATAACTTTGTAAAAAGTTACATATGACTGTATATTGTATAAGAATTAACTAACTTGACATTGGCAAAGTAGTCGTGAAAAACGATCGAAAGCCATATTTATAAAAGAAGAATTAAATAGCGCAAAATTTGCAATTCTTTCTTTTATACTTCTCTTTTAAAATCCTAATGTTTGGGACAAAATATATTATTATCTGTAATTACGTAGTTCTATTAACTTTGAGTTTAACATTTTTAAACGTCATCGTCCGTCTGCGAGTCTCAAGTTCGATTTCCCGCAGTTTTTTTTTCAGATTTGCAATTGTGGAATGAAGAGTATTTTCTAAATTTACTTTAGTTTTGAGTTATTTTTTATTTGTGTAATATGTATAACAACAATATCAAAAATAAATATTTAATTTCAAAAATCTTAACAAAATAAAAATACATTTCAATTGAAACATAGTCTAGGATTTTTTAAATCAAACGTAGGGCAAATTACCTGTGGCTAGGAGAGGAAGGGATTGGGCGTGTGTCGCGTGGGGGGTGGCGACCACGGTGAAGTGGCGCGCGCCGCCGCCGGCGCCCATGGGTCCGCCGCCGGTACCGGCGCGCTCCCCGCCGGCGCACCCACCGGCGCCAGGGGGGCCAACGGCGCGGGCCCACCCAGCCCTAGTCCGCCGGCGCCGCCAAATGCCGGCGAGGACGTCTGGAACTGCAGTCCCGGCGCCAAACCCATCTGCTGCTGTTTAATTTCGTTGATGGATAACTTTGCCTGTAATTTACATTTTAAACAAATTAAATACTCTAGTTATAAGATAAATATTGTGGCCATTAATTATAATAATAATTATCATGTGTGTATTGGGTCCTGGTTTTAACGGGGATTAGCGTCAGGATGAAGGAAGAGTAAGTGTGTATCAATTCGTGTCTTTTTAGTGTTAGCGATCAAATCGAGAGTAAAGGTGGACAGTTTTTTTTCATAATTATTACATTTCGTGTGCATGAATGAAATTGGATAGATTTTTGTAAGATGATGACATGACTTACTGACGACTTATGACTATTTTTTAATTATTTTTTTTTAAATCCTATGTTAACTTGATGCATATGACTTAAATTCGACAGATTGCAAATGTCTTCGCGTATGCCAAGAATACAAAAAAGAGTATAGTGTCGGTACTTACAGGCGGCGCGGGGGCGGCGTGTCGGTCGGCGAAGGGGTTGTGGGGGGCGACGGGGGTGGGCTCCCCCGCCGGCTGCAGCAGCCGCTCCAGGTTCACCAGCCCCGAGTTCTCGCCCAGGAACGCGCTCGGAGACTTCTTCACCGCGTTGTTCGTCACGGGGGGCGGACTCAGCGTCTCACCTGCGAACATCGGGCCCGCGTCTTACCGACAAATTGACAACACTTACATTTTAACGAAAAACTTTTTTTGGATCTCTAGTACAAGAAAACCTTTTCCACAGCATAAGAGCAAAAATGACCAAATACATTGCAAAAATAATAATTAAGGTGGAAACGAATCCGTAACATGAAAAAAATATGTGGACCAATGAATGAAATTAAGTGTTTACTTTTTTTCCAATAAGCAACAATTGTTATTCCTTCACCCCAAGCATTAATATGCACTCTCTTAAGAAAAATGTATTCAGAGTGGTCGTTGTGGGGTCACAGGCCACTGTCCCAACTCCCATCGGATAGGAGTTTTAAGAGCACAATAAATGGCACTGGGAAGACTTACCAAGCCCCGTGAGGTCGAAGGGGTCGGAGTCGGCGTTGTTGTTGTTGATGTTGTTGTTGTTGCGGGGCCGCTGCGACAGCGCGTCGAACTGCTCCAGCTCCGAGGAGGACGGCGACGACAGCATCGATATCGGGGACTTGTTCTGGACATACAAATGTTCCACTCACACACACATACGGTCTGGTGCCACACACGAATACATTGTCGCGTGGCTTATAGCTGTACTATATATCATTAAGCATATTGTGCATGTGTACCTGTGCAAGGGGCGCCCAGGGGTCAGGGGGCGGCGGGCCGGCGGCGGGGGCCCAGGGGTCGCGCGCGGGGCTCCCCACCGCGCCCCAACCCTCCGGAGATATATCCTGCAACACGAAACACAAACTGTTACAATTTTGATTCATTGTTTTGGATACTAGGGACCGTTTGAAACACTCAAATTCGTGAAAATATATTTAAATAACCATGATATGAAACACGGACGATTTACATGATGCAATTTTTTCTAAAACTCATTAAATTTTCTTATAAAGATAAAATGGTAAGTGTGTGGGGGATGAGGAGGGGGGTAAAATGGATGTTGATACGAAAGCTCCCAAAGTGTGATACTATATTCTTTAGACAATTTAAGACAACTCAAATTATCCACACAAGTGTGACATTTGGCTTCGTACAATTCTATAGATTCTAGATTAGATAGGAATCCTCTAATTTCATTCTGCTCTTCCTTCTCCTGATCATTGTCATCTTCATGTTAATTGAAGAACAGTCCGTTACGATTAAAAACATACTATAGAAGAATCAACATACATATCGTGCTCTGATAAAAAAAAACACAAGTATCATTAAAATATAAGAACTAAGCGAGCACATTAAACATACATGTAGCGATGCCAAGAACATACGCTGGTATCGAAACAGAAACTTGAATAACATCTACTCTACGACAACCAGTCGAGCAGAGTATCCAATGAAATATCATATGGCAGTGTTCAGGTCGAATACAATAACTCAAAACTTGGACCACATATTACACATTATTTGACAACTATTAGCAACCAAATAATTATTACATTAGTGATGGAGCCTCAGCACCATCGTAAACGAAGGTGGTCGTAATTTTTTCATTATTATTGAACTTCGTGTTTATATTGAGTGAAATTGGTTAATTTAGGTGGGAATTAGATTAATTTTGTACTATGAAAGTACACAAATGAAATAATCATGGAGAAATAAGTGTATCGCCTATTTCCTCGCCGCCGCCAAATCTCACTAGATGAGCTTGAGTAAAGAAGCAACTGCTTTGCTCAAGACCCTGACCTGACATGACTTTGTACATAGTGACTAATGACTGTATATTGTATAAGAATTAACTAACTTGACATTGGCAAAGTAGTGTGAAAAACGATCGAAAGCCATATTTATAAAAGAAGAAGAAGTACATTAGTGATAAATATCTGTACATTTTGTTTAATAATCTGAACAATTATAAGTATGTAATAAAATTTAATTTCTTCTATTGATATTTTATTTAAAATTATCAAAATTGATTAATTACGTTGTTACCAGTAAAAAGTTATTATTCGCTTATTGGTACATAGTTATTCTTCAATATTTACATGTTTTTGTATAAACTAATTTTACATTTTTAATATAAACTATTTGTTTGAGTTTATATCCACATTATTTGTGAGTATTTTTAAACAAAATATTATTTTATTGTATATACTATGATAAAATGATAATACAATGAATTATACAATAATAATAAATTAGATGAACCTAATACTACAAACACAGAAACATAGAAGTACAACGATGGCTACAGAGAGAGAGAGAGAGAAATGAATCGAGCGGAACTGCATTACATATAGATACTTCCTTACCATGCTCACACCGGCTTCGGTCACACCTCCTAGTTCCAAATGCATGAACTATAGAACATTGTATTTATGGTTAATGTAATACTTAAAGCAAATATTTTATACGACACTAGCCGACCTGGCGAACTTCGCATCGCTTAATATTAACAGCTACTATAGGAACAATTTAATGTTTTCTTTTTTCATAAGAAACTTCTGACAATAACCAACACAACACAAAAAGGATTAGCAAATTTGGACTAACCGTGCAGGCGTAATGAGGATTCATTGTTATGTATATATATTTGTTATGTATGTATATATATATATATATAGATTACTATTAAAACTTATTGAAAATCATAGACCCATCTCACTTCTGAGCCACGTTTACAAATTGTTTTCAAGTGTCATCACGAACCGAATATCACGCAGATTGGATGATTTCCAACCTCCCGAACAAGCCGGGTCCCGTAAAGGTTTTATCACCGTAGACCACATTCACACGCTGCGCCAGATTATACAGAAGTCCGAAGAGTATAATCGGCCATTATGTCTAGCGTTTGTGGATTTTTGTACGAAAAAGCCTTCGATTCGGTGGAGACATAGGCAGTGCTTCAGTCATTACAGCGGCGCCGCATCGACTATCGATACATCGAAGTGTTGAGGTGTTTGTACGAAAAAGCCACTATGTCGGTCCTATTACAGGATCAGAGCTCGAAACCGATCCATTTGCAGAAAGGTGTGAGACAGGGACACGGTATTGGTATCTAATTGGGGTGTCTGTAATGTATATTCAATTCTGTTACACGTTGTATAACACCCACTGTACAAGTATATAATTCGAATGTTGCGTGTAGAGTGCGCACCTGTCTCTGCGGCGGCGAGGGCAGCCCCCAGGGGTCCGGGGGGGCGGCGGCGGGGGGGCCGAGCGCGCCGGGGGGGCCGAGGGGGCCGGGCGGCAAGCTCACGTCCAGCAGGTCCAGCAGGTGCGACTGCTGCGACTGCTGGGGCTGCTCCACTCGCTTCTCCACACCGCTGTTGAAATCAAACGTGTTTTTTATTTAATTCTAAATACTATTTCACACACAAATGTGTGGGTAACACGGTGGTGGTCACAACGCATATCCTGCAATGAATGTTAAGGAAGCCAGACAGGTTTGTCAGGATCGTGCAATCTGGCACTCAATACTCTTTGCCTACTCCGTAAGGGACTTGGCGTGAAGATTTATATGTATGTATGTATTCTGCAGCGGTATGTTTTATGTTCATCAGTCACAATGCATATTTCCGAAGGTGGTCGAATCGAACTTCGTCGACGTTTTCGCAAAACAGTTTCCCGCCATAGGGCCGCGTACGTAGAGCATATTTTGAAATGAAATGAAATTTATTTATTTGCGGAATATGTGTGTTTAAAAGTTGTTACAGAATACTTATTCATACCAACATATTCTACCACATTGTGGTGTGCAAATATCTAACTTAATTAAATATATTCTATTTTTTTATTTTTGTTATTTACTTATACATTTTAACATACAAATTCGTTTAAATATATTTACTACTAGAATAGCACTCATTAATTTAAGCAAAAATGTTAACGATCGAGTTTTACCCTATCTACCTTTGTCATCTGTCAGTAAACATCTACGAAAATAGACCTAAAGATTGCACTCTTGTGTCAACTCTGTAACTACAATAAGTAATATTTACAAAGTCAAGTTCAATTTACGTCACAACTGTTCTTACGCTAAATCCATTTTAAAATATATTTTGTAAGATGTAAACGAACAAGTACACTGCTCGCCTGATAGTAAGAGACAACCGTAGCCATATACACTACAGATGTTATTTCCGTTGCTGTCCAGTGGTCGAGTTAACTCGGCCTAAACCTAATAAAAATAGCTACCCTCTGGGTCGTATCATGAAACTATCATTATGATTAAAGGTATAGGTAAGGTGATGGACAAGTTGCAGTACAGTACACTGCCACCAGTGGTCTTGTTAACCCATTAAACGTATGTCTGGCAGGAAGGTAGATGATACACAGAGAAACCGGCCCAATACGGGAAAAAATATTATTCGATTCAAAATTCTCTTTATATATTACGTTTTCATGGGTATAATTATGAATTGATTTTGATTAAATTTTGCAAAGAAATAGATGTTAAGATCAATCGTCAAATCTAACCCCTTTTGTTTCGAAAGTTGAAGTAGTTCGTGCGGTAGTACGGTAGAAACATTAAAAATTCGACCGAACTCGTATTTTATGTAAGTAAATATGCATGTAATATTGCTACAAGGTTATCAAATTTTGGTTGAAAAGTATAAATTATTTCACGAAAACTTGGTCTTACTTTAATGAATTATAAATACGTATTCAACTAGTTCAATATCAAATGATTATGCAACTAACTGATTTACATTCGGTCGGAAGCAGTGCGTGCGGAGGAGGGTCCGGCAGCTAGCGCAGCAGTGGGTCGCCAGCCCCCGCCCGCGCCATTGCTGCTCTAGCCTGGGGGGAGGGGGAGGGTTACCGGGGACCGGGTAAGGAGATAGGTTAGGAAGTCTACTGTAACTGTTGATCTACGTACTACTTACTTTTCATGTAATTTAACTTATGTCTTCTCGAGGATAGGGTTCGCTATTTTATTATACTGAAATCTGCTTCGCCAAATTGGATTTTCCATTTTGTATTAAGTTTTTCAGTAGAAATTGTAAAAGTTGGAAAAGTACGCTAATTTTTGAGGTATTTTATAAGAAAGTAGTACTCTAATAAAAAGAAATAACTATATTTTGTATAGTGCAAACGTGTAAGGGTGGCAGTGGTCGTTCCCCATCGGAAGGAGTGTAGAGCAGACTGACCGGAAGTCGTTCTGCGACTGGCTGATGGCGAGCTGCAGCCGCACGTCGTCGGAGCGGCGGCGGCGCTCCTCCCGCTCGGCCTCCTCCCGCGACATGGCCAGCGCCAGCTGCAGCTGCAGCTCCTCCTCGCCCGCCGTCAGCGGCCGCGCCAGCTCCGCCTCCCCCGCGCCGCCCACACCCACACCCCCGCCCGCCCCCACGCCCCACTCGCCCGACCCGCTTAGCTGAAAAGACAAGTTAAATGACAATAAGGGTGATGTTTCTTTGACACACAAACATATGAAGACAAATTAAACAGTTTCTTCTGAAAATACAGTTTCACGATCCTAACTTATAATTTACGTTTTAACCATACGTAAATAAAATACATATTTTCTACACACGTCCGTAGCTAATAAGCTAGTCCATCGGTTTCAACCACTGATCAAATATTGAGAATCCTACTGACAATGTAGTCGATATTTCTTTAACATTCATAAATAGTCGAATAAACTGGTTACTTCAAACTACTACAAAACACTTGAAATAAAAATAAAGTGCAGAAATTTGTGTGATGAACATAGAGTTATCTGTTTCAAGGTTTGGGTGTTATTTAAACTGATACTGGTTACTGAACATTTACATAACAGTTTGTGACTTTCAGGTTTCTTATTTATACATATTTGTTTATATTACTTTTACTAGTTTTTTTATATTATTATCATGTTTAGGTTATTTATTTATAATACACTAGCAGCCCGTCCCGGCTTCGCACAGATAGAAGATATACATATAAACCTTCATCTTTAAACACTTTATCTATTAAAAAACCGCATCTTAATCCGTTGCGAAGATTGAAAGATTTAAGCATGCAAAGGGACTTAGGGACAGAGAATGCGACTTTGTTTTATACTATGTAGTGATAATTTCCACTGTTTCATCACAGATTCTAATTTTTTGGGTTGGCTGGAAGAAATCTGCAGACCTAAAGATAAGTTCACCTTTTGTGCATTTCTGTTTATGTCACAAATTGTGTACAATAAAAAAAATAACTATTTTCTTGTATTAGTATTGTTGTCTAACACCTATAACACAAGCATATATTATAATCTGCTGAGTTTAAGATTAAACCAATAACATATTTAAAAAAAATATTATTTTAATTTTATGTACGCCAGAACAAAAATTTGTCAACAATTAAAGCCTGCCATTTTCTAACTTCCATTTATGCAAAATCGTTTTTTTTTAAAGTGTTATGAAACTATTTTCTATTGCTCAAAAACTGAGCCATTACAAAAGCAATGGTCAGTCGTCACTGACCGCAGGGTAGGTGGGGCTGGAGGGCGTGTCCAGGGCGCCGTCGCTCCCGAAGGCGCTGGCGCTCTGGGCGAACCTCTGCTTCGCTTTCAACGCTCGCGCTCGCTCATTCTTTAACCGTTCTTCATCTTTAAGTAAATTTACTAGTTGCTTCGCTTTTTCTCTTACATTTAAACCTGAAATGTAATTGAAATTTTTACTATTATGTGTTGAAGCCGTCGCGTACAGATAAACAGCATCCAAACAAAACCTAATTCAATAATACAAGTGAATCACTAAGCTCTGACTCTGAAGTTAAATCCACCGAAGGAGTTCACACGTTCTTTCAAAACGCCCAATGTTGTTGTCTATAAGTCACGATGGGCTTTACATCTCGACCACAATACACACAAAATGTCCACAATGTACTCTACCTTTAGGAGATCTAAGTACAAGTTGCCTGTCTGAAACTACATACATATCTTCACGCCAAGTCACTTACGCAGTAGGCAGAGTATCGAGTGCCAGACCTCACGACCCTGACAAACCCGTCTGACTTCCTTCACATTCATTACCCTTTTCATACAAACACGCCGGTTTCAGAGACTGTTGACACCACCCTCGGATAATATCCGAGTGATCTGATCGTGAAATGTCAACCTTGGTCTCCACGGGTACCTACATCCATCGACTTTCGCATTGTATATCTACTTTGTCAATTTTTCATCTGTCATTCTTTCCACATGATCGAACTAGCGGAGCATGCCATTTCGCATTTTAACACCAACACTTTCTTTCAATGCCACTCATTCTCGGATCTCACTGTTACGAATGCGGTCAACGAGCGTTGCACCACAGATTTTCCGTAGCGTTCTCATTTCGACCGCATTTATCATACTTTCGTGCTTTTTCGGACATACCCAACTCTCGCTTCCATACAATAACGTTGGGATTTGGAAATCGAGTCTAGCTTCTTGACTCAGACTGTCTGAAACTAAATAATAATAAGTTACCTTGATCCTTCCCCTCTTCCATATACTGAAAATCCTTTAATGTGTGTATAGCAAATATGTTCTCCTTGCACTGCATGGCTACCTTCTCGCTACCTGTCTTGATGAGGTACTCCATTAGGACGAGGGCCTTGTACACGTGCCGCCAGTTCTTGCCGTGGTCGTTCAGCCGCTTCCATATCATCTGCATGATCTCGGTGAATGCCATCACGTTGTACGTGAGGTCGGCGATCTCCGCCATCAGGGTGCTTGAGGGTCCCCATGGGTCGTTTGATGTGGCTTCGCGCACTTTTACCTGGAAGTACCAATTGCATAGATATATTTGATATTTATCGACAGGAGATCCGCATGCCAATAGTGAACTAAGCCAAAATGTGATTTTGAGTGGTCCAAAAATACACGTTTACAGATTACAGTATACAGTCGAGTTTAATAATGAAACCGAATCTCTGGGCATATCACACGAATTATTCTACTATTAGTAATAAACTAATTAGTTATTAATAGGTTAATGAGTTAATTTGTCATTTTAAACACAGTTAATGCATTATTCTCGAGAAGTAACAATGTGTCACTTCACACAAAAAAAAAACCTTATGATTCCTGTCTAATTCAACAAAAACTTCCACAAAACTAGTCATAACGACAGACGCACGCTACAGCAAGAAGTGATCGGAATGTCCACCTGCCCCACAACATTACCACAGCTAACTCGGGAACCACGAGATCCTTTGATCGATGCGCGCGCACACCGACAGATAAATGTGACAGTCTGAAGTTAGTTGCCACCGACAGAAAAAAGCAACACCCTTTGCTTTTCATTTGGTATTTTTGGATTGTTACGCCAAAGTATTACTTCTTACGTGCGTACATGAGTACACACACTCTTTTCTTTTTCTTTCATAAAAACCTTCTCTCGATAATAATTAACACAACAAAGGAAGCTTTAAATTGATCCATTCCTTCAGGCGTGATGCGACGATCACGTGGAGATAAATAGAGAAATTGTGTATCTATAGGACATAACTACCCGCGGTAACGGGTTAGAAAGGAATCAAAAATTTCGCCACGGGACTTGAATCCTCAGTAGCTCAATTGGTTAGAGCATTCGTCGGCTTGAGACGAAAGTTATAGGTTCAAATCCTGTCTGGGGCGAAATTTTTTCTTTCTTTAAAATTTATAGAAATAGAGAAATTGCTATACCTAAGCAACAATTTATCCAAGTTTTTTTCATTTTTGTGTGCTATGTATTCTGAAATCTTTTTATAACTTTTTTAAGAATTTATCTGAGTTTTGATATAATATTTAAGTTAGTTTATTTATTATAAGATTAAAAAGTTTATTAAGAAAGTAAACATTTTGTTCAGCAATATTGTTTTATTCATCGTACTAACAGTGTGCATTTGTGTAAAAAATTCCTTTTTTTATATTTTCCTTTGATCGAAGATTATAAATATGGTCAAGCAGTTTCCCCATACAACTAGAATAAATGTGTCAGACATTGGACAACAATTAATGTTAAATTTAATACTCAAGACAGATAAACAGATATAGTTTATTAGTACTAAGCTATTTTCCTTTAAAATAACAATTTTTACATATAAATTCTGAAACTCGGAAACGGCTTCAAAGATTTTGATGAAATTTAGGTGGAGCAAATACAGAAAGTTTCTAGGGCGAAAAGTCCAACTAGCTAAGTTTCATTTTTAGTAAACGTCGTTTTATAGAAAACCGGGCTGGGCGGGAATCGATCGTCCAGGTAGGTACTAAAAGTTACCGAGAGGGTACCAGAGAAAAATGTAGAAAGTAATGTTAAAAAGTTCGAACTAAGGAACTAGTTTTAATATATTATGTAAACTTTATACTCAATATTCTACATAGCGAGTACCTTTACAGGTATTTTTTATTTTATTTCAAATATTATGTTTCCTGACACTTGACGAAATTTTACTTTTAATTTGAATAATAAAACAAACAATTTTAATTAACTGTTTTATCAATAATTTTCTGGTCGTCAATTTATTATCTATCTACATAGCAGTAATGAATCACAAAAATAAAATTTTCGCAGAATATTTTGCGAGTTTTCTAGGGATACCACATTCGGAATCGCTGGATTTGTAGTGCACAAATAATTTAGCATAATTAGTACAAATGCTAAATCGTCTGGTACTGGATGCCGCGACGTGATCGACATCGCAACAAATTGTTTATTATTCGGTTACGATAGTCAGGAAATGTTACTTCCTACTTCCTACTCCGGCACTCACCACGCGGACACTTCTAACGTTATAGTCGAACTTCAAATACACTTCGGCTTACTGAGTTCAATTTAATTGTAGAGTAGAGGTAAGTATATATTTCTGGACAAATTAAACAAACTTATCTAACTCCAAAGTAGGCAAATCTTGTGCTTATTTCATAGACGTCAGTTAATGAAAAAAAAACATACAGAAATACAGACAAATATGTTCATCGTACATATGTATATGTTTATGTTTATGTATGTGTACATGTATATGTTTTCCCCGTGTTGTTCCGGGCTTCTTTGCAGAATAGACCATCTGCCTTCCTGCCAGGCAGCTCGTAAAAGGCGAGCATAGGCTTACCGTCTCTAACACCGTGATATCTGACTAGGTGGTAGAGTTTCGCAGCGACTCACCCGGATTGGTACCACCGCCTTACCTATTCCTGCCACCATAACGTCATGACGCGTTCCGGTTTGGAGGGTAAGGTAGCCAGTAAACTTACTTTTGCTCGACGCCTAACATCCCGGCCTCGGGTTAGCAACGCACCAATACCACCTTTGGTGTCTCCAGGCGGCGTGAATTTCTTACCATCAGAAAATCCGTCTGCTTTTTACCGTCCAATATCATAAAAAAAATACAAATATCACTTCTTAACGGGAAAAGAACCCAAGGTTCAAGGATGATCGAAACTGTTGGGCGTGCAATAATAAAACATTTATAAAATTAGAAAAATACTCATAGCCGCTCCTCACCAGGCGCAGCTAGGACACTGTACACATTCCTATACAATACACGATTAGTTAACTCCTCGTCCCAGAGACGATCATTCTTAGCCTGAGCCACGAGGACCTAAATTGGCCCGTAACTCAACGATATAGGATAATTTTTATCTCGATTTGTACACAAGGTCGGAATGTTGTGAAACACATCATTTATGAACAGCCTCTAACGACAAAAAGAGTCAACCGATGACACCTTTTTTTGGTGATGGTTAATAATACATGGCTAAGGTATCATATCATATCATACGGAAGATACGACGCATACCCATTTCACGAACACACGCGGTGAGTCAGAGCGTGATTAAAGCGGTCTGATAACAGAAATAACAAGTTATTTTGAGCAATCCGGAGATACGTCGGAACAACCAATGTTAAACACAATTGAACGGCAACTCTCGGGTTTCCCGCCTGGGTTTTTAAATGGAAGCTAATTACTAACCGACCGCAAGAAATGAGCATTTGTATTTTTATCTCTGACACCATGGTCAATCCTAAGAGTTTTTCTATTACCTAACCTAACCCTGCTGCCACAACGCTAATATTCGCCATTGTCGTGTTCCAATTAGAGGTTTGGTTAAGACAGACGCTTATTAGTAAAATACCAAATAACCAGAGTGGTTAAAAGACGGGATTAGGTTTTAGGTTCTAATAGTCGACAAAAACTTATTTTTATGTTTTAAAACTTATTTTTAAGTCAGCGAACAAGCACACGGCTCTCATGATGGCAAGAAATAACCGTGGCCTATAGACACCATAGATGTTGTAGGTGCGTCGCTGTCTTAGGCGAATTGTGCAAGTTTGACGGCTACCCTATCCTCCGGACCGGCACAGTGTCATATTGTCAGTATGGCGGCAGAAATAGGAAATCGGGGAATCCCTATCCGGACGAGTTGCAGCATAGGACCCTTCCACCAGTGGTCTTGTTGGTAATAATTCATTAGCCTGTTACGAGCTACCTGACAGGAAGACGGATGGTCTATGCTACACAGGAGAGCTGGACCAACAAGAGGAAAAACGAAGCATAGCTTCAGCTAGACATAGCAAACAAGCAGACGGATTTCTTATCTATCCCAACGACATACAGAGAAATACATGACGCCTTTAGACCCTAGACGTGGACATGGTTACGAACCCAATCTAGGGTCTGGGACTTTCAGCGTCCTGTTGGAATTTACTGACAACGTTAGCCTCCAGACTGAAACACGAGAATGGCGGGCGCTTTTATTATGGCAGGAATATATTTGACCCGTGTCCCGTTGCCTATTAATAAGCCCAACTATGTCTCGTAAGGAATGCTGGGTAGGAAATTAGGTCTTGAAACTAACACGAGGTACTTTTCGGGAAGACAAAACGATCTGATTCCTTAGCACGAAAGAAATATCGCAACACATTGTGTTAATTCATTTGTGAATGACATACAGACGGAGCCATTTCGCTATCAACTGATAGCAGAACTTTATGTGGATAACGTTAGATAACTTATCAGGTAATGCACACTGACGACTGTAGCGACCTCCGACTGCCGGCGACGACACCATTCGCTTGGAGTAACTCTTGTACATCGACCACTTAAAAGTTTCTTATATTGTAAGATTGAGAACAACAATCAGGCGGATGACAGCCTCTAGAAACCCTACAGCTTACATCTATTCGTCGCTACCTTCTGGCGAGGTTCTTCAGCCCGGGATGCAAGTCTATCCATACTCAACTCTACAGGCGACCCTGTGGCGACGGGAGTAGGTTAGGTGCTGACCCCTGTCAGGGCGCACTGCTGGGGCTAGCCGAAATAAAACGTATATATTTTAATGAATTCTTCAAACTGTACATTACTGCAGTGACAACTCTATAGCCACTATGAAATTCATTTATTGCAGCTATAGTACACTTGCTGTTTGTCCGCGACTAAATCAGCTTTGATGAGTTACGATTTCCACACAAACTTTCATCCTCTATCATAATCCTGCGGGGGTTGATTTTGAAAAATTTCATCAAAACCGGTTCAGCGGTTAGCGGTTTAACGGTAAAAGAGCAATAGACAGATAGATAGATAGATAGATAGATATATAGATAGATAGATAGATAGATAGATAGACAGACAGACAGACAAACTTTGGCATTTAAAATATTAGTATGGATTCTACGTCACCGGATGTTTTGGTCGAATCTGCAATAAATACAGATCGTCAGCCAGTCAACCTTCAAACAAAGGAAGACATCTTGAGGCCGCCAACAATATAAACAGCCATGCATATTCTCGGTTGCCAACAAAGACCTTACGAAGAATCACGAGTTTGGACACACTTCCTGTTCCGCCCTCGGATCGTGGACATTCGGAAGTAGTCATTATTGTTAGAGATCTTCGACGTAACGACGTAATATCAAACGTAACTATGCCTCTAGTTTTCGGTTAATATTCGTTAAAATGTAAAATAGGTGAAGGCAACTAAAATGGGCATTGGAAAACTTTTTAGATTTTTTTCTGTCTGTCTGCCTGTATTAGGACCGCCCCCAACGCCGAATCTACTGAACCATTCGTAACTATATTTGACGATAGGTAGGTACTCTATATTCTGAGGAAGTTTATATGTTTATTTTACCGCGTTTACTACGGAGGTCCTCGTGAAAGAGGGTTATAAGTTAAAATGTAAAATGGGCTGTAATTTATTAATGCGTATTCTGATTTAGTTAATTCTTTTTAGTTTTGTGCTTTGCAGATTGTCCCGTATTTTTTCAAGTAATAAGTTTTGCAGTTTACAAATTACAGACACGGCAACACTCAGTGTAGGAAATATTTAAATGTACAGACCGTCTTAAGCTGTTATTCGAACTTTGTAATAAATCCCACCCACACTAATATTTGCACGCGAATTTTGGACAATATATTACGCACATGTCGATTTACTAGGTAGGTACTAATTACATTCGAACGTACAGCTAGTTCAAACATACGAATGAAAAGTACCGTAAAAAACTTCCCTAATGTTATAATTTTTCGATATTTCATTTAATTTCAATTTAATATTTAGTTACTTTTAGACCATAGAAAAACCATAAAAAGCTAAATAGAAAGCATAAAGAATTTTATCACTAAAGATTGGTAGTACTCTTGTGTTTATAGTCACAAGATTCATCAAAATTCAAGACAAAAGATGGAAATCGTACTTGCAGATCATTCAACCGAACAACATTTAGATAAAGGAAAACACTTTTGAGGTCGCTTCGAAATAACCATTTGATATAACAGTATAAAGTACGTCTAAAGCGAGAATTCATCAAACAGATCATTTAGAAAATGATCTGTTTGATGGAACTACTACGGAACCAGTATAAGGATCCGATGTATAGGGAGCAACTCCTTAGTTCCTTGTTACGTAAGACAAGCAATACTTTATGTAGGAAATTTGGATCTGACAAAGGCATATTAATTAAGCAAATAATGGAATTTAATTGATAGCAATACTACACATGTCGGGCAGACGTAGTAAGTTAAGTATATTATAAATTCCAGCCCCTACATCTTGATACATAACGGTTACTTGCTGTACACACACCAACATCTGTGCTTGTAAAACAAAACAACGTATACGTTTGTATCATTATTGTAAGAGATAGGCGTGAGCGTCCCGAGTGCAGGTGAAGCGGTTGGAGGTGGTGTACCTGTGCATCAGAGTAGTTGTGCGCGAGGTTTTTAATATTTCTCCTTAGGCCCGCCACGTTTACTTGCATTTCGTCCCGTCCGCGGGGCATCTGAAACCAAACACAATATCTACATTAGTAACTTTGCTGTCACCATCACAATCCTGTTAATAATGTTGACCGCCTCGTTGGTCAAGGGTTTAGTGTACATGCCTAACGTTATCTTCAACCACGTGGTTCAATTTTTGACAGAGATAGAAATTCATTGTTATGGCGATAACCCTGAGGTGAGGTGTGAGGTCCTCCCCCAATACATGGAGTGTTACAGATGCGTCTTTTTACAGATTGTCCCGTACTTTTTAGGAATGATTACGTTCTTTTCTTAAAGGTCGTTTCTGTTTGAGAATACCGCCGCTTGTAATTGGTTCCCTAATGGTGTTTTACGAAGTAAGAAATATCAACGGAATTGCACGGGAGAGGACAGTTACGCATCGAGGTGAACTTCAAGTCATGTCGCGTGGTGATACAACGGCTTCAAACAAAAATCAAGTCAAACACTTCTTCGGAGCGTTCTTCGCGATAAATGGTGAATGATGCACACACCAAGTGAAGCCAGTTCGAAAAAGCACGGTCATCGACGTTTCGAGGTCGCTCAGAGGACAAAATCTGCCTATCATAATTACGATTCAATAAGGACTGATAATGTACAACACATCTCAGTTATCACTTATCCCATGATGTATCACAAAAAAAAAGACATTCATTCTTCATTGTGAAGAATGAATGTCAAAACTGTGAAATATTGCAGAAATGATACAATAAAAATACTTTGATTTGCCTTAAAACATGAAATTAGTTTTTGTCATGTAAGGCGGAACATGTTTGCAGGGTCGGTTAATATAAATAAGATGACTTAGTGAAAAGTTGGTAAATTTATGATAAAAAAAACGCCTCAATGTTTGCACAGACAGCGTCGAACGTTGGCACGATACTCCATGAGCAGGAGAAATTATAGAATAGTTTTTATCCTCCACTCGCTGAAGGTGTTTCCGACGAAGAGTTGGAGACGACCGATAGCCGCGGATATTTGTAGACTGTAAAATATCAGATATTTGTTATTTTAATTATAAAACATTAAAGTCCATAATTTTAACTTTAGTTTAATTGCAGACAATAATTTAAAGGTATCAAATTTAAAGTAGGTATAGGTTGTTAAAGAGCTTAAATATTCGAGATTGTCATGGGTAGCGGACCAGTCTCGAGCAATGCTTAGGTCGAAGAAAAGAACTTGGAGGGAACCGATTTAATTCCTGAAATATAAACGCCGACAAGAGCTATGGCGACCATCAAAATTTGAAAAAATAGATACTGAAACAAAACTATGGTGAATTCGCAACGTTTGGGTGAAAGCAAGAGGTAACCCTACCGAGTAGGTACCAGCAGTTATCGGAGTTTGATTATCGCCAAGGTTATATTCAAGTGGACCAAGGTGAAGGTTAATTTATGGTTGGTGCAGTGAAAGTGTAACTACTCGCGCCTCAATATTTTACAAAAAACATACCTAAACTAAAATTAGATATTTGTATAAATTTCTATACGTGAGAAAATGTTATTTCGTCCAATAAAATAATTAAAAATAAATAATTGAGACCATTCTAAGTTTCAAAACGTTAAAAAAAATTAACGACTAGGAATATCAATTTGGATAAGTTAAAAAAAGTGTTGCGAATTGGTACACATGTTCAAATATCCATAAAGCATGGTCCTTTATTCTATTTTTTTGCTAAATATGATTATCGTAAAACCATGATATGCGCGTTTCGTAATATGCAAAGTATATTTTTCATAGCTTTTACAACGAAATATTATATCTATCTCTTTTCTAACGAAAACATGACACGTGCGTACATCTATACAGAAAGCCCTCTTGTATTCGCTACGTTTTAATCTACTTTAAAAAGGCCTATTTTAGCATTCACTCTATTCAGTTAATATCACATTACTATAGTTGGCGACATGAGGCGCCGTATGTGTATTTAGTTAGTTAGTATTTATGTAAATATAAAGTAATAATGGCACCTCGTGAGCCATCTCGTTATTTCGGCCATCATCAACAAAGCGGTTGTGACTCGTGACGCGGCGCGCCATTTCTTTATTTTATGGAGCTATTGACCCGACGCTTACGAGACGTAGTTAATACATGATGACAAAACATTGTTTACTTTTTGTTATATTTCCATTTTATAAATAATATTTTATTTATGTTTTCTGAGGTTAGAACCTACAACTTTAGTGTTCTATGCTTTACCTTTTATGTAGTTTATTATTTGAATCGGTAAGCGCAGAAACTTTCTCATCTATAGTCCCATCAACCTAGTAGTCGACGGTTGGAGATGCACGGTTTACTCCACGACTATGTTCCTTGATCTTTTCGTCTCAGCGGCTTTAATGTGCGAGAATGTAAGAATTAAAATATCCCTGGTTAAGTTACACTAATTTAATGTAATCCCAAAGTAAGCAAATTATAATTACACTTCAAATAGGGACAAGCGATCAAGGTAAACTTATACTTATATGCTCGTCATTAAAACTCAAAGTTGAGCCCTGAAATAGTGAGAGACACTGTTCAAAAAGGATTTATAGGCATTACAAATAAAGCGTTTTCAAGAAAACGGTAACTAGGGGGCTGATATTTCCATTTTGAGTTGACACTGAAATACATAATCAGCCCCCTGGTTACCGTTTTATTGGTCAAATAAATATCACAATCCATTGGGTGGGTTGCTGTTAGTTGTGCTAAGCTAGATGTTCCGGAAACCCGTACAGGTTGGAGACGATATTGTGTATCGCGTTTTTCAATTGCATATAAACATAGCCAATACAATTAACACAAAGTTAATCTGTAATCAATACTGAAGCCAAAACCAATGTAGGGTTTCACAGTTTACAAACGGTTGTTATTTTAATTCTAATCTTCAGAAAATTGCGTTCGTCTATCCTCATCAATGTTTAAGCAATTATTATTTGTTTATTTAGAGAAATGTAAAAACTATATATAATAACTGTATACTTACAACTTAGTAATAAACTTTTATATTCAAATTAATGATAACATATTATTTATAAATTTTGAATATCAGTCATAAAATTATATAATTTAAAACCATTTTAATACAATTAAAACAGTAAATAAATTAAAACGTAACTGTCAAACTGCTGTTCGCTGATACACACTTCTTTAAATTTTATATTACGGTTTTGCGGCTAGAAATTTATTAATTGTTTTGACATTTTTTGAAACTACAAATATACGTTAACAAACTAAGAATTTGTTAACGTATTGTACAACCAACGAACTCATAAGGTTCAACTCTACTTGGAATTCACTACTTTGCAATCCACAAAGTTTTTAAAATTGTGAGTATTTTTAATGTTAAAATAACAACAATGGTTGGTCGGCTCTCATCGTCCGTTGTTCGGTTAGGTGTAGCGGGGGCAGCTCATTTTAGAGATGTCAGAGTGGCGGTGTGGGCCTCCGGTAACAACATTTCCATTTCCATCTGGCGACTTGTTTGTATTATGTAAGTATAACTGACACCACTATGCCATGACGTGGCTGCTGATAAAATTAAATATGATTTGAGGATACCTTCTATGTACCAAAGTGATGTGGGTGCTAAATGCTATTTTTTTGTAGAACAGGAGGGACCGAGATAGTTAAGTAAATGTTATGTAAATGTCAATCTACAATATTAGGGATTTTG
Organism: Calephelis virginiensis; assembly: GCA_002245475.1. NCBI lineage: Eukaryota > Metazoa > Arthropoda > Insecta > Lepidoptera > Riodinidae > Calephelis > Calephelis virginiensis. The sequence continues at coordinate 219,075 of NJDC01001369.1, forward strand.
TAGATCCGGTGCTGATTTTAAGAAATGAGTAATGTTAATGTAACCACAAATGAAAACTATAACACATAATTATTTAATTTACGACTTTTTTGGGGAAACAGTACTGAAAGACACACAAATACCGCTTCCGGTTCCGGCCCGGTGGTAATGGTTCCGGCCATCGATGGCGAGTTCCTGACAAATATCGGACCAAAGTTCCAGTTTGGGCTTAAACAGTGTACGCTGCACAGGGTGGTGCTACAATTTGCAACGTGTCGTTGACATTACACAATTGTATTTTTGATGTTGATTGATCAAATGAACATGAAACAAACTCGTTATTTAGTTGTCCTGTACGTCAATACCTTTTCTATTATCAATATCTTGTACAAATTTACTTGGAAATTACTCAGACAGAAAATTATCATAAAAAAGTACGGACCCCAAGTTCACAAGGTACTTACAAAATTAAAGCGCCATCGCTTTAATCATTATCTTCGTCAGTTCGAAAATCACACAACACTACACGAGATCTGGTGAGGTACCTCACGAGAGACGTACTGTATGTAATACAGTCAGGTAATGTATTTACGCTACAGATAAAGCCGAGAACACAATGACGCGTTTCACTTTCAGGTAGACTTCTGTAGCAAGCGTCATTGGCAATGCGTCAGTGACTGCGACTTAAAGAATGTTAATGGAGTCGAGAAACGAGGGCCTAGTGTTACGATCCTTGTAGACACAGATTATACCCCTAGCTTGTAGACCTGCCTCGCTTATGTAAAAACATACTTGTATTTAACTACTTTCGACCATAGAGTCAAACGAAGAAACAATAACGCAGCGTTAGGTTTAAAAAGTCGGACCAATGGATTTATAGTAACTTTACAAGCCGTCATTCTATTTCCGCGTGCTGACAAAGGCTGCGGTGTGATAACTATATTCATAAAAAAACTTGATTACTTAAACATTTTTGAAATGAAAACTTCTTTAGCGGCGTTGCGCACTTTTTTGGAATGGGTAAAAACTTCTAAACTCGCGTCAAGACACGTGACCTGATCGAAAATTCGTAAGACGGCGCAGGGCGCTTCCGCGAATGTCATGTTTGTGTAAGATAGCGCAATAAATGAATATTGTATTCTACCACATAAATTATAGTACTTTATTTTTTTTGTGATATTGGAAGACAAACAAGCAGACGGATTGCCTGATGGTAAGAAATTCACGCCACCTAAAGACACCAAAGATGGTAATGGTGCGTTGCCAACCTGAGGCCGGGATGTTAGGCCTCGAGCAAAAGTAAGTTAACCGGCTACCTTAACCTCCGAACCGGAACACGTCATGTCGTTATGGCGACAGGAATAGGTAAGGTGGTGGTACCAATCCGGGTGAGTCGCTGCGTAACTCTACCACCTATATTTATCTATATTTTGCAATTCGTGCAAAATTATTCCCTAACCATTCCAAAATATCAAAAATACACAACGTTAATATTCAAGTTTTCACCACCTGGTCTTGGTTCAATTTGTGTCAACCCAGAAATATTCAATTTTTAAAATTCAAAAGTCGCTATTTTTTATTAATTAATGTTCTTAGCAAGTATTCCAGAAAAAAAACATTTTCGAAAAAATATTGTATCTGATAGTGCAACAGTTTTTGAAACCTATTTTGATCTTATCTCAAAATCCTATTTCACAACTACAGGTGTTTAAATTTGGCATTGTAAGGATAAGGCAAAAAAAGCCAAATTCTAAAGCTTCACATAGCTGCAACCACCGTATACAGTGCAAATACGAACAAAATCGCAGGAATATATTAACAAAATACTCAAATGTGTGCGTCCGTCCGAGATTGTGTGCCTGGCCTTTGAGGGGGTTGTTAGATAACGAGTGGGCGGAAGCTCTACGAGACGCGAGGGTACCGTAGAACGTGCCTACACAATTCACAAATCATGATTGTGAAACTGTTATATTTTAATGGTGCCTAAACCTACAATTGTTTTTAACATTAAAATAACTTCACATTTGCACAAGATTTGCGTTCACACTGAAGTTTAGTACACTTCAAAGTATTTTTTAACCTGTTTTTGAACAGATGGAAAACTTTTAATTTATATTGACATGGATCAAGAGAAAATGCAGGTAACTTGAAATAGTTTCAATCAACCAATTAAAGACACAATAATCTATTTAAAACATTTTAAAAACATATAAATGTTTTAAATATTATATTTAAGGTAATGTCACCATTCTTTTACTACATATAGATTTGTTTTGGTATAATATAATTAACGATCATGTGGCTTACGCGACAACACCGGATTAGAGGCTCACATAAAGTCATAGTTACTACGTAAATGAGTATCGTGTACA
>NJDC01001369.1:233154-257592 GCA_002245475.1 Calephelis virginiensis
CTATTATACAAAAAAAACATTTCTGAATCGATTTCAAAAACTTGTGTTTTGAAAGAGCATACTTCCGAATTCCTTACTTAAACATGCAAACTTGAACATGCCGGCCACGGCTGCTTTCAGCCGACATAAGCATCCATCGCGCTAGAAAACTCGAATAGAATTCGGATATTGTTTATGCACTAGTCTGATCCAAACCCGTGAAAACTTGGATCGATTTACGTCATTTTATATGGAGCCACAGCAGTGCTTACGTCGTTGATCATGGTGGTCTCATTACAGAAGAAGAAGAGGTAAACATTTCTAGGTACACCCTCTTGTAAAACTGACGATCAAAAGGAGCCTTCTACAATGAGCACCCCGTGTTACGCCAAAACGACAGGAAATTTGAGGATTGCCATGATAGTACATTCGTATTTAAATACGTAAGATAAATATACTGTTATGGTGATAGCTAAGTCACCAGTGCGCGCGGATCCTTACGATACAACGAAAATCAAAAATGTTATATATCTTAGTGTGCGGGCAAATAAAATGTTATAATATTCTCACACAGATACATTTATTTTATTTAAACAGTCGCCAGATAGTGGTACTTTTCATAGGTTTTGGAAACCGGCAAAGAACAACCTCTTTTCCTTTATGGACACTTACTTTACTCTTCAAATTGATACTAAATACACTAGATGCCTGCCTTTCTACGTCATTCAGCCGCACAACCCGTTGCCTTTCTGCTCGTACGCAGCTTGACTTTAACTGGGACGCAGTTCCGAGCGTTTATACAAATAATACTATGGCTACTTTGGTCGGTCAATAATCTTCTCCTGAATGGAGATTTTAGAATGACGGAAACAAATCGGATGACGGAGATCGAATTCAGTGCCAGAATTGCCAAAGAAATAGTTCTATGTCTGCTACAGACCATATTTTCACGGGTTCGGATCGGGTGTAGCGCGGAACCTCTTTTGAGGTCACATTCGCGACTTACATCCGATAGTTTGCACCAGTTTGCACCGCTCACAGTATTTTGTCAGAGTACTTTCTATCGAGTTTCCATAAAGTTTTTATTTATTTATTTATTTAACACTTTATTGCACACAAAAACTAAAATACACAAAATACAAGAGAAGTTAAAAATGCACAAAAGGCGAGCTTATCTCTAACTAAAGAAATTTCTTCCAGCCAACCCAAAAAAAAATTAAGCTGTGAAAATAAAATGGAAGGCATCGTGTACAAAACAATTAACTATAGCTATACTTAGAAAGAATAAATATAAATATACTAATAAAGTGTAAAAAAACAGGTACTATTAATAACAGGTAACAACAGGTATAATTATTAAAATATCTTAGTAGGATAATATATGAGTATGTCATTGTGTCAACGATAAGTAATGTTATTCAAGATATAAGAGACGAGTTCGCTATATAAATGGCATTAAGTATACATAAATAAATAATAAATAAATATCCCTGGACAAGTTACACAAATTGAATATTACCCCAAAGTAAGCAAATTATATGCTTGTGTTATGGGTGTTAGTCAACGATACTGATAGATAGAAATACTTAAATAGATACCAGAATAAATTTATTAAACACCCAGATCTGGAAATGCAGACATCTAAATGTTTATAACACAAATGCCTGCCCCCGTCGGGAATCGAACCCGAGCCTCGCGGTTGGTCGATGTAGTTAGGCGTGTACGCTAGCCACTTGACCAACGAGGCGGTCAAGTATATACCACACAAATCAACCAGTAAACGATCACAGTAACACAGAGCCAGCTAATTGACGCCACACGAACTACAGAAAATTTGAACATTGTTAATATATTATCGACAAACACAAACAAGACTGGAGGCTTGCCGACAGAACTTGAAATGTTTGTAGGAGCAAAAGTTATGTTGGGGTCTAATACTGACGTATCAAAAATATTGGCAAACGGTGCTATCCATAGATTTAGGATGTGTGCTATCGGCTACATCACTAAAATTGTTTGACCTCAGTTCCGTCGAACCCAAATGTAGTATGTATGACTTTAGTATTAAATAGTACGGGTCACATAATCCCGAGGATCACCTTGATCTCAACAGATCCGTTGTGATCACGCCTCTTATTTATTAAGTTTACATAAAATCCCCAAGGTCGACAGTCTTTAGGAACGGTCAATGCACTTGGGATGTATCAGCCTAATATCCTAGGGATTAATTATGTGCCCACCCAGAAGTTTACTTCTTGCTTGGTTAAGTGCTGGGAAATCACAGATTATGTGTATTGCCGTTTCCTTTGCCTCCAAGCAAGCTCTACACTCAGGCTCTTCTGCTAGCTCATTCTGTTTAAATGCTCATCAAGTCGGCAGTGTCCTGTTAACGCTCGGACTAAAATCCCGAGCTTTTTTCGTTACATGTCATTGCAATCGATGTAGATTTGGTGCAAAACCCCGCGACGAGTGTTTTAGCATGCTATTGGCCTACAGTATTCAGCTAGTTTAACATGCTTTCTTGCCAGGTCCAAATCTTGTGCAAGCTTCTGGAAGTGCTTCTAGCAATCCCTCTAACCCGTTCAGATCCTGTGGGGTGTGCATCTGAGCCCCTTCTAGCCAGTTCGTCGGCAGCTTCGTTTTCCTTGATACCTGTGTGTCGAAGAACCCATCCAAGAGTTACTTTGTTGTTTTCTCCATGTACATTTAAGACTTGAGCACAATCAAAAGTGAGCTTGGATTTAAACTCAACGGGCTACAGTGCTTTCAAAGCTGCCTGACTATCCAACAGTATAATGATATCTAAATGAAATTATTTAATATGTAATTTTCCGCCAAAAAATGTATACGTATTATGGCGTAACAAAACAGGCAAAATAGTGAGCTAAGAATGAATTGGACTTACCGGAAGTAGTATAATATGTTTATGACGGTAGGAGTGGCTTAGGTTTTCTTGAGCACATACCAAGATAGCATATATTTCGGCCTGATATATAGTACCATACCCAAGCTTACATGCTTGCTGAATAAATAAATTGGCAGTTGGCAGTAAATACCCGCTCCCACTTTCCCATCTTTTCCTGATCCGTCAGTAAACCACGTGATGTCACCTGATTGGATGGATTTTGGTACTCCGTTAAGCCATTCTTCTCTACTGGTTAAAGTAATATCGTACATTCTTTTGAAACTGTATATTTTTATTATCATGGTATCCGAAGGCATGTCCATGATAGGATTTGCAATGACTCTATTGTAAAGTATTCTCAGAGTTGAAGATTGCTAGCTACATTGGCCTTTCTCAATTGCGCGGAGCATAGCGAGTTTAGCTTCCCGCTGTATATGAATATGTAGGGGGTACAAGTTAAGAATCGCCTCCAGTGCTTGTGAGGGGCATGACCGGAATGCATCGGTGGCCATGCAGCAGACAATTCTTTGAAGGCTCGATAGGGTTGCTTGGCATGTTACTAGGGCCGTTCTGCTGTTAGATCTTACTATGGCCGTATAGTAGAAGATCCGAACCTAAGTCGACCTTAAATATATTAAAAATGGGCTGCCAAAAAAATCCTGGACAGAATATTTTTAATTATTTTTAAAAAAATGATTTCTCATGAAATATTGCAACATCATGATAATAAAAAAAAATATGATTCTAACGTAAAATATAAAACATATAGAATGTGCAGACATTGGGTTGCCTAATATTTACCTGGACAATCTACTGGGTTACCGGGTATAAACAGGTATGTCGATATCAGTTACTTTCACTGATTGGATAATAGAATAAATTTTATATCAATGTAAGCGCTGTTTTATTGCGAACACATTGATACAGGGTTGCCTGCAAAAAATTCGGTCCTAATATAGGTTGCCGAATTTTAAAGATTTAAATTTCAGCGCGTGTGGAAGTGAGTGACACAGAGTTCCGAGATAAGTTACAGTGTAATAATAAAGAACATTGTCGTGGTGTCTAGTGGGACGCTGAATATAAGAAAGTGCGCATGCGTGGTGCGTACACTATGGAGGGTAGAGGTAGCTCTACTACCCTCTGTATAGTAAACAATACGCGTTATTTTGAAGCAACTTTCATTTCAATTGCACAAAAAAAATTAAATGTAATTTGGTGAGTTGAATCGTTTTATTGAGTAGACGCCCATTAAGAACGGGATTTTTAAAAATTTTACCCCTAAGGGGCTGAAATAGGGGTTCAAAGTTTGTTTGGACGATCGTTATATTTTTAAGTTAGAAACATGAAACTTTATGTTTGGACTACTTATTAATAACGAGTATATACATATTTAATCGTTTCTGGACATTCTACCCATACGGGGGTTAAAAAGGAGTTGAAGGTTTGTATAGCAGACTGTCGTTTTTTAAGTTAGAAATATGAAACTTTATGTTTGGGCTACTTATTAAAAATGGGTAGATATGTATTTAAGCGTTTCTGGAAATTTTACCCCTAAGGGGGTGAAACAGGTGTTGAAAGTTTGTATGAAAGTCCCTATTGTTGGACTACAATCAGTAAATATTTTAACTGCCTCGCAGGCAAAGCCGCGGGTAACAGCTAATGTCTAACATAAAATTACGAGAAATCACATGAAACGACTTGCCTAATTTGCGACGCTATGGTGTTACTTTGCGTGCTGGTGAGAATCACCGTGATAGCACAATCGTATGTGAATAAAATTTTGCACATGAATAAAATGAAATGAAAAAGTAAAATGTATTGTTACGGTGATAACCAAGTCGCCAGTGTGCGCGTAGCCTTACAATACAATGAAAATAATAAAAAAAATACCTTTTTAGTGTGTATAATGTGCAAATATAATATATATTCTATCTGTGATAGCTTCACACAGACTCATTTATTTTATTTAAACATTCACCACACAGCGGTAGTTTCCGTAGGTTACGGAAATTGGCAAAGAGGTTAGGTACCTACCATTGATCTCTAAGTATAGTATTTTGCCATTAGTGAAGTAGAAATTTGCATCAATTTGTAATAAATTTACCAAAATTTTTCAATCATAAAATTTCAATTATAATTAGTCATAAGTCGTCAATCGGTCATGCCAGGGTCTTGGGTAAAGCGGTGGCCTCATTACACAAGCTCACGTCGGTAGTGAGATTTGGCGCCAACGAGGAAATACACGATACGACACAAATGAAATGATCATGAAGAAATTATTCTTATTTCATTTATGCACTTTCACTGAACAAAGTTGTAAAGAATGCCACCAAAATTGACTAGTTTCACTCAATATAAACACGAAATTAAATAATTATATAAAACTTCGACCATCTTTCCTCTCGATGGCGCCATGGCGCCTAAACTCTTTCTTTCTTTCTTTAGGTTTTGGCAATCTCGTTAGTATTTTGCCATAAGTCAAGTAGAAATTTGCATCAAATTTTATATCAATTATATTTAGTCATCAGTCATAAGTCGTCAGTAAGTCATGTCAGGCTCTTGAGTAAAGCGGCGGCCTCAATACACAAGCTCATATAAGGAGATTTGGCGGCAACGAGGAAATACACGATACGCTAATTTCTTCATCATTATTTCATTTGTGCACTTTCACTGAACAAAATTGTACAAAATGCCACCAAAATTGACTGATTTCGATCAAAATTAACACGAAATTCAATAATTATGAAAAAACTTCGACCATCTTTTCTCTCGATGGCGCCAAAACTCCAGGCGCCTAAACTCACTCTTTTACTTTAGAGCACAGAACAATATTACTCACAGAGAATAATTGTAACTACCTACATAAACAATAAATACAACCATAGCCTCACACAGCTACGAGTCAGTGGCGCCCCGTAGGTATAGCAAACGAAAACTACTAGGAACGGGATTCCTTTTATATTTTATATTTAAATACTTTTTAATTTCTTGATAAAAAAAAAAAAACAAATTGCCACTAAAATTTAGAAAACACAATATCGTTTATTCAACTTACAAAAAACACTTACAATAATCGCGAAGGGTACAATGACATTACAATGAGTAAAAATTTTAGGAGCAATTATCAAATAAGGCAATTATGACATGCAAAGAAAAAAACAAGTAAAACAGAAATTGTTTTTTAACAATTTAATTCTTAATTTTTCTAACATTTCATCAATAGTTTTTTTGTGTCTGATGCAAATGCAAGAAAATAGTAGGAGCAGGTTAGGAAATCTGTTATAAATCACATTCATGTCTTCATTTGTGTAATGAGATTCGGCGGCAACGAGGAAATACACCATACGCTAATTTCTTCATGATTATTTCATTTGTGTACTTTCACTGAACAAAATTGTACAAAATGCCACCAAACCACCAAAATTGACTAGTTTCACTCAATATCAACACGAAATCCAATAGTTATGAAAAAACTTCGACTATCTTTTCTCTCGATGTCACCAAAACCGGTAAAGTAACTGTCCATAAAGGAACCACAGACTAATAAGAGAACTACACATAGAACTACATGTTCAAAGGACATAATTGTCTTTGAGGAAAAGAGAAACCGCAAAGAGGGAGTGAGATAACAATACCTCCCATTATTATCCTCGCAAAAAATATTTTTTTGTTTTTAATTTCGTTCGACTGTTTGGCATGAGCAAATTGCTTCTGCCAGAATGCCAAATTGTTCAGAGCCACAGACTACTTAGAGATACTACGTATCAGACTACCGACTGACAAACAAAATTTTAGCTTGTAGCATTGTACTCTGACAGTTCTTTTTTAAAAATACGAATGGCACGTAGGCAAAAGTTTAAGATTGCTAAGCCTATTTCCTCTCTTAAAAAAAGCTGCCCTTTCTGAACAACTTCAATATTCTTTATAAGACAAGATTCTCAATACAGTTTTGCTTGCTTTCGTATCGCATGCATAGTAGTAAGAACTTATGATAGTTGAAAATTAACACCTCTGACGTTTTGATGCTTCAGGCATATCAAAGACTACAATACTCTAAGGCATATCCTACTTAACCGCCACTGCGAGCAGACGCGTGCAACAACTGCGATTCATAGCCTTTGTCAAGGCTGTTGTGACTTGCCCACTGCCGTAGTGAGAATCTATTTATTTAATAGCACAATTAAAGTTTTATTGCATATTATCATAAAGCCAACAAATGTCTGCCCTCCACCATCCAAAGTTGAAGCAAGACCGTCGACAGGAGAAAAACGTACGTAAGCTCTACACCAACACACACGTAAAGGCTGTATAGGTACACACCCCTGTTGCCACAAACGACAGGGGCCCACAGGGTCTCACGCCGTGTAGGTCGTTTTTCCCCCTGCCGCCAAGGAGAATTTATATACTTTACCCGTCCCACATGTCAGAGGTCCACTATGGACCCTCGAAGGTTGACACCTATGGAGCGGTTCCTCAGGGAACGTCATCCTGACGTCCTTTCCTTGAGGAATAGCAAGCCTTTTCCGTCCCACCCTACCCATATCCCACGCCGCGGACGCGCTGATGCCTGCCTTCGGGCGGCCGGCCGCCATCCCGTCTCTAGTCTTGCGCGCGTAGATACCTGTTCAGCCGGCTGGCCACTCACGTCCACCGACACCCACCCCACTGGCCGCAGTCTCGCGTGCGTCGGTACCACCGCGTCCCAGCGACGCTTCGTCCCCCTCACCCGCTTCTCGGGCCACCTATCCGTCCGCTTGCTCGGACAACACTCTCGTAGTCGTAGATGAGTACATGAGTACTTGTAACGATTTAGCCTCGGACGACGGCTTCACCAAAGTCCAAGGCGGTCTATTCACAATAAAAAGGCCCGGGGCCGGACGGTATCTCGAATAGAGTAATCAAGTACTTTCCGTTCTCACTCATATACCTACTAGTAAATATCTTCAATGTATTACTAGCAGGCAGTGCTTTTCGTGATGGGTGTTTTTTTTTGAATGGCTAACTTGTTGCTAACCGCGAGGTTTTTACTACTTTCCCGGGCTATTTTGGACCGAGCGAAGTGCTCAGCCCGAGACATTATTTAAATGGATTGGACTGTTCCCTACAATGTCAGCAACATGGGCTGCCTCCCGGGAGACCTTACCTCAGATTGGTGCTGCGTTGCTCGGCGTTAGACGCCGGGCGCAAGAGAGGTCTTCGTCGCTGAGACCGGCGGCGACGGTGTAGAAGTGATGTTGTTTTGTGAGTTTTTGTTCGGGTTGGGAGGGAGTATAGCGTTTGCCGCGGTTATTGGGTCCGGAGGATCCAATAACACGTGCGGGGTCTTCTACGGTTGGTGGGTGCGTTCGCGGCCGGTGTGTAGTCACACGCGGGTCCTAACGCCGGGCTCGGGTGGGCAGCCGTTATTTCAAAGAAACATTCCTATAGTTCTTTGAAATGCTGCGCTATCGTAGGTAAATCGAGGTTGCGATGTAGGTCCTCGTTGCGAACGTACCACGGAGTACCAGTGGCAGTTCACATGAACCTATTAACACTTTAACATTAAGCTAACACATGTTTTGTAAAGTGTTACTTTGTTACGAAGTGATATTTTAATTGAAGTTATATTTCTTTTGGCGCAATTGGGAAAAATGATAAGAGTGAAATTTTAAAATGCGCGCGCACACCGACATATAAATGTGATAGTCTGAAGTTAGTTGCCACCGACAGAAAAAAGCAACACCCTAAAGTTAGTTGCGAACCTTTTTAGCGTTGCGTCCGAACCATTAGAGTTAGAACGTTGCTTTCTCAGAAATTATTGATCGGTTACACAAAATTTCTTTAATTTTTATGAAAAAAATCTAAAATGGCGGAAAAAAGATGGCCGCCATACAAATTTAAAAAGGCTGTAGATTTTTAACGGTTTGAGATGGAGATTTGCTTACATAGTAAATACTGCTAAGTGTTGCCAGGGCTTCCTTGGCAAAAATTAAAAAATCCAAAAAATCCTTTTGGACTTATTAATTTTTTCAAGATGGCGGCCTTTTTTTTTAATTTTTGAAAGTTTCAGGTCAAGTCGCTAAACATAACTTTTAAGGGGTAATCGGGGGCGGGGATTTTGAATTTTTTATTAATTTTCAAATCCAAGATGGCGACTGGAAGTGATAATTGAAAAACCGCCACGTCAGTCTTAGCGTAAAAGTTGTTTCTGTATAGAATAGCATAAATTTTGAAAGTAATAAATAAATTGTAACATCTGATCTACCATGATCTGGTAAAAAGTTAGGTGACGGCCAGCCTAAACAAAAAAACATGGAGGATCGGTCATGGTGCCAGTTCGTAGAGCCCAGGTAGCAATTACCAGAAGTTATGAAAAAAATTTCAAAATGGCAAAAAACAATATGGCTGCCATATTACAATCGGTTTTTTAACAATTTTTAAGATTTTGAACCGCTATAGATATACTCCATATGGGTGTCGTTTGAGACATAATCGGGGGTGCTTATTCTGAATTTGGCAGCAAGTTTGAAATCCAAGATGGCTACCGGAAGTTATTATTGAAAAACCTGTATTTTATACTTAGAGTTTATAAACTGGTAGATAAAGCTTAATTAAAAAGTAAGAAATATAAAATTTTTGCTCAGCTACCAGTACCTGGTAAAAAAAATGACCACAGGCTAGCTTTATCGAAAAAGCGTAGCGAGTCTGAAACACTGCCACTTTTTAAAGCTTAGGTGGCAATTACTAGAAATTATAAAAAAAGTTGAAAATTTGGAACACAAAATGGCTCACATCCAAAACAAAATTTTCTAAAAAATTGCTATTTTCGCAACTGTTTAATAAATAACCATATTGGTGTCATTTGAGACAGTAACGAGGGTGCGGATTCCGAATTTGGCGGCTAATTTAAAGTCCAAGATGGCGACCAGAAGTTATTGCTGAAAATCTGCTACAGCTACGATTGAGTGAAAAATTTCGTGTCATCGGATATGTTATGTTATAATAAATGCATTACAAACCTTCAACTTTCTTAAGCTGGACAAAACTTTGACAACAACCTGTCGAAACATAAACAAGTTGCGAGTTCGAAAGAATGCTACTTTATAGAGCTCAAGTGGCAATTACCAGAGCCTCATGAAAAATTTTCAAATTTTCAAAAACAAAATGGCCTCTGATAAAAACCAATTACCGCTTAATTCTATTTTTTTAAGATTAAAGCACTGCAATATAAGGAGTTTAAATGAGTATGACCTCTAAATACACTCGAATAAGTTCCTACAAGCGAGAAAAGATTCAATATGGAGGCTTAGCGCTTATTTGAAAAAATCTATTTGAGTATCGATTAAAATGTCTAAAGAAGTAGACTGTAGCACCGCGGCGTGCGGCCTCACTGTGAGCTCAAGGTGCTACGCGCAGCACGCGATATGAGTAGTTTGAATGAGTTTGAACTCTAAGTACACTTGAATAAGTCCCTTGAAGCGAGAAAAGTCCCAGTCCCTTACTTTGCTTGGTGGCATTTTGCGAAATTCTATATGGAGAATGCACCTATGGGAAATACAGTTTGAGTGTCGACTTCAATGTCTAAAGGGTGTTGTCAGAAGCACCGCGAGAAGTATAACTTCTTACGTGCGTACATGAGTACACACACTCTTTTATTATTAATTAGATAATAGAGACGGCTAAATATAAACTTAGTCTTCTTTGTGACACGCGAAATATGCGGTTCAAATGACATATGTTTGTCTAAAGTGACCCCTAGGTATTTTGTTGAATTTTCCCAGGGGATCGCTCTGCCGAACATTTTGATGGTACCCGGGTTACGACTGGGTCTCATCCGTTGGCTGGGTGTGACGCCTCGATTAAAATACACCGCTGTATTTGTATCGGGGTTCACTTCTATACGCCACTTCCTGGACCAGTCACCCACGAGAGTGGCCTGCCCCGAAATGGAATTTTTACTACAACATATTTATTTGCATTGTTTTATATAAGTGTATTTTGTAAATTTAATCAAAAGTAGACAAGACATCAACTGAAATGGTAAATTGCTTGGTTACGATAGGACTTGACAAAGCGGTGACGTCCTAAATATCGACGAATGTCTATATTGGCTGTTTAGCTAAATTAAGATACATTGTTACACAAAATTCATTTCTACTTAAGGCAGAGATATGCTTAGTACCTATACGAATCTTTTTATGAATATTTTATATTAAATTTAGTCTATAAATCATATTTGGGAATGACGATGTTGAATTATATTTATTATTATTTTTATGTCTGATGAAAATGTATTTTCTTTTTCACGGCTGTCAGAAGCCATTCGTAATCAAAAACTGAGTAAAAATTTTAAATTTGAAATAGAAACACATTTGGAAGCATTAGAAAATGAATTTAATCGATACTATCGAGATATCAATTCCGGGTCTCCAATATGGCACATAACCAGAAACCCATTTGTTGTCGATGTCTTACAATTACCTAAAGAAGTTCAAGAATATTTTTTAGAAATGAAGGCTTATTCGACCATGAAAGATGACTTTCATCTTTTAATGTTAGCAAAAATTGTATCAAAAGATTCGTTGTTAACGTTTCGTTGTAACCCAATTATTTTGTGCTAGAGAAACATGATAAACCCAAATTGTAGGTTATTTTGATTTTCGTGAAGATATTTTACCTTATAAAATGTTTTCTTCCGTTCTTTATCCTTAATTTATATATTGTATCTTTATTCTACCTATTTAAAACACCTAAAAATAAATTATTTGATTAATAAGAAAAATGTGTGTTTCCTACCTTTATTGAAAATTACTTAAGGGGGCACGGAAATATTATTTTTGGCTCAGGGAGGCTCGGTGAAATAATGGTTGGGAAAGTTTGCGTTAGATTTGTCTGTCATGTAACTTAAATGATATTAATTTATAGTTATGTTCTGATACATTCCTAACGAATACTTTACTAAGACGATTTTAAATAAAGATGGGTGGACTCCAAGTAACACATGAGATATTACGCAAATGGTACTCATGGCTAGATTACCAGCTAGGCTTTACTTCCGAATCTTTTATTACAAATATCGGACTTTCAAAGAGCGGACTTAGAATTGTGGAATAAGAAATTTAACAATAACAAATTTTCATTTTAGTATAACTTCTTTACATTTAGACCAAGCTTTATGACCTCGTACCGCTATATACTTTTTTTATATCATATGAGCAAACAAGCAGTTTGCGTTCCTGATGGAAAGAGATAACTATCGCCTATAGTTGTAATTTTTTGTTTTCCCTTTGTTAGTATGTGTGTGGTGTTGAAGAATCATACGCCGTTGTTATACCTAAAATCAAAAAGCTAGTATGAGGCGACCAAAGTTTACATGGGTCATTATCAGCAAGATCACTGATAGTAGAGTGATGTGCAGCCATTTGCCCGGGTTGGAACTTCAAATTCACCTTACCTCTTTCAGTTGTTGTGTACGTGTGATGTTCGGGTGTGAAGTGTTGGGCTGCTAGACTTGCACAATACGCCTAAAAGTATGGCCACAGGACAGTGATGTATCATTTAACTATAGGATATTTGGTCTCAATAGTCCACGGTTGTCTCGAACTATTTTAAGAAGAGTCGTATGATGGTTGGTCGTCTCAAGCCATAAAAAAGACGTTGTTTTCTGTATGGTGCCATGATAATTCACATTATTTTTCTAATAATTATCCTACGCTTTCACCTGAGTATGACAATAAAAAGCATTGCAGTAGCTTTAGAAAAAAGCTATAGATGGTGACCCAAAAATACGGGCTTTACGTAAAAATTCATTACAGTCACTGTGGTAGTGATAAATTAAGTCAATATTTGATGGGACATATTAATTAACTAGCTAGTTCTTTTAAATAAACACTAAATTAGATTCATTAATCGATATAGTTGACGTACGTAGCCTAATGACAATCCATTTTTTAACTCACACGTAGGTATATTTTTTTGTCTCGTGTTTTGACTGACATTGTTTATCTATTACATCGTAAATCTATGGTTTTGACTGACATTGTTTATCTATTACATCCTAAATCTATTGGCATGACATTAATAAAAAAAATGTTAAATGCCAAAACTGGATTGCTACTAATATGGCGCTACGACTTACGTTTCTTTCAATATGTTTTTTAGGCGTGTTCAGAGCTACAGAGTAAAGTAACTGTCATGTAATTCTTTCTTCTTTCTTTCTTTCTTTAGGTATTGGCTTTCACGTTAGTATTTTGCCATTAGTCAAGTAGAAATTTGCATCAAATTTGAATTCAATTTTAATCAATTATAATTAGTCATCAGTCATATGTGGTCAGTAAGTCATGTCTGGGTCTTGAGTAAAACGGTGACTTTGTTACTCAAGCTCGTCTATTGAGATTTGGCGGCAGCGAGAAAATACACAATACACTAATTTCTTCATGATTACTTCATTTGTGCACTTTCACTTAACAAAATTAATCTAATTCCCACCTAAATTAACTAATTTTACTCAATATAAACACGAAATTCAATAACTATGAAAAAATTACGACCATCTTCATTCACGATGGCGCCAAAACTCCTGTCATGTAATTGTCGATAAAGCTCAGAGCTAGGGATGTGACTTGCCTTGGGGAAAATCGATTTTTTAATAATCGCTTTTTATTTTCATTTAATAATCGATTTTTTTACACAAAATAATTGATTTCCTTAAATAATCGTTTTTTTATAATGTAATGAAACAACTCGATAATTCAAAACTAAAGCAGTTGCACTATTGTTTTTTATTACAAAGTAAGCCCTTCAGCCACTTTTTAGTCGTTTATGGGACATTTTTTTTACCACAAATCATAAAACGCAAAACTTATAATACTTAGTCATGGGTTATTTATGGAAAATTTATTAAAAACAGAGTTCAAAGTAAAGGAAGAAACTTTTAAAGCTACAGTTTATTTAAAATATCACAACTGACTGACATAACTGTTTTATAGACAGAGTTTTCGAGTGTTGCTAAAACAAGCAAGTAATTTTTCTACTTCTAGTATAGAGTTGTTGTTGAAATATTGAAAGTACGAAAAACTACGAAATAAACAATCTTTTTAGTGTGTCAAAGCTGTGATTATAAAAAAATCAAAAGTATCATGTGAAATAACGAAACAAAAAATCGATTATTTACAAATCTTTTATTTTTTGTCAATAAATCGATTAATAAAAATCGATTACTTTTGAAATTAAAAATAATCCATTATTTTTTCAATTTTCAATTTTGCCATCCCTGCTCAGAGAAATAGCATGCGTTCATGAATCATGCATGGCAATGCATGGGGAACATAGAAATAGGATTACCATATTTAGAGGTCAATGATGGGGAAGAAAAGCTGAAACGTCAGTTTTACAATTTGTCAAATAAGGAAGCAATACAAATTTCTAAAAATTATTGTTTGGTCAAGTTAAAATAGTTTGTTACTAAGTAGGTAGTTGTCGCTACAAAATGGACAGTTCTAGTAATTTTCTAACATCTTCATCTTTAAGTGATCCTCAAACAAAAAAGGTTAAAACATTTGTGAGTATTATTTATAACTTAGAATATTATCGTATGTTTTTTATAGTTAGGTAATATTTTAATTCGTAAAATTATTTTATAGGCGATACCTGGCAAATGTTTTTCCAAAGGAATAGGCTTAGCATGGGGTCGTGGTAACAAATTTTCGATATACGCCCGCTATCCAAAGAAGTTTGAAGTCTCCCCAGATGCGGCCGGCGTTCAAAATAATACGATTTTGAATATACGACAAGAGATACCTTTATTTTCTTCCATCTTACGTAAATTAGTCAACGAAGCAAATGGGACATACCTCTCCTTGCAAAAAGTGGCAGAGGTTGCTAGAAATTCGGATAACCAAGTTGAATTCTTAAAAATATCTCGTCAATATCGGTCTATAATTCGAGTGTGTATTGAAAGTTTACAAGAAGCTGCAGAGAAAGAGAAAGATGGTTTGGAAAAAAACAAATTATTTTCATTTGTAACAATATTTTATTCAATAGAGTGTGTCTGGCATTTATGTGAGATTTTATTTATTGATATCATTCCTGCTGAAGTTGTGCTACCGTTTTTGCTAGAATGGGTCAGATTTCACTTTCCTAGCCATGAACAAACAGCTGCACAGCTGTTGGAGGCATGTGAACGAGGATCAGAAGATCATTCAGAATATTGGGATACAGTAATAGGAATGGTGGTCCAGGGGCGTGTAGATGTGGCTAGAGCCCTGTTAAAACTTCATACTTTAGCTGACAGCAATGAGTTCAAGTTGATAGATAATTGTATGAGGAATATGCCTATATTTAATGTAAGTTTTTTCAGTTTTATTAAATTGTATCACTAATTTTAATATGTCATGGCTAGATTTAAGAATTGGAATCTTTTATGAAAATTCATCTTGACAAATCCAAATGTATTTCTTTTTTATTATCTTACATGGTTGAAAGCCAATTAAGTAGACAGATTTCCCAATCCTAAGAAATACATATTGTCTAGTCACCAAAAGTGGTAGTGATATGATGTAACCCAGAGACGACTGCCAAGCTTCATCGGTGTTTATGTTTAATATTAAATTCTTACGCAAAATGTTACAAGAAAACTAAAAATTTTAATAAACATACAAAATCAACTTCCATTTAGAAACTTATAAATAACTAAGCTGGTTACAGATATCAAGCACTATATACATTAAGATGGGATACATGAAAAAATAATTTGTCCATCCCAAGGGAGAGGTAGCTAGCTTTTAAGGTTCTTTTAAAAAGTCTCTTCTTTTTCTTTTATAAATATGGCTTTCGATTGTTTCACAACTCTTTTGCCAATGTCAAGTTAGTTAATTAGTTAATTCTTATACAGTCAAAAGTCACTATGTACATAGTCATGTCAGGTCAGGGTCTTGATTAAAGCGGTGGCTAAGTTATTCAAGCTAGAGGAAATAGATGAAATATTAATTTCTTCATGATTATTTCATTTGTGCACTTTCACTGAACAAAATTGATCTTAATTCCCACCTAAATTAACCAATTTCACTCAATATAAACACGAAATTCAATAATAATGAAAATTTTACGACCACCTTCTTTCACGATGATTGTAATAATTATTTGGTTGCTAATAGTTGTCAATAATGTATAACTCCCCAAAACTGGTGCCAAAACTCCCCAGCTATGAATCTCTCTAGGAAGCAAATTCCATACTAGTCATATGTGACAAGAAAGAGAGTGAAAAATTGAGGCTTAATGTATTTTGTTTTCTGTCAATCGCAGCCATTTGAACTGCAGTATGAATTAGGAAGATGTTGGACACAATGTAATGCAACCTGTTCAGGTGCAATTCTGGTTTAGGTTCAATGATATACCCTATAATGTTTTGCATAAAAATGTTCTTATTTATATAATATAATAACTTTATTCTTCTGTAAATTGAGAAAATGTGTTTCATGGATGTTCAATTTGATGGTTTTTTGTTCTGTTTTAGTCATAATGTTTAGTTACTTGCAGTTATCAATAGTACCAATTAATTTTTACGTACAAAAAAAAAAAGTTTTTATTTCTTTACAGATAGTTCTTTAAAGTAATAAGCTTAATCATTTTACTTAGTAAATATATAGTTCAATTAGTAAAATGACTTTGTTGTCAACTTATATCTAAACATAATGTGTATTTATGATTTAAAACTATTCATTAAGGTATATGGGGGAATATCTACTGGAGAATTCACAGTAACATGGAAACATTGGCAAGCGGAGTGTCGTAGCAAGCTCAGTAATAGGGCTCTGGGGAAGCAGCCACAGCTGGAACTAATATTGAGAGTAAGTAGTAAATGATGTGTGAATGAGCGAGCTTCTTTAGTTTTGTTACTAAAATACAATGAAACAAACTGTCATTTGACTTTGTCATTGGTAAAGAGGTTGGAAATCTAATTAAAAGTTGTTTTTACTCAATAGATGTTAGTCTTAGTCAATATTTATTTATCTTTATTAGTAATAGTCAAGTTCACAACCAAATCATCTTTGATTTTAGCTCCATCAGCACGGAATAACTAGGAATATCTACTAATGTTACATCGGTAAGCTTCTGGCAACTCCATTTTGGCTTCTGTTTTCCAATTTTTTTGTTACTACCACTCTAAACTTTAAGTAGCAGATGCAAGTGGCATTTTATTAAAATTAACAGTTTCATATTCAGTGTTGGGTTAGATTGGAGTTATGGGAAAGCTATGTCAAATGCTAATGCAAAACTTTTTAGAGATACAGCAATTGAGGATGCAGACTTAAAGTTTGTTATGACTTTGAGCCTAGAACCAGATTCTAATTTTTATATTATGGTTAAAGATGGAGGCACAAGAATTGTAACTCATTAGAAAATTAATAGCTGTAGGTTCTTAATTTAAGTCCAAATGTGCCATTGTTTTGTAAATAAGTTCGGCGATTTGACAAATATTCGATATATCAAATGATATACAAATATACAAAATGATCTTACTGCAACTAAGCAAAGTGTTATACTACTCTGTCAAGAAAGTACCAGGAAAGATCAAAATTTATTTTATCACCTTCAAAGTAGGCTCTTTCAGAAACGCATGTATCATCAAGACATTTTAAAACACTGTCTTCGGAATTGAGTTCAGTTCTCTTTTATGTCTTCTACCAATTGAAAATTGAGTGGGTGAAAAGGGTGCCAATTTGAGTTGAAGAAAAAGAAAGAAGTCGGCTGGAGCTGTGTCGGGTGAATATGGTGGTTGCTCGATGGTATTTGTTGAGTGTTTGGTCAAAAATTCGCTGATGAAGATGGCCTTGTGCGACGGCGCATTTTCGAGGTGTAAAATCCAAGAATTTTCTTTCTACAAATCTGGCCTTTTTCGTCGAATTTTTTGTCTTTAACACCGTATAACTCTCAAATAATATTCCTTATTTACCGTTTGACCACTCAACACGACTTTGACTTTTGAACAAGTTCATCATCATCAGCCGGAGGACGTCCACTGCTCGACATAGGCCTCTCTCAAAGAGCGCCACAAGTCACGGTTACCAGTCGCTTGTATTCAGCGCCTCCCCGCGACTTTGACCAGATCGTCAGTCCACCGGGTGGGAGGTCGTCCAACATTACGTCCTCCGGTGCGAGGCCCTTTCTTTCTTCCCCAACGGTTGTCGATTCTGCGAGCAATGTGACCTGCCCATTGCCACTTCAGCTTGGTGACTCTCTGAACTATGTCGGTTACTTTCGTTCTCTTGCGAATCACCGAATTACGAATCATATCTCGTAGAGAAATACCGAGTTTAGAGTGGTTTTTACGGTTTTGGTTCAGTAAGAAGGCACCACTTGAAGCTTGTTGACTAGTTTGCATGCCAAACTCGTAAACCCGCATCTCGTTATCAGTGACGATGCGTTTCATGAATGTTGGGTCGGAAATGACTCGTTCCAGCATGTTCTTAGTGACTCTCATGCGATTGACTTTTCGCAGAAAATTTAGGTCTTTTGCAACTAGCCGGGCGGCAACATGTTTCACACCCAAATTATTAGTTACAGCAATACAGTACAGTATAAACATGTTATGTTATGTGTTTAACAATATTTCCTGTTATAAAGTTTTATAGCCATCATTTAAACTATAAATAACTAATAGGCAATAATGGCAATTGAATCCATAAATTTGGCAAGCAAATTTATGGATATTTATGGCAAGGCCAGACAGTACTCAAATAGCAACCTAAAAAAGGAAAGGGCGACCAAATGTTTTCAACTGCTAAACCATAGTATATATAAATTAAAATTATGTGTAAATATATAAAAAACAAGTTACACTATTTATTATAACTGAAAAACGGCTGTACCCATTTGGCTGAAAATTGGTTGCTCAGAACCAGGAGACGGACATAGGATACTTTTTATCCCGTTTGACTGTGTCATAAATTAGGAAATACAATATTTAATTTTTTTTTGGTACAGAATGAATGGGTGAAACCAAGTTCGCCGGAACAGCGAGTGGTTTATGAGTTATACTTACAATACTCAATAATGTGTATTACTATTTTTTTTTACACTTAACTATTTTAAATAATTGTAAAATCTAAGTAGGTACATTCAAACTTCGTGTTTTATCACAAATAATTGTGTCTGAAAAGTTA
This sequence comes from Calephelis virginiensis, assembly GCA_002245475.1. Classification (NCBI taxonomy): domain Eukaryota; kingdom Metazoa; phylum Arthropoda; class Insecta; order Lepidoptera; family Riodinidae; genus Calephelis; species Calephelis virginiensis. The sequence goes on from NJDC01001369.1 coordinate 252,181, forward strand.
TCCCATTGGATAATATAGCTAATCGTAAAACAATAAAATTCGTAATTAATATGCAGATATAAATACGCCATAGAGTGCCGCAAGTTTTTATTCGTTAGTCCTTTAGTCCTATTATGCTTCTGACTAAAAGAAAAAATAATGTATTTTCTTTTGGATGTGGAGACAGGTTTGTCCAAGAGTTTATCGATAAAATTATCGTTGTTTGGAATTTTTTAACTTACAAAAAACTTTTTTCTTGTCATACCAAATACCTACGTATTTCTACCAAGTAACTAAATAATCATGTTCTTACGTCAAAGTCATTTTCCCAAAACTACATGATTTCCTTGTGCGTGAATTCGATATGTTAAAAAAATTTTGACGCAAACGATTTTTGGCTAAACCAAAAAACCAGTGTGTGGCCGATTCCCATCCGGTGGTAGTTTAAAAAAAATGTCGACGCGCACAAATACCACTTGTATTGTCCAAGTGAATAAAGATTTTTCTGATTCTGATTCCGAAAAATTATCTTTAACTAAACGACGTATTTATTGCAAAAAAATATTTTAAGTTGTTTTTTTAATAGAGAATAGTCTATATCAGGGATGGGCAAAGTGTTTTGACTGCGGGCCGGTAAATTAAAAGGATTCTAGTGTCGGGCCAGTAAATTAAAATAAATCTTGAGGTGAGCCGGTTAGTTAAAACACCTAAAAAAGCTGTTAATACAACGATTATAAAACGTATAACGTACGTATAACGTAATAAGATAACAAAATATATAGCACAGCATTTTTTTTAATCTTTAGTTATAATAAAATTTGTGAAGTCTTAATATAATATGAAATACGCATTATATATGTTTGAAGTATAGATTCAGTATCTTAATTGTTCATAGTTCAATAGTCTTAACTTTTCGACTTTTAATTTTCTTAATCGCCTCTGTGGTCTAGCGGTTCAGGTGTTGGACTTGACTTCATGAGGTCCCAGTTTCGAATCCTGGGTCGGGCAACAATAAGAAATTGTGGTTTTTCCACTTTTCTAATAAAAAAAATGTTGCTCGGGATTATGTATATGCCCGGTTGGCGATAGGCTTGCCACCTATCACATTGTGAGACTTAGTGTCTTCGGCTAGTCGTGGGTGTCCTGATTGTACCTCTGCAGGCTTACCAACTTAGGGCTTTTAGCCCCAAATTTGAATATTGGGCATTTTTTAGGGCACAAAAAACTTTAGGGCTATTTTTAGAGCCTTAATAATTATTTCTTAAATTACTAATTGGACTAACGTTGCCAAACAGAAATGTATTTAGGTACCCTAGCGTTTATAGTCTGTGATAGTGTCTAGTGATATAAAAATCAACAACCAATAAGTACTGGAATGTTATACAACTTAGTAACAGAGGTTATATGGAAATCGTGTAATCCAAATTAAAACATATTTTCTTTTAATACTTTACTACTACTATTAATAGAATTTTACAAATTTTTGTCACGCACTTATTTATCTAGTGACAACTCTATATACCTGTTGTACGAGTTTCGACAAACAAGTCGTATTATTTTGTAAACACATTTAGACATGCTATCTCGTGAGGCGAGGAAAAAATACAACAATTCCCAGTAAGGTGCGTTGCCAACCTGAAGCCGGGATGTCAGGCCTCGAGAAGGAGTAAGTTTGTCGGCTACCTTATCCTTCGAACCGGAACATGTCAACAGTAAGCGCTGACGATATGGCGGCAAGAATAGGTAAGGCGGTGGTACCAGTCCAGGCGAGTTGTTGCGAAACTCTACCACCTAGTCAGATGTCACGGTGTTAGTGACGGCTCATCCTTCACAAGCTGCCTGGCAGGATGACAGATGGTCTATTCGGCAGTGGAGCCCGTACCAACACGTGGGAATATCGTTACTGATAAAAGTTTAAATAACAAGTTAGAAAATGAGGTATGTCGAACATCGTTATGTTTATAAAACGGGAAACTCTTAGAACAAAGTCTTGGTTAAGTAGACATTAGGGTTTTTTTGGGCACTTTTATTTTGCATTTAGGGCTATTAAGGCCCATTTAATGTTAACTTTAGGGCTACATTCATTAAGGAGTTGGTAACACTGGCCTCTGCCAACCTTTTCGGGGATATGGGCGTGAAGATACTTGAATTTTCTTACGGAGGTTTATATATTTTCTGGAAAAAAAAACGTTAGGCGGGTCGGATCCAGCCCGCGGGTCGTAGTTTGCCCACCACTGGTCTATATAATATATAAATGAATCCCCATTTTGCATGATCATCGTATTATTGGATGGACCAATTCCGGTAATTTTTTTGCTGTGTTGATTATTATCAAAAGAAGGTTTTTGTGATATTAAATTTATTCTGGTATCTATTTAAGTATTTCTATGTATTAATATCGTTGACTAACACCCATAACACAAGCATATAATTTGCTTACTTTGGGGTTAGATTCAATTTGTGTAACTTGTCCAGAGATATTTATTTATAAGAAAAACCAGGAAAATGGCAGGAAAAACAGAAAAAGTAATGTTTTAATCCATACAAACTGTTAGTAGACGTTAATGTCAAGCGATACGAAGCTCGCCGGGTCGGCTAGTGAATGATAAAAATCATAAATTGGTAACATTCTTAATTGTACAGATACTTAGTTTAAAAGTAGAAGTAATTCACGTTAGTCATTTATGTGTATGACGGTTAAAACCGAGTTGTGAAAATATAACAACTTAATCAGGTTTCAAATATTTGCGCCTGTATGAATATTAACTTTGTAAATATCTAGTTAGAGTGAATATTATATAAATATGATGCAATACTTTATTATGTGTTGAATGAAAGGTAGCGTATTTTCGCAAGTCGTCTATAGAGCAGAGTGGCGCAGTGGAAGCGTGCTGGGCCCATAACCCAGAGGTCCGTAGATCGAAACTACGCTCTGCTAGTTTCTTTTATTTTGTTTTTTTTTTAGATTTATTGTCTTTTTATTTATTCTGCGATGTTTTCTTGCAACGTTAAAAAAAAAATTAACCCGTGCTTTTATGAGTATTAGAGTTTTGTTTTTTATATCGTATTTTACCGCTATACACATATTGGTATATCGTCCTCTCCATCGAATAGTATTGTTAAATTGTAAAGGAGAAGCAAAACGAATGTTGATTATTTTTAGCTTTATCCAATCTTAAAGGATAATTCATATATATCATATCAAAATATAAATAAATATCGCTGGACAAGTGACACAAAAATGGAATGTAACTGCAAAGTAAGCAAATTATATGCTCGTGTAATGGGTGTTCGTCAACGATTTTAATACATAGAAATACTTAAATAGATACCAGAATAAATTTAATAAACACCCAGACCCGGTAATGCAGACATCTAAATGTTCATCACAAATGTCTGCCCCTGTCCGGAATCGAACTTGAGCGTCGCGGTTGGTCGGTGTAGCTAGGCGTGTACGCTAGCAACTCGACTAATGAGGCGGTTAATATGGAAGCAATTTATTTTATATTACATCTGTGATCTAATGATCAGGTGTTGACGTTGACTACATGAGATCTCGGTTTCGATATCCGGGTCGGGCAAATTAAAACATAGTACGGAACATACACTTTCCCTTTTCTAATTTCACCTCAGATAAATAATAGAAATACGTAGGTAATAATTGTCTTTACAGTTTTATCTGCACTTCGGCAGATCCTGTGAAATTAAACTGTATCCCAAGTTATAGAAACCTCTAACAGAAGATTTTTTGGAAATTTTAGAAATATACATCTTCTCTGTGGACTAGCCGTCCGGCATCGGACATGACTTCTTGGTCCTAGGTTCGATCTCCGAGCCGGCCAAAAAAGAAACAAATGAAAAATGTGAAGTTTCAATTTTCAACTAAAAGTAACGTTGCCACTTGCCCGGGATTGGATAAGTGCTCGGTTGGCTATAGGATTGCCACCTATTATATTGTGGGACTTAATGTCTTCGGCTAGACGTAGGTGCTCTGGTTGTACAGTTAGACAGAACTAACCCTTCAGGGATATCTTTGGAGACTCACATTTAGAAATTGTAGGAATTGAATCAGCTTTGAAATTTGCAAAAAAATAATTCTGCCCAAAATTACCAACAATGGTAATTAATTTCACATTAAAAGAACGGGATCTTCCAGGAGTAGAGTGGCATGAGCGGTCACTTTTGGTGAAGTGTACATGTAAATTGAAGATAGTTCAAGGAGAAATAAAGTTTTTTATATTATGTTCCGACTCAACATCAAGCTAATTTTCATTATCTGTCTCCTTGTTGTGCAGTAGTAGACTGCCGAGAAAGTCGAAATCTTTTTCTAACCCTTTTTATTCACAAGTATGTAATATATTATTATTTACTCAAGAATGTAATTAAATTGAAAAACTAATTACTCAAACATTTTTTACTATACGATAAGGCATCGCCAATCCACGGTAAAAGAATTACCCTAAAATACTACAAAATCAAAATGTGATGTATCTATTCAGATATGTAAATTAACAAACATAAGTAAACTAAAACAAAACTTATTCATCTAGAAAGTATTATACGATTATAGTCTGAAAAGAACAAATTTAAAAAGTAGCTCAATGCGTACAACCATTCCGTAAGGAGCCATCCACGCGTCTAGGCCGTGCGGTCGGTAGTTACAAAAACCTAGTATTATTATTATTTATGACTGTAGTGCTCTTTGGCCGAGTAGCATAGTAGGTACCTATCTTGTAGAGCTAACTAACTTGGAACACCGCGACCGCCTTTCTCTCATGTCAACTTGCCGGCTTGGCACATCAGCTGTGGTCGCAGTTCTCGATCATTTGATGTTATTTTAAAACTGCGATATCTCCTATGATGTTCATCTAAATCAAGTGATTTTTGTTTTAAATTAAATACTTGTGATGAATAACGTATTTATTTGGAAATTAATGTATATAAAAACAGCTTCGCAAATAATGCATTATTTTAAAACAAATTTGGTTAGCATAAAAAAGGTTATACTGAGCTAACGCAGCGCACGCAGCGGTAGGTACCTACTTCTTAATAGGGAAAAAATCCACCGATTTTAAAACATTCTTGATTGGTGCTACGCTCCTATCCGTCTTAGCATAATGATGTCTAGCCTATAGCCTTCCTCGATAAATAGGCTATCTAAAACTGAAAGAATTTCAAACAAACAAACAAACTCTTCAGCTTTATAATATAAGTATGAACCGATTCTGCGATAAATTTGACTTTGCACAGAAAAATGTGGGAGAATATCCCGGCATAGTGATGTGTCTACCTCAGTGGTTCCCAAACTTATTTTGTCTACTGTCCACTTTGAGAATAAATATTTTTTTAGCGCCCCCCTTTTTTCACCTATTTAAAAACCACCATAACTTAAAATTAGTTTAATTAATTATTGTGACTATATATGTATATAAG
>NJDC01001369.1:258326-288859 GCA_002245475.1 Calephelis virginiensis
CCTTTTTCTTTCTGGGTCTCTTACCGCCCCCCTTGAGACCTGCAGCGCCCAGAAGGGGGCGTTATCGCCCACTTTGGGAAAGACTGGTCTACCTACTCCAAACGACGTCATTTGAAAACAATTATTCATCAGAATTGCACAATAAAAGAGCTCAACGGCTCAGCTGGTATACCAAGGAAAAGTAATAATACCTTATCATTAGCATGCGTTACATCTTTGAATTTTAAGAGATCACAATGCTGAGATTTTTTATTCATTTCTCCAATTAAAATCGAAGGAGTATTATACTGTAAAATATGATCATAATCGAATGCTGCTTGAGTACGAAACAAAAAAAAAACTTATTAAACCTACTGAAAATGCTTCTACGTTGAGCTTGACGCTGAGCGCTAGCTGATCTTCTTACTTGCGTCTGTGTAAATGTCTCCAAATCCCTCAAAGACGCTTACGGTCAGCCTGTTCCGCAAGTCTCTCTTGCATTTGAGTAAAGGTTTCCGATTCCCTCAATCGTCTTCTGCTAGTCCTTTATGTTTACTCTCCGGCTCCTTAACTACCCCTATACTAATTTTCGTTCTGATTGGTCATAAGTAACAAACAAATAAACTTTCGGATTTATAATATTACAGTGGGATAGTGGGAAGTGTCTATCACTCCTGGGTTCATCATCAGAACTTCTACATAATCTATATAATAAATACCTACCAAACTAACTAAAATGTATCAAATGAAAGATTCAGATGCTTGAAGAATTGGTACTTTTTGTAAGTGAGCTGATGATTGAAAGCTTCCATCATCAGCACAGCATCATGAAGTGACCATTGTCGAATGCTAGCAAGTGATTATAATCCATAAAAACACTATTCTTGACAACAATTTTTTTCGAGTTACCCTCGATTTTCCCAGGATCTCATCATCAGATCCTGACTTGGTGACCATGGAACTACCTCTGAATCCTTCCAAATCAGTTCAGGGATCTTCGAGTAATCGCGTTACATACAAAAAAAACTATACAGACGAATTGATAACCTCCTTCTTTTTAAAGTCGGTTAAAAAGTATTCTATGCTACTCTCCGGCTCCTAAACTATCCCCATACCAATTTTCGTTCAGATAGGTCCAGGGATTAGATCGTGAAGAGGGAACAAACAAACAAACAAACTTTCGGATTTAAAATATAAGTAGAATGGGATGGGAAGTAAGAAGTGGGATGGGTTAGTGGGAAGTCCACAAAAACAGTATTCTTGCTAAGAAATTATTATAGTTTACCGCGATTTCCCTAGGTTCCCAACATCAGATCCTGACCTGGTGATAATGAGACCACCTGTGAAGTATACCCTTTCAAACAAAAATACAATTTTCCAAATCAGTCCAGGGGTCTTCGAGTAATCGCGTAAAATACAAAAAAACGTACAGGTGAATTGATAACCTCCTCCTTTGTAAAGTCGGTTAAAAAGTAGCCTATGTTACTCTCCGGCTAATAAACTACCCCTATACCAATTTTGTTCATATCGGTCCAGGGGATAGACAGTGAAGAAGGAACAAACAAACAAACTTTCGGATTTGTAATATTACCGGGATTTAATACCGCGACGGGACGCTAGTTTGTTATAAAAAACAACGTTTCCCGGGATTGAATAACAGCCCAGTTGGTAGTTAAATAGTTTTGCCACATGTCACATCGTGGGCCTAAAGTACTTTCGGCTAGTGGTTGGTCTTTTGGCTGAACCTCCCATGCCTACCTCTTCAGGGATTGTATATTTTCTTTAATTTAAGAGATTTTAAAAAATAGTTTTTACCAAAAAACAATAGGCTTATAATTTTTTTTCTCATAATGCAGTGACCGTAGAGGTGGGAAAAATATAAATAACATGTAGTTGCGATTTCACCCGAATGAAAAAACAGGTACTGGTAATGAGACAGGAGTTTTAGATTTAAATCAATTCTTACTAATAAATATTTTTAATAACAAAATTAAAAACTACGAATGAAATGAAAAAAAATTATAAAAATACATGGTTAACATACATACATATCTTTCGTAAGGGACTTCCTTACGGGGTGGGCAGAAAGTATCGAGTTACAAACCTCACGGTCCTGGCAGATCAGCCTTGCTTCCTTCACATTCATTACCCTTTTCATACAAACACGCCGGTTTCGGAGACTCTTGACACCACCCTCGGTTAACACCCGAGCGATTTAATCGTGGAATGTCAACCTAGATCTCCCCGGGTACCTACATCCACCCATATCTGCTTTGTCAATCTTTCATCTGTCATTCTTTTACATGTCCAAACCAGCAGAGCGTGCCCTTTTCCATTTTAACATTAACACTTTCTTTCACAAAAATATTGTTTGATTTTTTAACGTAACTGTGGATGTTTGGTGAGGCAAACTCAATAATTGTTCTTAATTTTTCCGTTTATTAAATTAATATATATTTAGTATTTTTTTAATAATTAATAAATATCACGTTTTATCAGCCTGTGCAAGGCTAAGAAAAAACCTATTCATTGATTAAGCGCTATGATCTGTTTTGCCGCAAGTCATTGTGCTCAACTTATGTGAATTGTTATGAATTATTTAAATGCTTTTTCGCCTCTGTGGTCTAGCGGTCCGGGTGTTGGACTTGACTGCATGAGGTCCTGGGTTCGAATCCCGGGTCGGCCAACAAAAAGAAAATTGGATTTTTCCAATTTTCTAATAAAAAAAAATGTTGGTCGGGATTGGAAATGTGCCCCGTTGGCGATAAGCTTGCCACCTATCACATTGTGGGACTTAGTGTCTTCGGCTAGTCGTGGGTGCCTTGGTTGTACTTCTGCCTACCTCTTTGGGGATATGGGCGTGAAGATACTTTATTTAAATGCTCCAAAATTATATATTTAGTTTTAAATAATAATATATTCTTTCATAAGAGTTTTAAATGCGTCCGTACATTATTTAGATTTGATAGTTATTTATTGGGTGAAATCGCAACTACATGTGATATATATATTTCGGGTGAAACCGCAACTGGGGTCTAATGCTACTAACCCGTAGAGGTTGAGGTTATGCAACACTTTGCAAAAGCAATTGCTATTACGGTTTTAAATGCAACCAAATGGTAACTGATCAGACACTCGAATTACAAATTATAATTGTATTTATGTGCAAGAATTTATAATATTTTTGTTGGATTCTTATTTTTAAGATATATTTTTTTTCATTTAACAGATTATGACTGGTGAATATTCAGCGTTCGAATCGATCCGTCCTAAGTACAGTTCGTGGTTCGATGTGCTGGGTGGCTGGGTGTTGTACACGATGCCGTGGGCGAAGCGCCGGGAGCTGGGGACAGCCGCGGCGGCCTGCGCGGGCCTCACCACCACCACCAGGTCGCATCTCGACGTCATGGTCAGGGCCTTGCTGGACGGTGACCTTTACCAGGTAATACTTGCTCAATAATCTAAAGAGGATTATGCTCTTAGACACAAAAATATATCCTTTCCTCCTATTTTGTGCTCCGCGGATTCGTCTACACGGCTGCCTAAAGCACATAAAAGAAATTTGACATCAAACCCACAAGATTAGTAAAATAATGAATCTGTGTAGGTATTTGTAGTATTGGGATTGTATAATACATTAATAAATAAACTTATGTAAAATAAGCCTTTTTTTTGCTAATTCGCGTAAGCAGTGTAACTGTTGTGGCAAATAATTCTCCAAACGACACAGAATGTAACAAGCCTAATTGACGTTCCCACCACCCACCTCCGCGACCAGAACACGAATACAGGAAGAGCTCGGGAAACAATATAAATTGTCACGTTCTTTACATGTGACAATCCTCCCTAAAGTTCCCACCTCCCACCTCCGCGACCAGATTACAAATAGAGTCCGAACACGGGAAACAAAACCACTTGTCACGTCCTTCGCCAACTTTGTCGAAGCACTCACCACAGAGAACACCAAAAAAATTAGAGATCGAAGAAGAAATTTCGTTAAATTTTCTCGATCTGACCATAACTAGGGTAGATAATAGGCACAGTTTGAGATCTTCCGCAAGCCAACTTATACTGATACGTCTATTCCTGCGTCATCGTGTCATCCTTGGCAACATAAAATGTCTGCGTTCAATAGCTACGTACATAGACTTTTATCTATCCCTTTAAGCCAGGAAAGCTACAAAAAGGAGTTAAGCATAATTTGTCAGATGGCAGAGGCTACGCTTTAGATTTTCCAGCCGTCTTAACTAACTGAGATAACGGTTTGTGGGTTCCAGTTAATATACGAGATTCAACAAATATCAGACAACGGATGGTTCGCGACCCATCTGACGGACCTGTTGCACCAGTGCGGCAAGCTGCAGATCCTGGACAAACACCAAATCGAGTGAGTCTAGCTATAACCAAATATAGTCAAATAATCCGTAGTTCGACATAACCATAACATAGTAAGTGATAGTTGATTAAAAAACGAATGATTTGTAAGTGCTTGAAGCACGCGCCGTGGGCAGGTGGTAAAATTTCATTGTGGACTTACGAGTATTATGTTTGAATTAAGGTTAAAGTATATTGTTATATATTTCCAGCTTCTTCTCGCAGGCTCAGGTAAGTTTCCGATATTTATACAAAAATAAAAAAAGTGAATCCTCATTATATATAACTGAAACTACAAAAATGTGTTTTATGAAACCAACAAAGCTGGACACTAACTCGTTAATTAACGAAGTTAACAATTATATTGAGGTTTCAAAATTCGTTTTTTTTAATTGATTATTTTACATATTTATTATTTTACATAAAACCCATCTAAACTAATGAGATTACATAAATAAAAGCGCAGAATGAATGAAGTAGTTGGTCTATTTTTAAAAAAAAAGTGCTTTTCCAAATACCAAATATTTATGAGAAGTGAGTTTGCTCGAACATTTGATATTTAATTGCTATTATAATTTATTTTTTTGAAAATGTGGTGTTCGATAGTTTTAAATAACCAGACTATGTCTTATGCCTACGGCCACGTTTTTGTTAGTAGCCTTACGCAGAAAGACAACTTTTACCTATTTTTATAACTTTAGTAAAATTAAACTTGAATTACATGAAATCTTCATGAATTGTAGTAAATATGTTAGAGATCGGCCAAGTTGAAATGACTACTTTCAATGTAGTGTTAATAATGATTTTATCAAATCATTATCTCATTTATATAGGTACTATTTTATTACGATTCACAATCATGTTAAAGCGCCTCTGAAGGGAAGCTTAGTTGCCTGCTTGGTTAGGATACAAAAGAAATGTGCTTGTGTGAGAGAGATTATTAAAGAGGAAGCATAATATGTCGGGGTACGGCGTACCACAAGCTGTCGTAAATGACAATGGGACCAGTTGTGCCAACTCAATGTGACGGAACAACTAACTTATCCGGTCTATTATACTGCGAGCAAAGTTCGGGCTAGACATTACGTGAAAACAATCAAAAAGGATTAATTGATTTTTTGCAGTGTGTCGAATAAACTCCGGGACAGCCTCGTGTTAGAATACGGATCTTTGATAATGGATCACAAGTCGCTGTGGCCGGTGGGACTCTCATACCTCGCCTCGTGTCCTCCTGAAGGTCTGAAGAGGGCGGAGTTGCTTTTAGAAAGAATACCCGTGGATACTGACGCTAAAGCTTTGAAAGTTATTGCCGAAGCTAACAAATATGGGCTCCCTAATGTCGGTAAGTAATTTATATCGTTTGCTCTCTGGCGAAAGCGCTTTTTCTAGGAAATGGCTTTAAGTTTTTTTATTGGCATTGGCATTACTTTTCCGTACCATCTGAAGAGCTTTTCCTGCAGATTATTTTTATGTAATCGTTAATAATGCGGTTTATGAGCGTATATTCTACATTCTTATCTCGCAGCATAAGCATATAAATGAAGTATGTATTAAAAATATAAGTGCTGTGATTTAAATGTTGAAATGTATATGACTAAATAAAAAAAAAAGTATCTTCACGCCCATATCCCCGAAGAGGTAGGCAGAGGTACACCCAAGGCACCCACGACTAGCCGAAGACACTTAAGTCCCACAATGTGATAGGTGGCAAGCCTATCGCCAACCAGGCACATTTCCCGACCAACATTTTTTTTATTAGAAAATTGGAAAAATCCAATTTTCTTTTTGTTGGCCGACCCGGGATTCGAACCCGGGACCTCATGCAGTACTATTAGTACCTACCTATTAGTACTCCGTGCTAAACCATGAAACTTCAGTACGCTACCTATTAGTACGGCCACTTCATAATTTAACTCGGCCAGTTAAAATAGTATTATTTATGAGATAAAATATGATGAACTATTTAATTTTTCAAACTTATATATAATTCAATTCAATTCAATTCAATATAATATACATGTATGTGTATATCGATTTTCCTTTTACTATTATTTCCTTTATTAAGCTTACACCTTTTTCGAAAGCAGCTAAACTTCTTCACAATGTTGTACTGTAATTTCTATTAAATGAGAAACTATGCTATACCTAGAAGTCGCAAACAAATTAAAAGTTGTTTTACTAAACTAATATCTATTTCATCTACCACAAATTGCAAAGTATTCAAAGCAAGAAACATTTTACACTTTACAGTACAATTATTTAATACTGCAGATCAAGCGCTGAATGAAAAAAAGTGTCTAATAATATCACACAGAATGTTTAACTGTTCAGCGTTTAAACGCTTTCTGATTCCATTTAATAGTGTATTGTGATAAAATAGCAAATCAAGCGCTGAATGAAATAAAGTGTCTAATAATATCACACAGAACATTAAACAATTAAGGGTTTAACCGCTTTCTGATTCTATTCAAGTTTATTGTGATAAAATAGCAAATAAAGCGCTGAATGAAATAAAGACGTCTAATAATACATACAAAGTTTTTAGAATGTCGCATTATAGCTACCCGTCTTACGAATTTTTGTCTTATGAGATCACGTGTCCTGCCGCGAGTTTAGAAGTTTTTACCCATTCCAAAAAAAGTGCGCAAGGCCGCTAAAGAAGATTTCACTTCAAAAAATATTGTACATTGTGACGTCCGGGTAGGGATAAATGATACTACTGAGATATAGATTTATTAGGTCTTCAAGTATCGATACTTACTAGTATCGTATTATTTTTGGAAAATTTTGAGTGGAAACCGTAACAAGTATTGGTATTATTTATTGAAAAGTACTAATAATATTCTAACATGAAATAATATTTTTTGAGTTACTCTCGATTATGAGTGTCGCGGGTAAGCCTTCAAAATAATTTATAAATAACAGTTTATTATATATTATATATCTTTTATATATAAAAATCAATTGCTGTTCATTAGTCTCGCTAAAATTCGAGAACGGCCGAACCGATTCAGCTAATTTTGGTTTTAAATTATTTTGTTTAAGTCCAGGGAAGATTTAAAAGATAACTAAAGACAATAATTGCAAGGAAACTAAGAAAAACAACATTTTAATTTTTCCCATACAAACGGGTGGTACGAAGTTCGCCGGGACACCTAGTATTATTATATATGCCTATTTCGTGGTGCTGCTGAAGAAAATCAACATTTGTACTATATCTTTCGGTTACACTTTTTTCGGGCATAGACAAACAAGCTTGTCAACTGCCAAAGTTGCTAATTACACAAAACTAAGCCTTGGATGCGTTTAGAAACTTCAATTTACAATAAACTTTTTTTATCAATGTTAAAGATAAACATCCATTATTTTAATTTCCGTAAACCATAAAATTTACTGATACGAGTACTGTAGTGTTTGTGGTACTTTTAGCCGATACCTACTCGATATTTCATTTTAAAGTATCGATACTAAAATATGCTTGCTATCGGAGAATAGTATCGAGCACTACTTGGATTTACTGTAATAGTTTGATCCCTACGTCCGGGTGAGTATCACTATTAAAAAGAGAATAAGAATGTGGTGTTCAGGCGCGACGGTGTGCGGGCGGCGCGGCGCGCTGGCGCTGGCGCGGGGCCGGGTGGGCGCGGCGCTGGCGTGGGGGGCGCGCGGGCGGAGCGGGCGCGCCCTGGCGGCGGCGGCGGAGAAGGCGCTGCGCACGTACACCCGCGACCGCCACCTGCCCGCCGCCGACCTGCTGCTCACCGCCGGGCCCGCGCTGCTGCTGGCCGCCTCCGTGCTGCTGCTGGGTGAGCCTTTGAATTTTAAGCTTTCTACAATTTCAGATATTTGCATACACTTCGGCAGTGCTCGCCCCTGGACTGTGGTGCAATCAACAAACTGGCCTTGTAGTTTTATATCTGACGACGCGACGCTTACTTCTTATGTGTATTTCTTACTAAGAACGTAGCCAGCTTGATTGAAGAAAACCAAACCACCTCGAATATGAACATTCGCTGTTAAAAATCAATTTGGCCCTTAAATTTACAAAACAACTTACAGAGAAAATACCAACAAATACACAAGAAAATCATATATTTTTTTTATACTTTTAAATTTAGTAAAAATGAAGACACGAATGTCATCAGTTCCATATAATTAACTAGCTGCCTGTTCCGGCTTCGCTCGGATAGTTTTTTTTTAATTGAGATGTAAGCTATCATATCTTTCAAGTTGGATCAAACTGCACACGGTGTGCAAATTTGATTGAAATCGATTCAGTAGTGTAGGAGTCCATCGCGGACAAACAACGTGACACGTAATTTTTATATATGAGGATTAAGATTATATAAGGGAAAATGTAAAATAAAGTATTTTGGCTACTTCGACACAACTTGTCTCAATTATAATTTGAATTTGTAATCAAACATTGTTTCAACTTGCAGGCAAATACTGTGAATTCCACCGACTTTATAAAAACAGAGAGTTCAAGAAAGCAGCAAAATTGTTAGTTTCCTTGATAACTTCGAATATTGCACCCGATTAGTAAGTATATGTTATTTTGATTTTTTTTTAAAAAAGGTACGGGTGCGATTCTCATTTGATAAAAGTGAAACTTCAGTAAATCGACAAAAAAATGAGATGAATATATATTTGTGTCTCTTACCTGTCGTTTTTCCGTTGCACCCTTTTTGAAGTCACAACGATTCTAAAGAAGTTTCACTTCAAAAAGTTGCGCTGTGTTTCTTTTAATTGAAATATTTGAAATTTGGACACATGTTGATCGGGCTCTCCTGTGTAGAGTAGACCACCGGCCTTCGCGCCAAGCTACTGGTAAGAGGCGAGCCAAGAGCAAATAATATTATACTAATAGCAAGACTTGGTAGTAGAGTGAACTGAATGCTAAATACAAATCGGATTGAAATGTCCTAGAATTTGTCAACAACGACAACAAAATACTATATCCATGTTTAAGTACTCTAACTAATCTGTCAGTTTATATTCCAATTTTGGGATCCGTTTTATAATTTACACAAACTTTTTATTTTATTAAATTATATAATTTTATTATATAGTTAAAACAGTTGGGTTCGACTGTTACTTAAACGTAAATATCTAGGATTTACGAGCATTGCTTTTCACCTAGCTCTCTTTATTGTTTAATAATTTGAAAGCTCCAGTCACAGCTAAGTCAGTTATAGTATGCATAAAAGGTAGTATCAAAAGCTAGATCGATTTTGATGAAATTAGCAGCAAAACTTCAGATTGGTCTAACATACATGTAGCTTATACGCTGGCGAGATGCGGAAGATTGCTAGTATCTTATAAATAGTGTGTTTTCAGTTTCTGGGATACATTGCTCCTCGACACCTTGCCCCTGCTGGAGGCAGAGGAGCCGGTGATATCCGCCGAAGACACGTACGAGATAATGGTCTGCCTGGAGCTGAAGTCCGAAGCCATCGCCGGTGAGAAGGCAGATCTTCTTCGGCTCGCCTTGGCAAGGAACCTCGCCAGGACTTCGCTTATAGACTTTAGTTATGACTGATTCATGTTTACTGCCCCTATAATGTTTACTCGCCTTTGAAACGGCGACTTGAAACTTGCGTTTGAAGTCATAAATATACTAAAATAAACGCAAAGCAGACATTAGAAATTGTGCAAAACCTTTTTTTGATGCTCGCGAGCATCGATCATAATGAAATGAATTTGTGATTTCCGCTTTCTTTCGTCGACGTTCAGTTTTCTAATTGTCGAAGCGAAGACTCCATTCTAGCAATATTGATTAATAAATACAAATAATAAATAATGTACGAAAACGCATGTTTCCCGAAACTGTACATTTTATATTTAACATTTGTTGAAGCTTTCATCCATAAATACATTGACCCAAAATAATAACTGGACTGGGGGCTTTTAAGAAACACTGGAACCAATGACATGCAGCGTACAACCTGCCGCTTCTACAGCACTTAGTTTGGGTGAATATAAACGTCAAACACTGCCTGAAAACTGAAGCAACGGATTTTTTCAAAGCAAATTTTGTGATCATTGTGATTGTCAACAAATCGAGAATATGCCAGTTAAAAAATACCTCACGCAAGTATTGTAATGTAATTTATGTGAATTAATAAAATTTGGTACTTTGGTTGTAATTTTCTTTTGACGATCTCTCTTTGAAGGGCAGAGTAGAGAGTAGACCAGCCAGTCGAGTAGCAGACCCGTCTCCAGGTTGGTAACACTAGTGACATCTACAGCTGTGTTTATATAAGGACAAAATATAGGCAGGTACAGAAAGCATTCTACATACAAAGTGCACTTGAACGCACACTACTGCAATGCATTAAATGCCTCCGCAGTCCCGACTCGCCCGCCCACCCCTACAAATCACTCTGACGTCACTTTGACGGAGGAGTACATGAGCATCGCTCATGAGTCAGCCTCGGACAACGGCTTCACCGAAGTCCAAGGGTCAGTCTCACTATTCCCATTGAGCTTTCCTATTGATGGTAATAGTGATACTACTTGTATCACTGTGTCCATTGCGTTTATATACCGCTACTATTCGCGTCCAATAAAACGCTCGATATTATGAACTTTTTATTATTGTTTTGATATCTATCTCAGTGGTAACAAGCCCCTGTTGGTTAGACTTAAAATACCTCTTCAACATGGGCGAATCAGTATTCCTAGCAGGCGACTTCAACTGTAAGAATATACTTTGGCGATGCCAGCGCACAACAGCAGCAACGGCCTCGAACTGGATATGCTTACGGACAAGTTAGACCTCAACCTGGTAGCTCCCTCCGAGCCTACCAGATATTCTTTTATAGACGAGGAACATAGCATCCATCACAGTCCCAGTACATATAGCACTACAGTAGATATAGCACTGCTACGCGCCGTATCCCTACAGATACGCTCCGTAGAAGTGCTACACGAACTAGACTCCGATCACAGGCCCATAGTATTCAAACTAGGGCCCGATGAACCCTCGCTATCGGTAAACAAAACCAAACAGGTTGTGACTGGAAAAAACTCAACACAAATATCCAGTTTCTACGATACGAGCTCCTCGAACAAATCCCTGACTCATTAACAGTCGAGGAAGCTAAGTCCTCCACTAGTCTATTAACTAGGCACGTCCAGACCGTAGTAGATTCATCCTCTAGTTCAGTCCCGGACGTGTTTAAAGATAGATTAGCTCTCCCTGGCGACATTAGGAACCGAATGAGACGTAAAAATGCCGCGAAACGGCGTTACGTTAGATTCCCGTCTGATGTATACCAGCGTTCGTTACGTGCTCTACAGAGAGAAGGCGGCGCGTAGCCGATTACACGCACGGACTGGGATAACTTTCTTAGCGAGAACTCGCCATTTTACGTGGCCTACTGGCCGCGAAATTTCCAATACCTACTCACTAAATCGTAATATAATTAAAACAGCACTTATAGCAGCAATATAAATAACAGATGCAACTCAAACTCCACGCCAAAATGAAATACGCTTGTGCTTATCTAACAAAAAAATTTAAATTTGGAACTGTAAACAAATAATCCATTCCTGATACTTTTTTGACCGAATGTATATTGAATTAAAAATATTCAATATTTTACACACAAAACCCCTATTTTATAGTATGTAAGGACCTAATATAAAACAAAAACAGTGGTTTATTCTGGGAAATCAGGGTAGGTTAATATAGCTGTTGGGGTTCTAATCTCACATTACAAGCCCATAGCTTATGGGTTACAACCATTGATGCATATTTACGCTTGAAACCCAGCAACTCACCATGAATAACATAAATAAAAACGAAAAATAGCTATTTAGTTTTTATTGTCAGAAATATAATACTTTAGGTTATTTCTACACACTGGATCATAATTTTTAACGGAAATCATTATCAAACAGCACCAATAGCTTGAATGCTTCCATCCAATTATAAATAAGAGTAGCTGTTTATTATACATTTAAAAAAATTAGAAAAAAAATGTGTTATCATTTGTCTATGTTAATATTTATGAATTACATAATTAGATATTATACATCTTCAAGCTAAGTCCCTTATGAGGTAGCAAAGTGCCACATGTCATGGTTATTTATTATAAGTAATGTGTATATCATTATTAGGTGGTAAACACAACATATAACATATTCTGTGCACACAAAATTAGTGGCTTTGCACACAGGTGTGTCATAAAACAATCAAAGAACACTATCATTTTAGTTAAAGCATCTGTACAACAAATTTTGTGATCAATGGAAACATTTTCTTTGTCAAAATTTAATCTATCAAATTTTAAAGTAAATGAGAAATTCAGATATGATATTTATATTATTATTTATTACTTTAGGAGCATTCCAGCGTATACATTAGCTCAGATAGGTACAAGGTTTAGGTTAGGTAGAATTTTATACATGTATTTTCCAGTATGGCTGTCATTATATATTATTATTCAAATATGTAATCATCATATATTTTGTTTGTAGTGCAATTGTCATTCATCCCACCCATTACAAAATGCTGTCCCACCTGTCACAATTTAAATATGTATTTTATTAATTCTGTGTGTAATAACACTATAAGAGTTCAGAACTGTACTCAAGCATTCTGAAAGCAACGTGTGAAAGTACTTAAGCTACACAGTGAAATCCTTTACTCAGAGCCAGGTGTCAGGCACTTTTCTGTGCCACCTGTAACCTTTGGAATATGGATCTTGCACATAAATTTTATGTTCTTGAAATATCTGTTAGCATATTATGTGATCATTTCGAATAATGATAACTTACTCTTTTGACGTGACAATGCCTCATAATTCAATGAAGCTGGCTGCACGCACCAAAAATCATGATTTATGTGGCGTTGCCTCGCTCTGAGGTTCGCCATTTAAGGCTTGAAGTGCGAGAGGGCAGAACGAGCGACAAAGGGGCACAATCAGCATTCTTTCTTATGACTTTGTCAAGTGTCACATTCAACTATTGTCAGTAAACTGACTTTTCAGACAACCGCTATTTAGGAACAAGTATGAGTCCCAATTTTATATGATATTGTGTGGTCACTAATATTGCTGGTTGATTTAGTATTAATAAAAACTTAATGCATAACATTTACCATATTTACAGAGATTATTTCCTTTTTTCGTAAAAGCTTTCCATAGAATCCAATTCCTGTATATCGTAATTTAGAATTTTGTCATGGCCCTGATAGTGGAAATGTCCAAAAAATGGTTTATTTTTTAGCATATAAGGAAACCAAATTTTATCATCTAACCACATTTCGTTGTATGGTATATCTTTAATCTCAAACCATTTTGGAAGCATTTCTTCAGTTTCTGTTGGTGTGCCTTCAAATATATTTACGGAAAATACTCTTACATCCATTAAACCAGCATCTCCTTCAAAGGTAAACTCCAAGTGACCAACATTTTTTATATGTTTCTTTTTGATATTCAAACAACATTCTTCTTGTACTTCGCGGATTGCTGCATCTACAACATGCTCATTATTTTCTACTTTGCCTCCAAAACCATTCCATTTATCCTTTCCGAAACCACGCTTTTTAAAACCAAGTAAAATTTTGTTTTCTACACTTAGAAAAACTAGTGTATATAATTTTCGTACCAACATTTTTCAAGATAAAAAGTTTTATCTTCACGTAGAAACAAGCACCTATTACTTTATCAGTGACAAAATGTGTAACTAACTATAGTTTTTATTGATTTTTTTTTCTCAAATTCTAGATTTAAATAACTTCAATAACTATAAATTCAGAATTTATTTACAAATACGTTTACGAACGTTTATCTATTATAAGTACCTCTTGTCACTTTCAAACTTCAAAACTCAAAATTCGCGCCTAAATCTTTGTGTTTTTTTAAATTTTTTATGTTCATTTGTCCCTTTTTGGGGACGGCTAAGTGTTCTGGTCGCGGAAGTGGGTGGTGGGAACGTCAGTTTGGCTTGTCACATTCTCTGTCGTTTGGAGGATTATTTGCCACAACAGTTACACTGCTTACGCGGAATTAGCAAAATAAAGGCTTATTTTACATCTGTTATGTTATGTATTGGATTTCCGCAAAGTAACGACTGATTCAATAAAATAACGACATTTTTGTCTATGCACATTTCGGCATCGATTTAAAGTGACGTTTTGACAGTTCTCATGCTTGCCAAGAACTCCATATTTAGTGTTCAATTTCATAGTGATGTACTTTTATAATTGTCGATATTTGATTTTACGTTCCCAGAAAAGAACATTTGGACATGATAGGAATGGATACCATTACAATATCAATTACAGTCTAGCGTAAAAATAATTCTTTAAAGTTCTTACTTTATATTAAAGAAAATGGTTTGAATGTAATCTGATAAAAAAATTCTAATGATTATGAATCTTGTAATAAATATAGAGACTTAACTTATGTATAGAATAATAGACATATTTGCACACCACAATGTAAGAAAATCTGCTCCTGAAAAGTAAACAAATATTCTGTTTTGAAAATATCGATCACAGTCTAGCGTAATACGAATTCTTTCAAGTGTTTACACTAAAGTAAAGAAAGTGGTTTGAATGAATGAATGAATTGAATGAATGAAAGGAAATACATTTTGTAATGATAATGAATCTTGTAATAAATATAGAGACTTAACTTATATATAGAATAATAGACATATTTGCACACCACAATGTAAGAAAATATGCTCCTGAAAAGTAAACAAATATTCTGTTTTGAAAATATCGATCACAGTCTAGCGTAATACGAATTCTTCCAAGTGCTTACACTAAAGTAAAGAAAGTGGTTTGAATGAATGAATGAATTGAATGAATGAAAGGAAATGAATTTTGTAATGATATTGAATCTTGTAATAAATATAAAGAGTTAACTTAAATAGAGTATGCTTAAACATATTTGCACACCACAATGTAAAAAATATGCTCTTGAAAAGTAAATGAATATTCTTTCTTTTGTTTCATTACATTTCGTTATTTATAAGCTAATTGAGTAGCAGTAAGTAAGTAAGTAAGTTGATAGTTACAATTTCATTGAGTAGGTAAAGAATAATTCCGTATCTATTCACGTAAACTTAAGTATCAATCGTCACTAACAGAACATCTATCGATATCGATACTTTACTTTTCTGTATAGCCTTGTAATATCAGAATGGCAGCTATATTTAGTAGCCGACGGCAAGCTTATTTCGTAGGTAATTCATGTCCATATCGATATTTAGAAACGAGTTTCTAAACAAGCTAATAGACGGCGCAATTTTTGATTTCCTATTAGAAACAACACTCGAGTACATAATACATATTATACATTACCTATTCTGTATATCTTGGCTGTACGTGTATTCTCATAGAAATAACTAAAAGTTATTGTTCTGAGTGTGTATTTGTAAAAAAAACATTACCAATTTTTTAAAACAAATGTTGAAATGTTGGGAATTTTATGTTTTAGAAAGGGTGGGATTTAGAATAGCATACCCTGAATTTGATGGTGTGAAGGGTGTAGGCGGTGTGGTGTCAAGAGTCTTCGGGACTGGCGTGTTTGTATGACAAGGGTTATGACTGTGAAGGCAGCCAGACAGCTCTGCTAGGATCTTAAGATTTGGCATTCGATACTCTCTACGTACCCAGTAAAGGCTTGGCGTGAAGATATGTATGCATGTTGTATTGGTTATTATCAGGAGAAGGATCATATGAGCGAGCATAGACTTATTATCACTAGCACCGTGACATCTGTCTAGGTGGTAGAGTTTCGCAGCGACTCGCCCGGATTGGTACCACCGTCTTACCTATTCCTGCCGCCATAACGACATGATGTGTTCCGGTTCGGAGGGTAAGGTAGCCGGTAAACTTACTTTTGCTCGAGGCCTAACATCCTGACCTCAGGTAGGCAACGCACCATTACCACCTTTGGTGTCTCTTGGTGGCGTGAATTTCTTACCATCAGGAAATCCGTCTGCTTGTTTGCCTTCCTATAACATAAAAAAAACCGGAAAAATTGCAGGAAAAATGGGAAAAACCACACTTCAGTTTTGTCCATACAAACTGTTAGTAGTTATTAATGTCGAGCGATAAGAAGTTATTTTTAAATACCTATTCTATCGATATATTTTCGGATCGGCTAGTTTTTTTATATTGTAATGTTATATTGGAGTGACTAAATAATTTTGTAACATCTTTTTAACACACATGTTTTGCCAATAAATATTTTTTACATCATTTCAATTCATATTATGTCATTTTATTTCAATATATAATTTTTCATTTCTTGCCATATGAAAACTGTGTGGTTGGTTTGGTTCGTATGGACCCCCCCCTTCCTAAAGATAATGCCCAACTAGGGAGACGTGGGTTACGTAGTTCAAATATTATGCGATAATAGCAGATATCACATTAATACAGAGATATAAATAGATATGAAACGTGTTAAATCATTTGTTTACCAACATTAATAACGTGCAGTTTTGCTAAAAAATAAGTAATATATTCAAACGTGGCGCCCGCGCTGGTAAAATGAAAAACATTGATATCATTTGTAACAATTGACAGAAACAAACTAAAAGTTTGTAACACATAATTT
The DNA here is from genome assembly GCA_002245475.1 of Calephelis virginiensis. NCBI lineage: Eukaryota > Metazoa > Arthropoda > Insecta > Lepidoptera > Riodinidae > Calephelis > Calephelis virginiensis. The sequence continues at coordinate 275,267 of NJDC01001369.1, forward strand.
TAGTATTAGCCGTGTCTTTGTTTTTAAAGTTTTTCAAGACGATTTTTTTAAGTAGGTAAGTAACTTAATTACTTTTAAATTGTTATGTAATTTACCTTTTCATCGCTCTGCTGGTGTTTCATAGGTGAGCTGTCTGCTACGAATACTAGTAGCGAAGTACGATTTAGAATGGAAAAAAACGATGTTAGTCCTTGTTAGTGTTTTGCTTTAAAACCTTTGACATTTATAGTGAGCTACAGATTTTCAGCACCCCTCATATGAGTTGCTAATGCAATACCATGTTCTGAAGTTCGATTGTAACATAAAGTGCAAAGTCCATGTCTATATTCAAACAGGTCGGTGTGAATAAGGTGTGATACCAGCGAAGGCAAGTCATCGTAGTTCAAGAATGCTCCACGATTACTATTATTGTAAAGTGTACCTAAACGTACTGTTACAAACATGAAAATTAGAAATTCCATTAACTTCATCGTTAGCAAACGTAACTGTAACTGTACTATCCCGACTGCTTACATAATTGCTCTAGCCAACCCTGCGAAATTCGTTCACTTGGCACTTCATACTCCCTGCCTACCTTGCAGGGGGATTTAGCGTGATATGTATGTAAGATGGACGTAGAATTTTTATTTATATTCCGGATTTCAAGTTCTCTTTATACTGAGTTTTCTTAAGTCTCTAATTCTAAACTTTTTGTAGCTTATGATTTGATAAAAATTACGCGTCAATCTGTAAATCACATTCACATTTTCCATGGGGACCCCTTTATTGAGCGGGATAAAAAGTATCCTATAACCTTTGTTGGAACATAGAGTAACCACCTGTCCAATATAATTTCGAATCGCGGCCATGGCAAACTGACAGACATAAACAACACACACAAACAATTCTAAAGATGTGTTCTGCTACCTTTTAGTCGCCTGCACCTTTTCTTTGAATATTTCCTGTGGACAGAATTCACTCTTCTGCTGTACGGGTTAGCACCGTACAACTTGCGGATCAGCATAATTTGTTTCCATATTTATAAAACTATAATGAAGAACTGTGTCGCAAGCAATCATAACATCATCTGTCGTATCGCGCTGTCATTAATTATCATTATATGTATCAAGTATTATCAATATATCTATCAACTATAAAAAACGGTTTCTATCATTGAACCTATGCTCCAAAGAAACAGCCGGAACGTCTACAGTTATATTTCCGAGTAGATATAAATAAATGTATGAACCCTATAAAAATGACGTCTTAGATGGTATATGACGTCATAAACGGCTTTACTTGTTTAATCCCACCAGCTTGTGTTGTAAGTTATCGAGGTTTATCGTATTCAGTTACTAAGAAGTTTCAAAGTAAAATAATTCCAAAAGTGTATTTTACAGAAAATAATTATATTCTTGTCTATGTATGAGAGAAATTAGTTGACGCATTTCTCTGTTACCTTCGTTTACTTTTAGTTATGATACACAAGAAAATTTAGTATTTTCATTTTCTCACAGGATTGAACTTATATGCAATGACATGTTTAGAATTTCCATGTCCAGTGGCAACTGATGGAGCAGCAGGGGCTACATTCTTAAATCTGATAACCCATCTCTTAAGTGCACAATGCCTGATTAGTGAGCCTTGGCCTGAAGACCAAAGACATCGAGTGTCAGGTACCTTAGTTATTTCTATCATATTAATAGTAATTTATTGGTCAAGGGTAAATCTAACTGTATGGTAATAGTGACGGATTTTAAATTCAAGAATGCAATCACAAAACTAACTTTACTGTCATTATCAATGTTGCCTGTAATCAAAACGCTCTTCAATAAACTAAACTCATCATAGGGAGCCAGTAGCGAATTTGAAACTGTATATTTTAGGTCTTATGTAAAATGTATTGTATGTTTCCCTTGGTCTTCGCATAACGCTTGAACGGATAGAGCAATTCCACATAATATATATTTTTGTTTGTGTTAATTATTGACAAAGAAGATTCTTATATAAAAAAAATATTCTAAATTAATATACTTATAAGTTATAGTTACGACAAAACAACGTCTGTCGATCCACTGGTTAACAAAAATAACACCCGTAACACATGTAATTAGCATAAATTGTGAACTATGAAACGAAGTTCCTAGTTTTAAAGAAAGTGAAAGAAGAAAGTAATTATTTCCTCAGATCGTAGATCATATAATATTTATCTGTTTAAGCACAATCTAAATTATTGAAAGGCGTTTGCACATAACCTCTTAGCACAAAATATAAATAGGTGCAGAAGGCAATCGACATACAAATTGCCTCAAAAAACGCACACATACACACCTTCAACCACCTGAAATTGTGAACCAATGTAGACCATTTCAACGCGAGTGACATCCGCTTGAGATACGCTTACCTGAAGTTTTTGTTTAAAAGTAGATCAACAAGAAATATCTTAATGATAAGTCCCTTGCGAGGTGGGGACAGAATATTAAAAGCCAATTGGGAAGATGTTTTGGAGACATGTTTTGCTTCTAGATTCATTACTCTTTTCTTACAAACACGTCATCGTATCAGCACGTCACTCGCTAGAGACAACCATTTATGAATTTTCGTGCAATGAAAAAAGGCATTATAATTGTTCAGTGGACGTTTTTTTTAATTCATCATTAAACGTTCAATTGCCGTATTAGGCTGTCAATTGTAATTAAGTATTTGATTCGCTGTTAAAGAAAACATAATGTTATAGTATAAACGACTTTTTCGCAGAACACGTTAAACAATGACATATCAATTTATTACAATTGAAGATATCTTGTTCGTTGCGGAGTTTGTTTTCCTGTTTATATTTCTGACTTGCTAGGATTGGAGAGGGTGATAGCTTACGGAAAATACGATTAAACTTAATTGCACTTTGAAATAATTTGTGATAAATAAAGAAGCTTGTAATAGTAGTTGTCAAAAGCGAGGTACATACATGAGATTGACTTCTGTATCTGTCCATAATTTGTTTTCGAAGGTAATAAAATTTTAAAGCTTAGGTACAGTAGTACTATTTAAATTATGCGCTTCGGCTATATTCGACAAGCTTCGGAAATCCGAATAAAAAATCCGAAATACCTACTTATTTTAAAGATATCTATATAGAGTTGTTATTACACACAATTAATAATTTCGCTTAAATTTAGATCAGAGGGGTGATTATGTATCTCAGTTGTCAACTCAAACTGTAAAAGTGTACATCAAATAACGTCACTTGTGTTTGCTATCTTTATTGTATTTATGTTGGTCACTGGAGATAGCAAATACAAAACACGTCATTTGACAGCGATTCGATGTACACTCATCCATTTTGAGTTGGTAACTCAGTTACATAATCACCCCCCAGGTCAGCCAATTTAAAAATAAAAGTATAAAGTGTAAAAAAAGTAAAAAGTGTAAAGCCGAAGCGCATAATATAAATACTAGTAATGTACCTACTAGCGGACCGCCACAAGACTCAATTTAATTAAAAACTTGGTTTTGTCTGAAAATTTTGTCTCAGCAATTTTAAAATTATGTTGCAAATATTCTTTGTCGTGATAACGATTAGTTTGTACAAATTTCCTGTTATGGTTTTAGATGGTGATACCTTCGACTTCATCGTTGTGGGGTCTGGCACTGCTGGATCCATATTGGCTAACCGATTGACGCAGATCGATGAGTGGAAGGTGTTGCTTGTAGAAGGAGGGGGTGACCCGCCTTCGGAAAGCATTGTAAGTGTGACAATAAATTCGAACTCATACTGATTATATTTTTATGTGTCGCAGCAAGGTCTTGTTGGCGCGACCGAGGGCGTCCACCCAGACAGGTGTCCCATACAGGGTCCTGCTCCTAAAGTACAACCGTCGGCAGTTGATGCTCGGGCCACCCACGTTGGGCAGCAGCCTCCTTAATGCAGCGGCAGCTCCCAGTACTCTCGGTTGACAGAGCAGGGCGTTTAGACATTAACGCCCTGCCCTGAACGCGTACTGAGCCTCCGACAGTCAGGCCCCGTCCCCTTAAGTTGCCGGACGATTCGGGTCGCCACCATGCGTTCGAGCAGCTTCCCGACGTCTTCCAGTAGGGCGATTCTCCTTCCTCAGGAGGCACAGTCGGCCTTCCTTCCACAGCGTCGGGAATCTCCTCGACGCAAGACAGACGTCCTAGAAGTGGTCCCATAGTGATGTCCAGGATTCGCCCCGAAACCCCGTGTGGGCCCGGCGCCGTCTTCTTGCCCCGTAGACGGTTGACAGTGGAATCCATCTCCTCTTCCGAAACCGGAAGCTGGGTCGATCATCTGGGCCATCGCCGGAGGCGCAAACTGGGGCGGTGCCTCGGGGAACACAACCCTTAGCACCCTGCCCAGGAGCCTGGGATCCATCGACCCCGTGTGGGACGCCTCCGTCCGGATTTTTTTCCGAACGGACCGATACGGGCGTCCCCTTGGATCCCAGTCAAGGCTCTCAAGCGCCTCCCCCCACGCCCGGTCGCCTCGCCGATCGCCCGCTGCAGGGCACGTTTCGCTTCGCGATACGCGTCGTACAGCAGGTGCTCGGCCTCCAGTCCTTGCTGTGCCGTGCGTGTGGGCGTGGCGACCCAAGCCTGTACGATCGCCACCTCCTCAGCGATCGTTGGATCGAGATGACTGATAGCCCAGCGCCGGAAACACATCGGCGTATCCCGGACGATCGGAGGTGGTACTTCAAATCGCATGTATTTATGGTCCGATAGGGTCTTCACCTCCGACTCCACTGGCGACTCCGGACTGGCGAACGAGAGGGTGACAACGGTGCCCTCGTCCGACCGGACGCACGTATGTGCTGAACCTTTATTTAGAAGGGTTAGCCCCGCGACCACTGCTCACTCCCTCACTCCACGAGTGTCGGTGGAGAGGTTGGTCCAGTCCCGGGCCTTGGCGTTCAGGTCCCCCATGACTAGGACCTGACGTGGTGCCTGTCGCAAATCCACCGTGGATAGGAGGCCCAAAAATGCCAGGAGCTCTACGACTTGTCTGTTGGGGGAGAAGTATACACTGACCACTGTATACCCCCCCCCCAACCGGACACAATGTATCCCGACCCCTCTCCATCACCGAGAGAGGGAGTGAGTCAACGCCCGCCCTGCTGATTACGATTATGAGCCGTGGACGTCCCCCAACCAGTTAGAACGGGGAGGGACGCAGTACGGCTCAGCGGCCACCGCTATATCTATTTCCCACTGCACCAGGGTCTGCATAAGCAGATCTTGCACCCTGGCGCAGTGTTTAATATTAGTCTGCAATAGGTTGCAATGTCTGACCCTGTCCGTTAGTCGGACATCGCAACCTCTTCCAGTTTAGCCGAACTGATGGGCGTAGATATGACGGCAGGCTGAGCAGCAGGCTCGGCAGCTGGCGAAGGTGTGACCGAAGCCGTATCGGCAAGCTCGATGGCGGGTTGTGATGTGGGTCCGCAAGACTCCTGGGCCTGTCGAATGACGGGCTTTGCCTTTACTTTTGGGGGGACACATTTTCTTCCCCCATGACTTGCGAAGAAGGCTTTCCCGCATTCACCTGTCACCTTCTCCGCAACTCAAAAAAATAAGACCTTGCGTTTCTTGCTAGCTCCACTTGCCATTATAGTCGATGGACCTAAGTTAGATGCTCCGGCGACATTTTCAGTGGCCGCGACCTTCCTGGCTTCTGCTCCAAGAGGCGGACGAACAGTTTGCGTTGGTAGGAGGCGATCTTCTATGACCGTGATTCGGGCATTCATTATATCACCCAGGGAGATTGTGAGGGATCGTTTTAATTTCTCTAAAACCTCTCCGGACGACACCGATTCCAGCGGTGCCGGTACTGTCGCGGTAGAAACAGCAGCAGCAGCAGCAGCTGATATAGCGGTGACTGCGACCTCCGCCTTTGCTTCCGCAAAGCCTTGCCGTAGAGCTTTTACCTCGGTCCTGAGCTGCTCAACTTACTAAAGCAGTTGGCCATTGTCTGTTCTAAGCCACCGCGTCTCTACCGCCTCCGTTCTGCCGGCTAGGACTGCCACAACATCCTGCAACTCAGCAGCTGATTTTTTCAATTATACCAATAACCTCAATTATACAAGAAAGCCCCCTTTCCGCTATCACGCGTAGCGACTGTGCATCAAGGTTTTCGATTATTTCAGGCCCGTTTGCGTCGGACCCGCCCTCGACAACCTCATTCACGTCCTTGTTAGCGCAGTTTTCGCGACATACTGCGACACGTCCTTTTTGGGGCTTCAGGAAATACTCCCTTGTCGCCCCTGCCATCTTCATTCAACCCCTCCTTGCCGACGGTACCTTTGCCGGGAACGGCCCTTCCGTGTCCGTACCCGGGCAGCAAGGTATGTGTAGCAAGGAGGACGTCCTTTTCCTTGACGCCATCATCTCCACGTCAGACATCTCGACTAACGACGATAGTCATGCTAGGTGAAAATCAGCAGGTTGGCCCTTAGAAGGGCCCTTACCGTCTTGTACAAGGCACTGAGGAGAGCCTATGCCACTGTCTTGTTGGCCCTTAGAAGGGCCTTCCTTCAGCCATGTGGCCCTCAGAGGGCCTACACCTTTTACGACCTCTTCAGCTCTCTCTTCTGTTTGGCCTTCTTGGCCCTCCTTCAAAACTTCAGTTTTTGTTTTGTTTGACTTTGATTTCTTCATATTTGGTCCACGAGTACAAACTTCCTCAAAATTCCGTCTACCCTCAACTAGACGGGCCTAAACGTAACCCGCTAAGGGGGACGGCCGGTACCCGAGCGGGATATGCACTAGCGACTGGTAATACCTGCCAGTCATCCATCCCCTCACGGTGCGTCGCCGCTTGATGTTCAGGGATTTTTTTATAGAGGTTGTCTCCTCGCGGCCCGGCCAATTAAGGCGAGACCCTCGGTCCATGATCATTGGCCGATAGACATGAAATCATCACCTCCCATGGATTACGATTTCAACAGACACGCCAATAGGGTTAGTACCTGCAACGGCAATGCCTGCGGTTACTGCGTCTCGAGCACTCGGATATGGGAAAGTATGGAGAGCAGTCTAAATGAACCAATTAGCTTTCCCAGGGTGCTGGATACCCCAAGTACTGAGCCCCCCCGCCACAACAAGGCTTTGATCCTTGATCTGGGTCTTGGATGGATTGGATGGTAAATAAATATCCTTGGACAAGTAACACAAATTGAATCTAACCCCAAATTAAGCAAATTATATGTGTTATGTCAGTCAATGATTCTAATACATAAAAATACTTAAACATATACCAGAATAAATTTGATAAACACCCAGACCCGGAAATACAGACATCTAAATGTTTATCACACAAATGCCTGCCCCCGTCGGAAATCGAACTCAAGCCTCGCGGTTGGTTGGTAGGCGTGTTCGCTAACGAGGCGAACAACGAAGAAAAACATTTTATGTAAAGAAGAGTCAAAATTAAATATTGTGTCACTTACACAATGACTTTTTTAGACTAAGAACTCACGACGCGGTCTTTATCTGCGAACGCGGCCCGCAGGTTCTGTAGAATGTCGATGTATATGCAAAAAGTAAGATCACATTTCACGACGCGTTTTATACCCGCAGCGCCTGCGGTTGTGTTGCGGTTACCGCGGCAGCGGTCGCTCACCTCTAGAATCATGCGGGCGAGGCGAGCATTTTGTACTATTTGTACTGATTATTTAAGCGCAACCGCCGGTCGCGCGATCATCATCCGCCAAGTTTGTGGGCGATGATTTCAACCGCATCGGCTGCGGCACCACAAAAATTACCGGTCTCGTGAGTTTTGAAATAAAATCGTAGAACCGCAACCGCCGCGGGCGCGGGTAATAATTGTTCCATGATTTCTGTGTATACTACTTGGTGAAAGAATTATGTAAGGCTAAAGATTTATTGAACAACTCCACTACTTTCAAAGGGCTCGTTAGAGGCGAGCGGTGATTTTTGGCACTAATTCCGATCATGACTTTTAAAAGTTTGGCGAGAACTCACCGGATTTTGTATCAGTCATAACTATTCCTGCCATTCTACGAAGCTGCTGTGTTCTGGTTTGGAGGGTAGAGTAACTGAAAAAAATACTCGTACAAGAGACTTGACGCCCTCGTTGCTCGAAGAGTTAGAGTACATGCCTAACTCAAACTGACCGCGGGGCTCAGATTCGTTTAATTTGGCTTTAGATTCATTCTCCTCCTCTGTCTACCTCTTCGGGGATATGGGCGTGAATTTACTTATTTAACCAATACTATAAAATATGTAATGTTTTGCTTTAGATTCCAAACTTCTCTCCAGCGACACATAATAGTAAACAAGTTTGGCAATACTATACAGAAGTTGACGAGACTACCAATAGAGGGTGTAGAGATGGCAAGTCATTTTGGCCGCGTGGACGAATGCTAGGGGGGACTGGATCTATCAATGGTCTTCTACACATGAAAGGTAGTCCGGGAGACTATGAACCTTGGCATTTAGAGGAAGACGATGGTTGGGATTGGACCAATATTAAGAAATTTCTGATGAAGAGTGAAAAAATGATAGATCAGTATATTCTCAATGATCCGGAATTACGACAAAATCACGGGATGGATGGAGAATTTGTAATAGACCAATTAAACTTTACCCATACAGAAATTACCGATAAACTTACTCAAGCATACATAGAAATGGGTTTGGATTATTTGAAAGACTTAAATGGATATTCACAAATAGGTTTTGGAAAGATACGAGGAAGTAATTATAAGGGTAAACGTGTAAGTACAGCTACTGCATTTGTGAACCCTATCAAAGATAGGAAAAATTTATATATTTTAAAACACACTTTCGTAAACAAAATTATATTTAGGGATTCAAAGGCAATTGGCGTTGAAGTAACAATGAACAAAAGTGATAAAGCTGAATTTTACGTTTCTAAAGAAGTTATTGTCAGTGCTGGAGCAGTCAATACTCCAGTTTTGTTGATGCTATCAGGAATCGGACCACGAAAACATTTGGAAGAGTTGAATATTGAAATAAAAGTAGATTTGCAAGTCGGTGAAAACTTACAAGATCATGTCAGAATCCCTATCCCAGTAACACTCAATACAGGAGCTAAAGAAAAAGATGAAACGTATTGGTACAAAGCAACCGCACAATATTTGTTAGATCAAACTGGTCCACATGCTACAAATTATGATCAACCCAACATTAATGCTTTCTTGTCAGTACCTGAAGGAAAAAAGTTACCAGATGTTCAAATAGATCATAATTATTTTGTGCCCAATACTTCATATCTATATTCAGGTTGCAACAAGATCATGTCTTATAAAGACGAAATATGTAAACAATTTCAAAATTTGAATGCGAAAAGTGAAATGATTTTATTTTTTGTTTCTCTATGTAGGCCGTTTTCAAAAGGCTTAATTCAGTTACGTTCGACAAATCCCACTGATCATCCAAAAATATATTCAAAATATTTCAGTGATAAACGTGATATGAAAATATTTGTTAATAATTTAAAACGTGTATCAGAAATAGTTGAAACTGAAACATTCAAACAACTTGATGCGAAACTTGAAAGAATATTTTACAGAGATTGCGACGGATTTGAATTTGCCAGTGATAACTATTGGGAATGTATGGCTAGAACAATTACTTATAATGTATATCATCCAGTTGGTACAGCGAAAATGGGCAAGATAAATGATAAAACAGCGGTTGTTGATAGCAGATTGAAAGTAATTGGAGTCCACGGCTTAAGAGTTGTTGATGCAAGTATTATGCCTACAATAACAAGTGTCAATACTAATGCTCCTGTTATGATGATTGCCGAGCGTGCAGCAGATTTTATTAAATTAGAATATCAAGATTATAACGTAAATGATGAACTCTAACGCGACTTTTTTGTAATAAGATTGATGAACCTTTATGACATTAAATTCTACCTGCATATTTAATTTTAGCGTGTCATTTAATTAAAATTAAAATGTATCAAAATCAGTCCAACTAAAAATATTGTTATATAAACTAGTACATTCACTGCTTTATGGAATACAAAATATAGTCTAGTATAAAAATATACCCTTACCATAACGTGCGTTTTTCTATTGCGAAACGTGATTTGTATGAAAAGAGTAATTAATATAATTAGTTAAGCATTTAATCGCCACTGTGGTCTAGCGGTTTGGCGTCAGACTTGATTTTAGTTCCCGGGTTTGATACCTGGATAGGGCAACAAAACAAAAAAATAATAATTGAAAATGGGAATTTTCAATTTTCTAAAAAAAAATAAAGTAGCCTGAAATTGGATATATGCCCGATTTGCGATGGATTTTGGCTACTCGTGGGTGCCTCTAGTTGTGACTATGCCTATCCTTTTGGAGATATGGGCATGAAGATACTTTGAAAGTTATTAATGTGGAGGGAGTTGGGCGAGTCTGCATGGATAGGCACTTGGCACATTTGGCATTTCATACTTTGAGCCTAGATCGCGAGGAACGAGATGTCAAGATATGTACTATATAAAAAGGACTCTCTTCCACCTACCAAATTTTGGCACTATTTCTTTCTTACAAACAAACTATCCTACAGTACCTACATTACATTAATAAATTGGTCTATATATCGCAGTAACAAAACAAATGTCCACGAACAAGATAAAGATACTATAAGTATCTAATCCCAGCAAATTAAAGCTGTATTTATTTATGTATAAACATAATAATATTAAAATGACAGATATTATAAAATGGTTTCGATTATTTTTTTTTGCAAAAAGTAGCGTCTGGCACACTAATATTGGCAACTACAAACCCGTCCCGGCTTCGCACGGGTAGATAAATTTATATTTTTTCATAGAAATACAGTGCCTATGTTGATCAGGAATAGCGTTAGATAATGTTCTAATGGTAACATATTTTTTTTCAAATCGGTCCAGTAGTTTCGAAGCCATAGGCTCCAAACAAATACACACAGAAATAATAAAAATTTCCTTTTTAATGCAGCTCCACCTACAGGGTCCAATTGTATTTTTAAAACATATAGGATACCATCGAAATAGCCATATAAAATTTCGACCCAATTGGTTTAGCCATTCAGAAGAAATGTGAAATAGGTAAGTACGGATAGATAATTTTACTACCCGGTGTCCTACTCGTATTCCCCGTTGTCCCGTGGGAATGAAGCATAGTCCCGCTTTCAAACAGTAAAGTAAGTAGTATGGTCATCAGGGATAATATTGAATTCCAATGGTAAAATAATTTTCTATATTATTTAATACAAACAAACCAACAAACAAATCGCATCTTTCCTCTTCGTAATTGCTGTGTCTAGCCATTTAAAAAAATAAGACATTTGGTTTATACATTCTGAATATGATCGTACAGTACCTTTATTACGGCGATTAATTGTTTCGAAAATTAATATATTAATATAAAAAAATATAAAAAATTAATATATATTTAGAAAAAAATATTAGGTATGCATAATACAAGTCTGTGAAACCATGGATTTCCCAGTAAAAAGTTACCAGTAAAAAGTATCTTGTGTTAGGGTGAATTTCAACAAATGCCATTTTTTTTTATCAAATCGGTGAACTTTTTCATTTATTTATTTTTTGCATACTTTTCGGGTTTTATGTAATCTTTAGGAAAGTAAATATCCCCATATCATCAGCGTATCATTTGAGACTAACGACAAAATTCATTTTAAATTCTGGTTTCCACTGGTATTAAAAAGGGGCACCGATTATTTTTTTATGTACACCGATATGAAAAGTTTATCCACCGAAATGATAAGTTTATCCAGCAAAATGATACACATATCCAGCGATATAGTAATCTATTCATCTTTGAGATACAGTTAATAGGTATCTAGTTTATTTTTACAAAAGCAACTTAGAACTGAAGACCTGAACTAAGGTTATCATAGAACACATCCAACAAGATCTCTTTACTTAGAAATCCAGATAATACATAATTTTGAAATTATATAGGTACTTCCCTATTTTATTTACTTTCTCCTTTTTTTTCAATGTATTTACTATAGGTACATAGAGTTTAGAAGATGCATTAATTTTATTATCATTGTCTTTATTTAATTGAAGTGCAAAAAAATAAAAAAAATCACTTATAGGATAGAATTGCAAAATACATATGTATTACTGTGGACGATCAAGCTAATTGTTTGCCGTGTCTACACTTAAAACATTGTAGCCTTATAAGTTTAACAGTAATAAAAATAGAACTCTTACATTCCTAATTAATGATCCATTTAACTTTAACATTAATCATAACCACACTACAATAATCGCAGTTTTAATTATTATTTATATTTGATTTAGTAATAGATTTTCTATTACTGGGATTAGCAAGCTGAGGTTTAGACTAAATTTCGTGTTTACTAGACAAATTGTAGAAGTCTAGATGTTTGGCGTGTGGGTATTAACCAAAATATTTTAAACAATCATCTTCTTTACAAGAAAGACGACGTAAAACTAAACGATTTTTAGCTTCTTTAGTCTAGTTTTACGAATGTGTTCCAAATAGTAGGGAGAAGCCAGTCCTTTTCTTCCACTTCGTATTCTTCTACAGTACTTTTTTTACGCCTTGGACGGCATATTTTTAATAGTTTAGAAAAGAATCTATATTATTCATATCACCACCGTGTGCAACAAATTGATTCACCGTTCTCTTTAGTAGTCCACTTACTCAATTTTGGCGCATTTTTTCGCTGCCCACATTCACTATAGTTCCATTGTGTTAGATAGAGAAGAGCAGTAAAAACTAAGTTGGGATATAATATATTAAAAATCTTATTCCGATACTGGCCTGATGAAGAATAATAATAAGATTTTGAATAGTTGGAAATGCCTTTCAATTTATTTAAGTATTGGGACTAGGTGAGCTAAAAAAGCGGCTCACCGAGATGATAAAGCGATCCACTGATATGACAAAACTGAGCGTCGATCACGAATCAAAACAAAGATTTTATACACTTTGGACACCGAATGATTTTTCTTAACATTTTGGTGTAAATTATTACATCGGTGGTAATAAAGACCACCGATGACAGCGATATAAGAACAGCGATGTGAGAAATAGAATACATTTCAGAAAATTAGAAAAAATGCATAATATCTAGTATAAATTCAATAGCAGTCAATGTAACTAATTCACTTACTACCTCTGTCAGAACAAAAATATAATAATAAAACTACTCATTACACTAGAAAAATGCAACTACCGATAATTTAAAATATTTGTCCACGAGCAACTAAAATGGTGTACTTAAGTTGTTGGCGTGAATACGTAGTGATTTGGCATATATCTGTCCTGACTGTGAACTAGCGCATACTAGCAAGGGAAATAATATTGGGGTAAGGACATTGTTGGACTCGCTGATTTAAAGTTAGGTTTAAATTACTTTTGTCCAGCGATATGAGAACATTTTGCAGGACAAGTACGTTTGTGCCAATGGGTGCACAGTCAAAATAATGTCAAAATTGTATGAACAGCAGCGACTCTATCGAGTGTGTATTATTTTGTAAATTTTGTTGCATAATAAAGTGTATTTATTCATTCATTCATAATTAATATCATAATAATAATAGGTGTGAATATTTAAAAATTGGGATTG
>NJDC01001369.1:304576-324524 GCA_002245475.1 Calephelis virginiensis
GCCCTTCGCATCCCAAAAAACAGAAGCCATGACTTTGTTAGTCTACAAAACGACCTTAGCCTTTTTCGGTGTAGGAGAGTCTGATCTTTTCCACTGTTTGGATTGTTGCTAATATATGGATGGATAGACAAAAAGTCTAAAAATGTAGGTACGGTCATGGTTATTATTAAAAAGTATGCTAGGGTTATCGACGATTTGGCTTATGCACAAAAACACACACACACACACACACACACACACACACACACACACATATAAGGTCTTTTCAAATTAGTGCACGATATTTTACCTGGACATTCTCAATATATAATTAAATCAGTAAAAAAAAATAAAAAAAATAGTTCATATTCAATTGCACAAGTTCAATGACCCGTCACCCGCGCGACGGCCGACGACACACCTAGATACGGTAGGTATGTGTGTGATATATTTATTACGTGTCCTATCCCAAAGATAGGCTTTGAACTAATTGATCATAAAAAATAGTGAATGTAAGCGTGAGTTAAAAATACGAATCAGGCTTAGGTATGTACCTAACTACAAAATTGATTTACGTAGGTAAATAAATAAATAATAAAATAAATAAATATGGATGTACATAGTGTGTGAATAGGTAGATACCTATTCACACACTATGTACATCCATATTTAAACATATCCACCATTGTAGGTACTCAATGCAAAACTTATCACAGTTGTTGATGTGTCTTTAAGTATTGTTAGTAGGTTCCTATTCCTTCTTATAACTTTTTAAGGCAAGGTCAGTTCAATTTTAAGGTTCACTTTCAACGTCAGTCAAATCTTCAACCCGACCCATATGAAGAAGTCAGGAGGCGTCAGGTCAGGTGATTTATATATAAATGTTATTTCAGTTCAAAAACAGCTTCTCTTTTGACATAGGCCTCCTCTAAAGATTTCCATTTCTCCCTGTCTCAGATATTAAGTACTCCGTTATTGTATTAAGCGTATCCAAAAACTTTTTATGTATTGCTTACCACGTCATATCAATAATAATTATAATTGCTTGTTGTTTTTTTGCATGATCAAAAAAAATAACAGACTGTGTGTTATTCTACACAATTTTAGACAGCTACATTGATTCTCCTAAACTTTAAGAACGAATTGATTTTAGATCAAAGTCACGGCTATAAAATCAGAAAACCTAATATTTATCTACTTCTTATTATGACTAGTTAAGGACAGCATTCGCTAATATATCGAATGCTCTCAACTTTACATGAGTGTCTAAATTAGGTAGACAGCTTCAGTGATTACCTACCTACCGTTAAAAAAGATAATAAAATGTTTTTTAATAAAGCAACGTATAATTAATGTTTTAAAAATGATATGTTTCCTAGTTATAGTTAAGTTACATTTCAATTCAATTTGTTTTTATTATAAATATGATTTAAAATTATTTGTAGATGATATCACCTTCTTAAACAAATGAAAATTAAATTTGAACTGGAAGGGGAAATATTTGAAACCTTATCTGAAGTTTGGTTAGTTTAGTTTTAGTTGGCGATAGGCTTGCCACTTATCTCATTGTGGGACTCAGTGTTTTCGGCTAGTCGTGGGTGCCCTGATGTGCCTCTCCCTATCCTTTCGGTGATATGGGCGTGAAGATACATACTTACTTACTTACTTAGTCTTTATTTTATTATTTATTTATTAGTTAATTTTCCATTTCCAAGTATGACTTGATGAAAATCGCCTTTAAATAGACATTTTTAAGATAAACTTAGTAGAATTTCGAGCCCATTAAGACTAGAAAATTTGATGACTTTCTAAATAATATAAATACTGAGAATGTATATTATACTAACTTCCTAGGAAAAAAAACGGAAATTTTCGTAATTGCAAATTTTATATTGACTCGCTTTCTAATAAAATTGATCATAGTTTGTCTATTGTCTATGTACCAAACTATTCAGACCGGTTTATTCTAATTTTGAGTAAAGCGTATAAATATGCCTTCCCGCGGAGAACGGGACACCCCGTTATTGTCTATGTCATTTGTTTTCCTTTTGAGAAGAATAAGGTAAGGAGCCAGCTTGATCGTGTTTTTAACTTTATGTGTTTTCTCGGTTATACAATATGATATCTATATTTGAGGTAATTCGATTCATTTAATCTTAAGAGTTCAAAAAGTGAATACGAGCAATATGTATTGTTTTTTGTTTATTTTTTTATTGTACACCATTTTTGGCATAAAACATGGATAGTGATATTAAAAATGCAGAAAAACATGAGCACTCTAGGTCTACAAATTTCATTTAGCCAACCCTAAAATTAGAATCAGTGATGAAACAGTGGAAGGCATTATGCACAGTAAATGAATATACCTAAGTTAACAACCTAAGCAGAACAATCATATAATATAAATACTAATAAGAATAACATATTGTAAAATACTTTACATAAAAATAATAAATCTTAAATTTGAAATTTTAATTTCACCTTGTTTATATATTTTAGCTATTTCAATATTTATAAATAAAACATTATTAGCTTTTCACAATGCTTGTCACCTATGAAGAAATGTTAGGAATTTCACATTTTAAAAATATTGAGAAATTCCTTGTTCCTAGATAAAAATTAATATTTTCAAGAATAATGTAAGTATAACATATGCCAATTCGTACATTACTGATAGTCTTAAATTATTACCTCGTACCTTACCTTCCGGACCGGAACATGACATTGTCATTATGGTGGTAGGATTGTGTAAGGCGGTGGATGGGGAGTCAGGCAAGTTGCTGCACAGCACTCTCCCAGCAGAGGTCTCAGGGGTAATGACCCATTTCGCCATTGCTCGTCTCTTACGAGCTGCCAGGCATAACGATAGATGGATTATTCTACTTCGAGGACGCGAAAAAAAACAGGGATTAATAAATATTTTATAACTGATTCTAACACACATTTCCAGCAAATTAATAATTTTAATTTCATTTAATTTTATGAAATAGGACTATAAATGGGTTTTAAGTCCCTACGGAGCTGAGTAAGTGGACTGAAGTTTGTGTTACTTATTTTGTTTCACATTGTGTTTGTCACATTACATGATTTACATTGAATCACATCAAAATTATTTGTCAGTTACAAATCACATTGTGCTAAATTGATGGTGTAATATTGTGATTTAAACAGTAGGAATTAAGCTTACCGAGAAACTGGTACAAGCTCTTAGAACATAAGATCAAAGATTATTTGTTATCAGAGTCAACAGACTAGCTTTATAAGCATGTAAATGATAACAACTAATAAAAGTATCTGTTTCCTTAATAATGCATTTGCTCTTGAATAAAAGTAGGTACTAAAATTGTGAAATTGCATATTTTTATAAGATGGGAATGGAATGCCAGTTTATAGTTGTTAACACCCCATCAGCCTATAGATATTGTTCATATAATAGATTACAGTGGTATAGTGTCTAGCAACAGGGTGTCCAGATTGCTAAAATGTGCTGACACAACTCTCTTGCATTTTGTCATTTTCATGATTTTATTGAAAATATAGAATCATGCAAAATTTATTTCGTAGAAAAAATTTGCTTATTTTGTCCCTCTAAGAGGAAAACAAAAGCATAAAAATATTTTGCTGAAGAAGATGACTTCGTATTTAGGAAATATGTTAATAGTCGCAATGTAATCATAAAATAACGTTTCTAGTGAGTAACACTTATTCGTAGATTCAACAAATATGTGGATGTTTTCATAACAGAAGTAAATTATGGTAGAGGGACTTACAGGAAGTCGAGCGTGTGTAGAAGATAGCTCTTACTGGTATAGTTTAAATTATGGTAGAGGGACTTACAGGAAGTCGAGCGTGTGTAGAAGATAGCTCTTACTGGTACACTTTAAATTATGGTAGAAGGACTTACAGGAAGTCGAGCGTGTGTAGAAGATAGCTCTTACTGGTACACTTTAAATTATGGTAGAGAGACTTACAGGAAGTCGAGCGTGTGTAGAAGATAGCTCTCACTGGTATACTTTAAAATATTATGGTAGAGGGACTTACAGGAAGTCGAGCGTGTGTAGAAGATAGCTCTTACTGGTATAGTTTAAATTATGGCAGAGGGACTTACAGGAAGTCGAGCGTGTGTAGAAGATAGCTCTTACTGGTACACTTTAAATTATGGTAGAGGGACTTACAGGAAGTCGAGCGTCTGTAGAAGATAGCTCTTACTGGTATAGTTTAAATTATGGTAGAGGGACTTACAGGAAGTCGAGCGTGTGTAGAAGATAGCTCTTACTGGTATAGTTTAAACCACCGATACGTATCAAATCAAAAATAAAATAGAAGCGGGAGTTTAAGGTACTTTATCTTAACTTTATTGGGTTTAAAAATAATCGAGCAAATCAGATGAATACCAATAAGCTCATGTTATTTTTTTATTTTTTATACATGCCGCCTAGTAGCCTAAAAACTTAACCGTTTTGTCGTGTTTATATGCGACAGTTGTCTCTTATCAGTAGGGGAGATGCCTGCCTATTGCTATTACATGAATGAAACTCGTATGAAACCAGTTGCTACGTAATTCATTTTAATATTTTTTTGGGAATTGGCAATGTTAAGAGTAAAGTCCTTTGTTTGGATTTATTTCGCAGGCGAAAGCCGCAATTCTGTCACACCACATGTCATCGAGTTTCCCGCTCTTGAACATTGCTCCACAAGGCTCACCAGGTCGGGCGTTATCAGGCTGGTGGTTCTCCCACAACGCATACCCAGCCTCGTCTAGTGATTGTCCTGAAAATATTAAGAGACGTACGTGTTAGGGCTCTAGAGACACATTATGGCAATTTGTTTTATTAAATATATTACTTCTACTCCTATTTGTACCAGTGACTTCGTTTACGTAGTTAGAACGCTACTGCGTTAATTACATACATTGTAAATCCAGGGTTTTCTTAAATGAGCCACTTCTCTTATGGCAACAAGCAGCGAACAAGTGCCGCACACAGAGGACCCGGACAAACACGGGGGAATAGAGTTGGAGTGCTACAACAAACACTAAGATATATAGAAAAGAGAAAATTCTTACCATGAATCGTTTTGAAAATGCCACGATCCCCCCAGTCGTGGAAGCCGAGCAGCATCACTCCTTTGTTGGAAATATTAGATATCTTTCCAGTATTATTTCGGAACAATTCCGCCAATACGTTCGCTTCATTTTGGTTGTTCACGATGGCGAGATGACCTCCTTCGGCGGCACAGGTCATGAATGCTTTCGGCCAAGTACGGCCAAGGTGGTGAAATTTGTAACAGCTACCTGTTCTATGTTCCAAATAGTACTCTGAAACGGAAGATTTACAAATCCAAATCAAGTATATAATGTACAAATCAATCAACGTTTACTAAAATAATATCCGCTACGAATGATAAAAGAAGACTTGATAAAAAAAAACGTCCTCGCCTGTATCCCTGAAAGAGATAGGCAGTGACCACCAGATACCAGAGCGCAGAGCACCCTCGATTTGTCGAAGGTACTTTAGTTTCCAGATGTGATGTGAAGGTTTGTTTGTTGATCTTATTTCATTACTATTCGTAATTAAGTACAATTTTAATAATTGTAATAATCGCCTCTGTGGTCTAGCTGTTTAGGTGTTGGACTTGACTGCATGAGGTCCCGGGTTCGAATCCCGGGTCGGTCAACAAAAATAAAATTTGGTTTTTCCAATTTTCTAATAAAAAAAAAAAAAACGTTGCTTGGGATTGGATATGCGCCCGATTGGCGATAGTCTTGCCACCTATCACATTTGTAGGACTTAGTGCCCTGGTTGTGCTTCTGCCTACGTCTTCGGGGATATGGGCGTGAGGATACTTTTTTTTATATTTTTTTAATAATGGTACTTACTATTTTTATCCCTGTTTGTCAATAGGTTACCCCATTATAACTAGTCACCTAAACTACTTTAATACGCGGGTGAAACCGCTAACAACAGTTTATAGAAAATATTGAGTAGGGTTGTTTCGCCAGATCGCGTCCACTTAGTGGAGTTTGCAGGTTTGAGGTAAAATATAAAAATGTTATAGATCTAGTTTTAAATTAACTAATATTGTAACCCATCCGTAGTATAGTCTTTTTTAAGATGAAGCTTAGATGTAGCCAAAATGTCTATTGATTATTTTTTAATAATTAAAATAATCGAAATAAGGCGTTTTGCCCAGTTCGCGTACACAAAATCCAGATCGCGTCCACCCATGGACCAGTTTGCGTCCACCAACTTATAAAGGGATTAATTGGAGATTTTATTAAGAAAATTTAAACAAATGTTGGGTTTTAGGTCTTTCTTTATAAAATACATATGTTCACGCCTAGTCCCTTACTGGGTTGGCAGAGAATATCGAGTACCAAGTGTCACTAGCTTCCTTCACATTAATTACTTTTTTAATACAAAGAAGCTGGTTGTGGAGACTGTGATGGCAAGAGTTAGCCCTGGGTTAAATTGCCCATGGAATGTCAACTTAGATCTTCTCGGGTAACTAAGTACGTCCATCCAATTTCGCAATGTATGTCTGTACTGGCAATCTTTCATCTGCCATTCTTACAACATGAAGGAAACAACGGAACATGCCCTTACTCATTATTGTAACAAAATACTTATTTTTATTCTCACTCTTTCTCTGATCTTATTGTTACGATTGCCGTCAAACAAACTGTCCCTACAAAAAACACTACCGGGATAAACAGATTCATTTATTTGTTCCAGTGGTACTACGTCTACTAAAACTCTTGAATACGTTCTGATTACATCTCCTTCATGTGCTATTTTGGTTTCATTTGAATTTAAATGTAGATACGCCTTTTTCTTTCCAATCGTCATTCATTTGTTCATTACTGTTTGCAGCTCAGATGATTTGGAGCCCAAAATTACATGATCGATTGTTTATAGCAGGCAGGTGACCTATCGTGTTCCCTCTTTCGTTCTTGATATGCTCTTTATCTTTATTATTATTTAATAAAAACATCGTCATGCGGGATTGATCATGTGCCCAGTTGGCAATAGGTTTGCCATCTATCGCATTGTGGAACTAAGTATCTTAGGCTAATCGTGCGTGGCCTAGTTGCACTTTTGTCGCCTTCTTTGTCTTCAAGAAGTTAAAATTTATCAAACAGCTGTTTGTGTATAAGTAGAAGAAGGCAGAAACAGTTTAATGCGCTTGTTCCCTTCCTTTGCGGTTGTGTCTAGTCCTAGTCCCGAGATGGGATTATACAATGCACTCTACCAGCTTCCACCTATCTTTAACTGTCTGATTTAATTTTATAAAACAGTTACTTAAGATTTAGTATTTAAATAAAGAAATGGAAACAAACTGGTATGGTATGGTATAGTATAATCCGTCAACCCAGTATGCATCCAGGTAAATTTCGACATCTATATCTTTTTCTATTAGCATAATTATGTGGACGCAAATTGGCTATTTTAATAAGCATAATAATAACGGTAAATACAAAATAAAACCCCATCCTTATAACATATTTCTTTATATTAAAATAATGGATTAAGGTAGAAATAGTAAGATGAGTTCGCGTCCACCCTGGACGCAAACTAGCTTATTTGTAAAATTGGTATACCAGTTCACGTCCACCTCATTTTACTTTAAAAAATACCATAATCAATAAATATTATCATTACTTTTATTCTATTATTCATTTTCAAGGTCCAGGAAGTACTTAATAGTACAATCTTTAATTAAACTTAAAATATTGAAAAATTACGTATGAAACGCGCGCCGGTTCACTGTTTCCACAACTTTTTTGTATAGCTAATATTCATTTTTTTTAAACAGGAAAAATTATACGAACAGTTCTTTTGTCCGTGTACATAATATGTGTTTCTAATATATTGTATTATAGGCGGTAACGACTTTTGATTTTCTTAATTTGTTAGTACACTTATTTTTAAGGGTTTTCTAAACGGTGTCCGCGAAATGGACGTGATTTGGGGGGTGGACGCGAATAGTCGAACATACCCTATATTAAATGTGACTTACAAGTAAACAATAAATAAATTATTTATGTTACGTTTAAAAATAAATACACTCGAGTACAAGTAATTGGTAGGTAGTGTAGTGTATGGTAGATAGGGTAAAACTCGATCGTTTAAATTTTTGCTTTAATTAATTAGTGCTAACCTAGTAGTAATATTTAAACGAATTTATATGTTAAAATATATAAATAACAAAAATAAAAATACAATATATTCAATTAAGTTAGATATTTGCACACCACAATGTGGTAGAATATGTTGGTATGAATAAGTATTCTGTAACAACCGTTAAACACACATATTCCGCAAATAAATAAATTTCATTTCATTTCAAAAAATTGGGTACGGTAAAAGAAACCTGAAAAGCGTTGCTAACAAAATAAAATGTGTTTAAAACATAATTTAAAATCTCTTCAATCAATTGAATAAAACTTATATTATGTCACTTTGTACTTAGTTTTATTAAATAAAAGAAGAAAAATAATCGCCTTGTTTGTCATAAAACAAAAATATTCTAACACTAATTTTGCTGAAGCTTTTAATTTTTCCAAGCTTTTAGTACTTAGCATTACCTTCTCATGACTAGCCTAGAGGGATTTTCAGCTATGACAGTGTGATTGGACACGGAACCCTTTGTCGCACATGTCGTCCGAGCTCATCCTAGGCATACTCAGATGGGTTCAAATCAGAATTATGCGCCGGCTACTCCATGGGGCTGATATTTACTTTTTGAAAGTAATCATTTACTATTTGTGCAGTCCTCACTGGTTGAACATTGTCGTGCATGAAACTGCATTAAATGCCATATTGATAATAAACGAACTAACACGCTCATTAAGAATCTCTCTTCCGTATCTTCGTCTAGTCATTTCGTCATTTTCAATGAGCGCCAGATTGTGCGATTTTATGAAGTAATGCCAGTCCACACGTGTACAGAACTGTTACATTCTTGTTTGAATCGCTCTCTGGGTCTTCTGTAGCCTTTTGCCCTTCCATCATATATTTTTTTATACAAGAGGAGGCAAACGAACAAGTGGGTCACCTGATGCAAAGTAATCATCGCCGCCTACGGACATCTGTAACAGCAGAGCTATCACAGATGCGTTGCCGACCTTTAAGGAATGAGTACGCTCTTTTCTTGAAGGTTGCTAAGACATAATCGTTTAATCGTTTGGGAACCGTCCTCGGTAACTGATTCCACAAAGGTGTTGTACGAGGTAAGAAATGTCTTCGGAATCGCACAGATGTAGGTTGCCAAGCATCAAGATGATGGGCACGATCCTTTAAACTATGACGCGATATCTGAAGGTGGAAATCAGCGGCTGAAATTAAACCAAACAACTCCTTAGAGCATTTCCAATGATAGATGCGGTAGAAAACACTAAGGGACCCAACATTTCTACGCAACGCCAAGAAATCAAGCCGATTGGTAACTGCCCGGTCATTGGCAATTCGAGTTGCTCTACGTTGAATGCGGTCAAACGGAAGGAGCTGGTACTGTGGAGCCCCTGCCTAGACTTGAAGCCGAAATTGCGCTTTATATGGGTCGGCTTTAAATGCTGTCTCGCATTACTGAGCACACCAAGTTTTTTAGAAGCTAATCTAGCCTTCTCCTCCAAATGTCAAGGCCGAGTATATCAATGCAGGTGGCAGTTAGGAAAACGCTCTCAAATCGAGGAGATGTGACAAAGGGAGTCTATTTTGCGGAAATCCTGGTTAATCTATGAACATTACTCTAGACCAATCTTCAACAGTGCAATCGGAATGATCCCGTGCATATCTGAGTGTTAGTACAAGATGATGACGCTCTAATGTAGGAGCATATATGGATCGATGAAGGGGCTTTAAATCGGCTTCAGCAAACAATTTTCTGATAGTCCATGCACTTGGGTTGCTCCCTCTAAGGCGTAGAAATAGTTGCTGAAGTGAAGTTTCAGTCAAAAACCGTTTCCTGAGCATCGTGTTCATCAAATAGCGATCTTCTCTCCTTGCAGTATGTTAAAATGTATCAACAATAATAATTTTAATACTAGTAACGGCATCTGCTGCTATTACTTGTTAACTTGTATTCTGTATCTATGGTCCGAATACATAGAATTCACTTACTGTTTCGAAACCAACAACGTGGTTTAGTTTCTGGTTATGTACTCAGTAATGACTAATTTTTCTAGCGTTAATTAAAAAAGCGTCACTGTTCAAGTGAATACAAGTAAAACTGACTTCTAATTAAATTGTTAGCGTGACCAAGCTAAGAGCGTGTGAGAATTCCAGTGAGTGTGTAAGTCAGCGGAAAATTTTCTGGTTTGAGAAGGCATGTCGAAGTGCATAAGGGCAGAGGCAGAAGCAAAAACTGTCGAAGCCGGAGATGACGTAAAGACCTGAATGAAGTAAATTTTATCAATAGATTCGGCGTTGTATGTTCATATCAAAAACATACAATGTACTCGCGAGCTATGGGAAAAGTTAAAAAATATATTTGACGACTCTGGATTCACTAGAAGAATCAGCTTTTGAAAGCTAATTTTTCTTCGTCTATAAAATTGTGGTTCAATGATTACCATGTGACGCAAATCATGGAAATGAGTCAAAAATTAAGTGGAACATGTTTTAACATTTATGATGAGTGGATTGCATCGCTTTTGTTAGTTGGATTAACAGAAAAATATTTTACCGTGTTAATGGCCATTGAGCATTGCGGAATTCCATTGACGGCGGACTCCATTAAACCTAAACTATTGGATATGGAAGAAAGTAGTTGTGAAACTAACGCCACAAGTGGTGCGTTTGCGAGTTTTAAGAAAAACTGTAACAGTAACAACACTAGTGGTACTAGATACATCTTTGCTAGATAACTTAGAGGTTCCTGTATAGGTATATTATTATACTCTTTGCTTGGAGGTCAATGGCTAGATACAATGGAGAAACGCCTGTGGAAACGTCGAAGTCAAAATCAATAGTTTAAAATGTTACCGGTGTAACCAAATTGGACATTACCGCAATCAATGTACATTTTCAGACAAAAACTCGTCGGATTCACAGAATAAAACATCAAAACAAAGTAATGCATTTAGTGCTGTGTCACTGAATGACGATTTTTGCAAGAGTGATTGATATATAGACTCGGGAGCGAGTGTTCATCTAACTGCAAATCAAGATTGGATGACAAATTTGTCAACATGAACATAATATCAAAGAAATTGTGAAAAAAGAATTGTGACAATCAGATTTCGACACAGACTGATACAAAGAGTAAAGTATCTGTCCATGATTGATGACTGCCGATGTTTTTATTTTTTTATTTTTTATGATATTGGAAGGCAAACAAGCAGGCGGATTTCCTGATGGCAAGAAGTTCACGCCGCCTAAAGGCACCAAATGTGGTAATGGTGCGTTGCCGACCTGAGGCCGGAATGTTAGGCCTCGAGCAAAAGTATATTCACCGGCTACCTTATCCTCCGAACCGGAACACGTCATGACGTTATGGCGGCAGGAATAGGTAAGCTGGTGGTACCAATCCGAACGAGTCGCTGCTAAACTCTACCACCTAGTAAATGTTGACATATATGTTGAAAGCGTATTGTGTGTTTTTTATTGAATCAGGCGTTACTTTGCGGAAATCCATTATAACAGATGTAAAATAAGCCTTTATTTTGCTAATTTCGCGTAAGCAGTGTAATTGTTGTGGCAAATAATCCTCCAAACGACACAGAATGTGACAAGCCTAATTGACGATCCCACCACCCACCTCCGCGACCAGAACACCCATGATTATTTTATTTCTACACTATCACTGAACAAAATTAATCTAATTTCCACCTAAATTAACTTTTTTCACTCAATATAAACACGAAATTCAATCATTATGAAAAAATTACGACTTTCTCATTCACGATGGTGCCAAGACTCTCACGTTGTTTTGTCCTTAAAAAACTCACTTAAAACTTTTAGTATGCTTTGTGCCAGAACTTGAAATAAACTAAGAACTAAGGAGGTACATATATCGTTCGAAAACCTATTAAATTTTAAAACAAACACAGTTTGTTTTGTTAGGAATGATGTATATATTCAGGTTTCTTTAACCGACCCTATTTTGGTGACCCTTTTAGGCCTAGATTGACATTCCACGATTAAATTGCTTATACGCATGTATATAATTTTTCGAAAGGTTAGTCATAATTCGTAAACCAAAATTCGCAAAATATTAAAATTATTTAAAAACGTTAGGTATAAAGTCGAACTCCTAAACCACTTGTCGGATCTTGTTAAATTGATATGGGATTGCCTCAAAATCATAACCTACCTTTCGAAAAATGATATTAAAACCTGTTCGTTTGAATCCTCTTCTTCTTTCAAATTGGTTCAAGATGTTACCAGCTTAGGACCTCGAAAGAAAGTCAGAAACTAGATAGTGTGGAGTTTGCTTTGTTCCTTGCATTATGACGTGACAGAAAGTAAATGTTCGTCCCCATTTTGGTCCGGGTCCTCTATTTGGAACAGATCATCAGCCGTCCTGCCTGACAGCTCGTGAGGGATGAGCGAAGTTGAAACGAGGCATTACCAACAAGACCACTTGTAGTAAAGTGCTGCACAGCAACTTGCCCGAATAGTGATCTACTGATTTATCTATTCCTGCTGCCTTAACAACAATGTCATATTATTTCGATACGGAGGTAAGAGTAGCAGGTAGACTTGCACAATTGGCCTAAAACTTCGGCCACACACAGCGACGCACCTACAATATCTATGGTGTTTCTTGGTTGCGGTTGGTTTTTACTATCAGGGGAGCTGCGTGCTTTTTCGCTGTTTTTTTGCCGTAAACAATTGACAGACTGCCTTTGGACGGTTTAGGAACGGTGAAAGTAAATAAGACACTTTTTTTTAAAAGTAAACGAGGCTTTGTTAGGTAAAATGAATTCTGTAATGGTTAAAACAAAATATTGTATACCTGAAATTAGTTTCCTGAATAGCTAATTGCTAGACCAATCCGAGCCAACGAAGACTGCAATAGGCTATTTCACGATTTATGAAAAATTTATTATAAATGTAATATTTATATTTTATTTTATAAAATATTCTATGTTACATCATATGCTCACTGCATTAATATTACCTGTATGGAAATATCGTCTGTTTTCGATTTAGAATCAATTTTAAAGTTTTCATAATGGCAACAAAAGTTTTTTTCATGTAATAGAGATATAACCCAGGTAAAAATATAAATAGGTACTCAGGCTTACAGCGAGTCCGTGTCGCTGTAAGCCAGAGTGACGTCATTCTATAGAGCAAGAAAGAGAGAAAGAAGTCATTAACTCAAAAAAACCTATTAGTTTAGAGAAGCATATGAGCGTTCAAACTGTAACAATTTATACGAATCCGACGAAATTAGTTGAAATGTTATAACTGAATGTCCAATTAATAAAAATAAATAATTAAATAAATATCCTAGGAGAAAATCACACTAATTGAATCTAACGATTATATACTCGTGTTATGAATGTTAGTCAACGATACCAATAAATGTAAATGGGTACGTAAATAGATACCAGAATAAATTTGATGAACACCCAGACCTGGAAATGCAGACATCCGTCCTCCGTCGGGAATCGAACCGGAGCCTCGCGGTTGGTTGGATGTAGTTAGGCGTGTGCGCTAGGGAATTACTGGAGGGTTTTTGTGTGTATTGCGTGAACTATAAAATATATATACTTGGACGGGCAAGTGACTCGTGGATCGAACCCGGGACTTTATGAAGTCAAGTCCAAAACCGGATTGCTAGACAACAGAGGCGTCTACCTATTCTTAGGTCCAGTTTAACCAAACATTAGTTATTTATAAGAAGGCGGTTCTCCTAAGCGGTAAGAGACAACCATCACATAAATAAATTAAATTTCATTTGATGCTGCCTCCCTGTCCTGTATCTGGGATCATAGGTTACCTACCCTTGCAATTCTTCTTGATATCATACCCTGCAGAGTGGACCACGACAATGACGAGCATAATTGACTCTATGGCGGCAGTACCTAATAGATAAGGTTGTACCAATCCGAGCGAGTTGCACAGCTACTCTGCTGCTCAGGAGATTGTTGATGAAACCGTAATATACTATTTACCCTTATCTATAGTGCCACATTCAGTAAGGACCTGGTTGTCGCTTCTTTTCTTGTAGCATATGTACGGAAAGGTGTCAGTGCAGTTCACGTCGGCTATGCTTCCGTCCTTCAAGAAGAGAATACAATCCTCTGAATTCCCCTCGTTATTTGGCTCGCCCTCAGCGAACTTTACGGGCATTCTTAGCAGAGGTGTTCCTGAAAATGTTGTCTATTATTACACAATTTGATTTATTAAGGTAAACGCAGCTAATTCCGCGGTATTTTCACCAAAACTCGAAAGAACAATTAAAATTAAGTATTTATTATACCTTACTGAAAAGTTGACTATTTTTGTCTGAAGTATTATTTATTCTATTTTCGAAATATACTCACAGTTTGATAGTAAATATTTGTTAAAATTTTTAAATAAATGTAAATTGAGAAGAAGTCAGAAGCGGCTAATTCCGATGTAAAAATCTTAATTCCGAGGCATTTTGTTTCTAATTCCGAGTGTACAAAATACAAAGGAAAGGAGGTGAGTAGAAATGATACATGGTGTTAAATAATCAAGTCTATTTATTATTATCTTTGATTGATTTTAAAACAGTCTTAGTAGTAGTAGCTTTTTGCTATGCATATAATGGGTATTCAACTATCAAGTATTATCACTTACAATTTTTACTAATATTAATCATAAACTATAAACTTTTTTAAACCTAATAAATATTTACCCCTTTCGCCAACAACAGTACAAAGAAATGATTAAATCAACATTAACAATATTATTACTATTTTTTTAACAATATTATCACAATACGAGATTCGCATTATGGCACTAATGCAGTCATTAAAAAACAGTGTTTATATAAAAAATTAAAACTATTTCTTTTTATACCTCCTAGTATTTAAGAACCACGAGCACGAAACATAGTAGTTGTTATCAATAAGCAATTTACTAACTTATACATACACAATTATTGTGAAACATTAAACAATTATAGTAATTAATAACAATAACATTGATTGACATTAATAGAACATATTTCATTAAAAAAAATTGCATCTAAATGCTCAATTCGATGCTGTACCTACGTACTATACTTTAAAAGAACACTCTGTATTTAACGTCTGTATATACCACGAGATTAACTACTCCCTTAATCTTATTCCGATGTATTTATATCGGAATAGCCTTATGTAATACTACTTTACGTTTTCTAATTCCGAGTACTAAAAAGTATATGATTTTTTAATATTATACAAATAAATTAGTGTTTAATTATGATATCTTTAAATATGTATATTATCTACCACTCAAAATTTTATTAGATCTCTCCAATGACAGTTTTTTGTACTTAGTTTTTCCATTCAACGAATTAATGAAGTGCGTAAATAGTCAATATTTAAACTTCTTTAACTTTTTTTTGATCGCCTCTGTGGTCTAGCGGTCCGGGTGTTGGACTTGACTGCATGAGGTCCCGGGTTCAAATCCCGGGTCGGCCAATAAAAAGAAAATTGGATTTTTCCAATTTTGTAATAAAAAAAATGTTGGTCTTGATTGGAATTGTGCCCGGTTGGCGATAGGCTTGCTACCTATCACATTGTGGGACTTAGTATCTTCGGCTAGTCGTGGGTGCCTTGGTTGTACCTCTGCCTACCTCTTCGGGGGTATGGGCGTGAAGATACTTTCTTTAACTTTTAAATGCGATGCCATAGTTTACCTCGGAAATATTTTTTTATATTTATTGGTTGTTTACGTGTTCAAAACTAAAACTTTGAGCTGGTAATCACATAACTGTTTTCAAAACTTCAAAAAAAGATAACATCTATAAAATAGTATTTCCGTGGTACCAATACATAGGCAAATAAAAACTAGCTAAAATATTGTGCATCTAATGCCAAGTTATTTTAAAACCTTATTTTCTCTTCGATTTGTATAGAAAATACTCAAACGTTAAGTGTTTTCCATAAAAAAACTTAACTCTTTTAATATATCAACCTAAACAAAAACTCACGTAGTATATCCTTTTTATGTAAAACACTATTTAGAAAATCCTTGTACTTACGTGCATGAAGTTCAAAATGTATGAAAAGTGCGCTCAAGTCACCTGTCTGCGTCTAACTGGCCTATTATTTTAAAACGTACGCACATTAAAGTATTAATTTGATCATGTGCATATGCACAGATAAATACTTAATTGAATGATGTATGTTGAAGACAATAAGGACATGTAAATTACCTGAAAATACCATTTGCCGAAATAACTCGGAATATACTACCATTTTTAGAATCCCTCGAAGTGAGCTGCGTTTACCTTATATGTGTGTGTATCTGAAGGGCCTTTTGCCAGCAAGCTGAATTGAATACGATTTATTCTTCTCACAAAGTTATTATTTATTTCCTGCGTCTACAGATGGAAATTAGTGACAGGCGAGGTAACTTTATAACTATGCTGGATACTATCAGGAAAATCAGACAATTGTGCTCTTTTGTTTTACAAAAACTAGTGAAATACAAAATGTCGGTGGTGATCAGTTTCTATCAGGTGACCCACTTGCTCGTTTGCCTCCTCTAATATATGTAAAATAATAATAATGATAATTGGTTATAAAATGTATTACATAACTTAACATGTTATGTAATCAATGTCAATGTTACATCAAAACATTTGTTTAGTCTCTCAGAACATGAAACGTTTGACAAGCAAACCGATTACATTTCGTAGTTCATGCAGCCCAGTGCGTATCTAGTCGTAGTGCAAAATCAGCTCGACTGAAAAATTTAACCAAGCTGCAAGAATTTAAATAAAGCAATGGATTTAGGTTCTGCAGAGACTTCGAAATTGACCCTGAGTCGTTGAAAGTAAGAACTTCTTGACCAGCCAAGCTCCCAGAGCATATTGCAAGACAATCACCAAAATATTTGGAACTAACACTATTTTTTTCGTAACTCTTCTTATTTTTAATCTTAAAAAAGATTAGATAAAATTTCCCCGAAAAGTGCCTAATTTTTAGGTTATTTCACTGTGACATTTTTAATTTTTGCATTCGACAAAATAAGGGTCAATATACAATAAGCTATTATTTCGTTCGTAGTAAGTTTATAGCCACCATGAGTTATTTGTTTCATTTATTTTTTTAAAAGCTATTATTCTATTTCACTGTTATTGATTTTTTTATTCAAAATGGACTATTTTTTGTTATCCGAGAAAAACCACCTGGTTTTAAGCTTTCAACCCATTATTTGAATCTATCGCTGGTGAGTGGTGACTAAGCCGAAAAGTATTGACTTTCAGAAAAATCTTTAAAAAACAAAAATTTAATGGAATTTTTTTATCACTATACTTTATTTTACAAAAAAAATAACCTCCGAGAAGAAGTGACATCCACCCCCAAAGCTAAGTCTGCCGACGGCACAGGGTCTTTGAAGTACAAAACTTTGAAGTCGAGGTTCCGAAATCTATTTTTTCTATGAAAATCAGTGCTGCTTGGCATGACTATGAAGAAATGTCACCTTTTACTGCACGAATAGGATATTCGAATTTTGTAATGCCAAAAAGATATAAACGTAAGTAAATCTTAATCTAATAACCAATTAAATTTAATAAAATAAAATAAAAATTAAACATATTTCTAAACATCTGATTTTGATTAAAAAAAAATATATAAAATACCTTGAATAGAAAAGAAATCGCCTTTCGAAAAGGTTGCATGAACTCCAGAGAAAATTCCGCAATCATCTATGTTTTGTATCAGCTCCATCATCGCAGTGGACAATTCCGTGGTAACAGGAGATGCTAGCATTGCCCCTGTTCGACATTTAATGTTAATAAATTTATGAGTAATAAAATACAGAGTGGGGTAAAAAACTTAAAATATAGAAGACTTAAAAAAGTCTCACAAAGGATGTGGCATGATCGGTGTAAAATAAATATTATAACTTAAATTGTAAGTCCCTAAAGTCCTGTTAAATGTAAAACAGTCAAGCTTAAGTTACAACCATTGAATATAGAAAGTTTCAATTGTCAACTCTATTTTAACTGATTCTAAAATAGAGGAGGTTCTCAATCCGACTGTGTGTTTTTATTTATGTGTTTGTCAAGCTATTACACGAGCAGTTACAAAACGGTTATGATGATTCTTTTCTAAAAAGGTGGATCATGATTTCGAGCTCCCATGATAATTTGATCATGTCTTTTAAGTTATATTTATATTTGAGATTTACAGTTATTATTATTTAAAGTTAATCATTTGAAAGTGGTTTTCTTCTTTCAAAAAACAATTAAAGCTTTGACTAAAGTGGCAGAATATTTAAATGAAAATAATATTAAAATAAATCTTACGAAGACAAAAAATCATTCTTCTAAAGTGATCAATTATTGTATCCAACCTTTGATTTCTATAATGAGAGAACGTTATATCAAAAAGGGAATATGCAGAACATTTTGGAGTATATTTTAAACAAAAATTGGTATGAAGGACACATTTTAGTCAGCAGTTTTTGAAATATAGCGAATTTTCATAAATTCTTATGTACACATCGTAATTCACAGAATAACAATTATTATAATTATTATTATTTTATGATATTGGAAGACAAACAAGCAGACGGATTTCCTGATGGTGAGAAATTCACGCCGCCTAGAGACACCAAAGGTGGCAATGGTGCGTTGCCAACCTGAGGTCGGGATGTTAGGCCTCGAGCAAAAGTACGTTTACCGGCTACCTTACCCTCCAAACCGGAACACGTCATGACGCTATGGCGGCAGGAATAGGTAAGGCGGTGGTACCAATCCGGGCGAGTCGCTGCGAAACTCTACCACCTAGTAGTATGCCACGGTCTTTTTAAAAATTACTTAGTCGTCTCTGTGGTTTAGCTGTTCAGGTGTTGGATATGACTGCATGAGGTACCGGGTTCGATTCCTAGGTGGGCAACAAAAAGAAAATATGTTTTTTCCAATTTTGTAATAATTAAAAAAAAAAACGTTGCTCGGGATTGGATATATGTCCGGTTAAGTGGTTGTGGGACTTATTGTCTTCGGCTAGTCGTGGGTCTTATCCCGTTGTTACGATTAAGTTTGCAACAGAACTTACTCAGGTTAGAGGTGAAACATCTAGCCACCATTTGGCAAAGTACTGTTAACATTTTTGGTGTCTATTAACAGCTTGCATTTCTTACCATCAGAAATCCATCGCATTGTTTGCAGATTAATTTCTTAAAAAAATTTTATTGACAAGGATTCGAAATGGAAAATAAATTGACCTTAAGTAAAATTGTTCTGGAATAAGTTTTTTGGCAGGGATTGTTTTATTCATTGTATTTACCTTCCAAGTCACATCGAAGTCTCGCATCTGACCATGTCCCTGGAATGGAGTGCAACTTGAACCAGCCGTCGGCACCGTTGTCGTACACGTAGTCGTAGCGGAAAAATGGTTTTGCTAAAATTAAATAACAAATGTTTCTGCAAAAATTTCATAAATTTTGACCGCTTCATTGGTTGAGTGGCTAGCGTACACGCCTAACTACAACGATTAACGGCGAGGCTCGGGTTCGATTCCCGACGGTGGCAGGCATTTGTGTGATAAACATTTAGATGTCCGCATTTCCGGGTCTGGGTGTTTATTAAATTTATTCTGGTATCTATTTAAGTATTTATATGTATTAGAATCGTTGACTAACACCCATAGCACAAGCAATTAAGTTGCTTAGTTTGGGATTAGATCCAATTTGTGTAGCTTGTCCAGGGATATTTATTTATTCATTTATTTATATAATGAGGGTCATTGGCCAGAAGCGTGCACGTCGCGATCCCTGCCAGTCTATTGGACTGCAATTCTGGCCCAAAAAAGTACCGCAGAGCGGGT
>NJDC01001370.1:0-17618 GCA_002245475.1 Calephelis virginiensis
AAAGTGATATCACTGAAGATCAAGATGGCGACTTAACATAAAATAATAATAATATATATAATCACTGGAGTTGAAAATGGTATCGTCTAAAAAATAAATATTATTGTGCCATAATGTCAAATATTGACAACCCTATCTCTAAGTAATCATCATTAGGCTGCTCGCCTAATGATGATAACGCCTATGTTTTAGAAAAGTTTTTCACAATAAGCTTAACATATTGTATTATCCGGAACGCTGACACAAAACCAAACAACTCATCGTATTAAATACACAATTCAATATTGTGTATTCATGGAATTTCGCCGGCCAAGTACAAATAGTGAGGTAAAGTTTATTATTTCTAGTCGATAAACAATTCCATTGAATCTGTACTTGCAACTCTACCAAGAGCACTTTTTAGTACACACATAAAAAATACCTGTGGGCCTCTTAAATAAGCTCAGAGTCGCTCAGCGTGCTATGGAGAGAGCTATGGAGCTATGCTCGGTGTTTCTCTGCGAGATATGATCCGTAATTCGGTGATCCGCAAGAGAACGAGAGTAACCGACATAGTTCAGAGAGTTAGCAAGCTGAAGTGGCAATGGGCAGGCCGCATTGCTCGCTGGGGAACTGCTGGGGAAGAAAGGTTCTCGAGTGGCGGCCCCGCACCGGTGTTGGACGACCTTTCACCCTTGACTGATAACCTTGTCAAAGTTGCGGGGAGTCGCTGGATACAAGCGGCTGGTGACCGTGGCTTGTGACTCTCTTTGGGGGAGGCCTATGTCCAGCAGTGGACGTCCTCCGGCTGATGATGATGATGATATAAAATACTGTTATTTGTATTAGCAGCAAAAAGGTGTATGTTTTTTTTGTTTGTTCGCTTTTCACATAAAAAAGAACGGGATAAAATGACATATTTTTTTAGTGAATTTGAAGTCAAACTAAATACATATTTTATTAAAATCAGTTAAGTGGATGTAGAACGTTAATTTAAGTAAATACAAAACACTGGTTGGTAGTTGTATATCTAGTGCTAGAATCGCTTGAATTTTTAAAACACTCGTAAGTTTGCCTCCTCTTCTATAAAAAAAAGTTCACGATACCTGAATGTTTTAAGTTAACGATACGAATGTCTCATATTTTTAGAGACAAAGAGTAAAAGTTTAAGAACTAATACTTAAAGACTGTAACTTATAAGACTAGGTCATGGAGTCAGAATTACTCATAAGTCTAGACTAGCTAGTTTCATGGCTATAGCTAGGTCATGGAGTCAGAATTACTCATTAGTCTAGACTAGCTAGTTTCAGTTGACATTTTACAGGAGATAAAATGAAATGCGTTTTCACGTTTACCTTTACGTCAATAACAATCGATATACGATAATTTCTGATTGGCCACCACTTACAAGAAACAAGCTAAAGTTTGTTTGATTAAAATGCTCCTCGACTTACATAATAAATTTCAATATAATCCTGCTTTCAATATAACTCCTCGAGCTCGGGGCGGTGTGATTGATAGGATAAAATAATAAAAGCCGAATTGTTGAGTGACGAAATAAATTCGACCAAGCACAATATAATCATTAAAAAAAGTATCTGTTCCAATTTTTACTTAAAACGATGGGTGTTTAATTTGACCCTGACGCCATATTGGCTGTGTCTTGTTTCGGTCCAGAGGGTAAGGTAGCCGCTGGACTTGCACATTAGACCTATCTCCCCGCTAACAGAAGAGCGACAAACTCATAACATCCATAGTGTCTATAGGCCATAGCTTTGTTCTACCATCAGGACAGCTGTTTACTTTGCTGTCTATTGCCATTAAAAATATACGGATAATATTAGAAGCGATGGTATTATACGGTACATAGGATTAAAATTGATTACATTATTAAACAAACAATAATAGTAAGTACCTTCACGCCCATATCCCCGAAGGGATAGGCTGAGGCATAACCAGGGCACCCACGACTAGCCGAAGACACTAAGTCCCACAATGTGATTGGTGGCAAGCCTATCGCCACCCGGGAACATTTCCAATCCCGAGCAACATTTTTTTTTTCATTAGAAAATTGGAAAAACCCGACTTTCTTTTTGTTGCCCGACCCGGGATTCGAACCCGGGACCTCATGCAGTCAAGTCCAACAACTGAACCGCTAGACCACAGAGGCGATCGACCTTAGTAAAGCATATTATGAATAATTAATTTGTTTAAATATTAAAATATTTGCACGTTAATATGTGGAAGAATATGTTTGTAAATTTAATACTAATTATATATTTGTATTGACGAATATATAATTAATGTTTCGCAAATAAAATAAGTCTCTTTTCATTTCATGAATTTTTGAATCGTATCTAGATATTGCAAATATTCTAGGAAAGCTGATTGTAATAAATTTCTCTTAACTTTCTATAAATAAGGCACAATTCAATGTCGTTTTTCCGTCGAAATTCATATAAATTTTATGAAAATCGACTAAATGTTTTAAAACAAAATAAATAATAATAATGAAATTGCAAAAAAAAACGTTTTCAATGTCATTAAGTAAATCATCAACGTCCACAATAATTATTAAGAATTCTTTCGATTTGCCAGGGATTTCATCATCAGATCCAAACTTGGTGGCATAGGATCCACCTCGGAAGTTGGTATGCTATCTTTCAAATATGACTATATTTTTTTAAAAATCGGTTCAGAAGTAACTAGAAATCGATTAACATGCATAAAATATACAAAAGTCGAACATAAAACCATTTTGAAGTCGGTTAAAATACCTGTATTGTTGTATAATGTATTGGCATTGGTATCATGGGCTATTTATCAAAGAATATTAATCAGATAAAAATGAAAGTAAAATTCGCCTTTTGCAGTTTTATATGTTATATGTTTTCTTACTTACCTACCAATTTTTATAGGGATTCTCGACGATTGTAAACACGTAGATTTAGTTAATAATAATCAGAAGATGGAAGCAAAGTTTTCTCCAACAACCTCCTTTGTTCTTTTTACATCCGTCTAGAACGACTTTAAAATATTTTGTTAATAAACCAATTATAGCTTTCAGATGAAGCTTTTATTTATCCATTATCGAGTGAAACCTCATAATTCGTTTGAAAATCTATTAACTATCCCATTATACAACCGCCCTCGTAAAACCGAAGCTTCATACTCGTATTATACTTAATTCATACGAGTATTTCATATCTACAGCTACGAAGTTTTCAGTAGACAATTTTATAGAAATTCTGAACTGTAGGTAAGAGAACCCTAAAGCTATAGTATTAGCACTGTCCATAGTTATTAAGATGCCGGTGACGTCGGTCTTTTTGTTACCCGACTCAGAAATCGAACCCGGGACCTCATGAAGTCAAATCCAACACTTGGACCGCTTGACTACACAGGCAATAATTATATTATTATTAATTATTGATAGGCGAAATTTAAGATTAATCCTTTAGAGTTTTTCAATTCATTTCCTGTGAAAGCACATATTGTTTTATGCTGTACCATGAAAATATCACAACGCCTAAGTATTTCATTATTCCCTGGAGCAATAAAAAAATGGGTGAAGCAAAAAGTGTGATCAATTTTTCGCATCCACAATCAACTCGAATGGATATCGCGTCCAATAACCAGCTATGGAGGCTGTACAAGGCTGGTATTCTACGATATTGAACCAATTTCATAGTTCAGAAATTCGACGAAATTTTTAGGTTGAAAATTTCGTGGATACGAAAAATGGAGTTTTCTTTGAAATAGGGGAGGACTATTTCTGATGTTATAGTTAGACGTAGGTGGTGATGATTGGTTACCATCAGATACTTGCTCGTTTGCCTTCTTTATTAACCCCCGACAGAAAAAAAGGGTGTTATAAATATGACGTGGCTGTGAATGTGTCGGTCTGTGGCATCAATGTACCGATTTCCATGCTCATTTTTTTATTTTATTGGAAGGCAAACAAGCAGACGGATTTCCTGATGGTAAGAAATTCACGCCGCTTAGAGATACCAAATGTGGTAATGGTGTGTTGCCAACCTGAGGCCGCGATGTTTAGTATCGAACAAAAGTAACATCCCGGTGTAAGGCCTTCAGCAAAAGTAAGTTTACCGGCTACCTTGCCATCCAAACCGGAAGACGTCATGACGCTATGGCGGCAGGAATAGAAAAGGCGGTGGTACCAATCCGGGTGAGTCGATCCGAAACTCTACCACCTAGTCAGATGTCAAAGAGCCCGGACCAACACGGGGAAAATTATTTGATAGCTGTTGTAATTAAAATGATTCTTAGTTATATTACGGGTAAGTTTTGTCGGGAATTCTAAGTTTTTAATTGTATAATTGTCATAAAAGTATCTTCATGTCCGTATCCGCGAAAGATTTGACAGAGGTGCAACAAGGGCGACTAGCCAAAGATACTAAATCCTACAATGTAATAGGTAACAAACTTGTAGCCAACCGGATTCCTAACCGATTCGAATTCGTGTCTGGACCACTTAGCCACAGGAGCGATCGTATATGATATCTAATTAAATTAGTCAGTTTATCGACTACTCTAACCTGAAAACACACCAATATTGACCGACTACTCAACTATACTACAACAGTAGTAATTCTACTTCAGTACTATTTAGTCTAGCAATCTAAATTTCTAGATGAGATGAGAAATGATAAGAGTCTTTCACAAATTCACATTAAGTTTTTAAAATCAGTAAAGAAATAGGCGATAGGGTGAAGTCGCGTGTAACACCTAGTAGCCTATAAAAAGCATGACTAGTTACGCAATCGGGAGCTTAATTTCCTTTATAAAACGTGAAACAGCTTCGTGACCACTGTCGGGTTAGAGAGGAAGGGAGGAGTATTTTTACACGAGTTATGCAAATACTGCCAATTGCTCATCACGACGCGAAATCGTGGTGTTGGGCTAACCGTGTAATCTGAGAGATTTGATTTTATGATTTAATGTCTTTCATTTAATACTAAATACCGAGATTTCGTTACTTTGTATACAATTGGACGATGTTATGCGAAAAAGACTCAATACACAAGTTACTAAAAAATCTCTTTCAATGGTACCAATACTTCGTTGCTGCAAAAACGCATACAAAACAGCTAAGTTCTCTTTTAATACACAGAAGACTTCATAGGGTAATATAGAGACCTTGTAATGTCTTTTTTACAAGCTTTTGTCAGCGACTTCGCCCGAGAGCAGTTCGATTGGCAATATCGGGATAAAAACATTATTTGAAATATCAAATAATTTATTTCATAAATAACTTTTCCATTGCGTCTAAGGATTCGCGCCCGCGACTTCGTATAATAGTTACGATTTTCATACAATCATCTCCCGTTATAATCCTTTGGGAGATGATTTCTGAAAAAATAGCCTATGTATGAACCCGGATCTTTAGCTTTATGCATATAAAATTTCATTAAATTCGGTCCATCGGTTTAGTCGTGAAAAAGCAACAGGCGCACATGTGTGCGCCATACATAGATAGATAGACAAACTTTCGTATTTAGAATATTATCATGGATTTTATTTCCGCTTCATAATCTGACAAATGTAATTGTATGAATTGAGTCCTAATTGCATAACATAGTCCAATTGTTAAAATTGTATATTTCTGATATTATTGAAATCTTTTAAAATGTGTTACCATGTTTTTGCATAGCATGATGCTATAATCATAGGTCTCGCCATTATTATATTTGAGTATTTGACTCAAAACCATATTGGCTAGACACTGTTAATTTTGTTGTCTTACCATTGGGAAAACTTTTTTGCTTTCTTACAACGTTATAAAAATGTGATTAGTTGAACACGACGGTCATTCTGTCCAATCTGAAAATGATTTAACTTTTGTAATATCTTTTTGCGTTGATAATTATTTCCTGTAAAAGTTCTGTAATACGTTTCCCGTTGGAACTTTCTTTAATGTTTTCTTATAATTGAACTTACTTATTACATATTGGATAATGTCGTTATATGATTTCTCTTTTGATATATGTTTATAATAATTTATAAAATTACTTGATTTATAAAAACACTTATTTAAGTGTTAGACACGACTTCAAGAATTTGGTTCGGTTTGGTTTGTTTCCCGGGTAGGAAACAAAAATTGTAAATGTATTTTTATGTATAGTAACATAGCTAACAGTCGACTAATAAATAAATAAATACCCACGTGCTATCTTCGCAATATTCGGAGATAATGGTGGTGATTGTGCTGTTCACAAACTAAACTTATTTTAGATACATGCTATCTTTTTCAAATGAAAGAAAAACAAACGAGATGGAACATTTTAGACATGTCAGATTAGTCGGAACATGTTAAATTGTGATGTTTATAAGCAACGTTCTCCGAGTGATAGATTAAACGTCTGTAGAAACGCAGTGTACGGTCTAATTTGACAGCACTAAAAGTGTTTTGTCTCTTTCTGTTACTTTCGTTGAAAGAAGACAGCGATAACTTAAAATTAGTTTAGTGAGTCCTCAACAAAATTACCACCATTATCGTTATTGCTTAAGCGATTTTGATGAATCAAAATCAGCTCAAGTTTTTAACACGATCCCTATCTTTCCGCGAATCGATATTTGTTACTGATTTTTTCGACACTGATATGGTAATGACAAGATTTCCACCCATAAATGCCTGAACCAATTCTGACCAAATTCGGTCTGGGAATACTCTACGTATAATACACAGTAGGTTATGTTAAGCAACTACAAAAACTGTTTGCATAATTAAATATTAAATTGTATGTTTAAATGT
Source organism: Calephelis virginiensis (assembly GCA_002245475.1). Classification (NCBI taxonomy): domain Eukaryota; kingdom Metazoa; phylum Arthropoda; class Insecta; order Lepidoptera; family Riodinidae; genus Calephelis; species Calephelis virginiensis. The sequence goes on from NJDC01001370.1 coordinate 6,755, forward strand.
CGCTTCCTCTGTCCCTTTGTATGCTTAAATCTTTAAAACTACGCAACGGATTTTAATGCGGTTTTATTAATAGATAAAGTGATTGAAGAGGAAGGTTTATATGTATATTTCATAACCGTGCGAAGCCGGGGCGGGCTGCTAGTTATGTTATAAAATGTAAAGTTGGTTGATGTTTTCTAAATACACCTTTGATACTCAACATAAACGATGATTTAAACTTCATAGAAGCTCTATTGTTCTCTTGTTGGAAGCTCGGGCTGGGAAACTTTCAGCTTTTATAAAATGAAGAAAGGCTGGCTGTGCCTCGATCTCGGACTACAAAGGCTATGACAGTACTCAGTACTAGCGAAACGGTCTTTTACATTCTTTGGTTGCTTGTTCGGTTGGTTGCTATGGTATCGTTTTAAACATTTATGTAAATATTTTTAGTAATGTTTAATGATACTTCGGCGTCGGGATGTAACGACCCCACCGCCCGCTAGTGGTGATAGATAAGTTTTTGGTATTATTTACCCACATTTTACAATGTATATTTTTATAGTCACTCATGTTAAATTGGTAGAGTATTTGTGCAGCAGCTTTACTTATTCCTGCCGCCATAGCGTCAGTATTCGCTATGGTCATGTTCCGTGGTGGTTATGGTAGCCGGTAAACTTGTAACTTATATTCGTGTCCTAAGATTACGGTCTCAGCACCGCACCAATGACGACTATGGTTCCTATCTATGGGCGACGTTTATCTCTTATCATCAGGAGACCCGCTTTCTTGTTCACTATTTTAAAACAAATAATAAAAGGTAACATTTTTATGCAAGAGTTTTATGGAGTTCTATCATGTGAAAAAAGCCCAAAAAGTCAAGAGTTTGAATTTCTGTGAGAAATGGAAATATAACCACTGAGTTTGATAGAAGAGTCTACGTCATAAGATAGGTTTTCAAAAACACCGCTACTGCTTGTGACTTCATGTATCATATCAACTAGTATAATTTCGTAAACAACCTACAAAAACCCTGTGGTGCGGGTCTAGATTATTAGTCACTGAAAATTTAAACAGATTTCGGATTTCGAGAGCGGAAGGGTTAAGGGCTTCACCATAAGCATGATTGAAATGATTCTCTTCTGTCAAAATATATAAATCCGTTATAGTCCAAGTCATAGGTGGTAGCGTTTTTAAAATAGATTTTAGTTTTAGTTAAATTACCTCATTAAGTTATGATTGCAAAAACGGTGTTGGACGTGACAAAAGACAGACAATATATTAGTTTATATTTCTATATTTAGTTACCATTTTTTATGCAATAAAACAATGAACAAGCACACGGCTCTTCTAATGATATAATACAACCGTGCGTATCTGTTTTGTGGCCAGGATATTAGGCATATATTGCACGTACCGTATATTCTATCCTCTGGATCAAAATATAACAGTATTATTATGGCGACAGTGATAAAAAGCTCTGGATCCATAACCACTCTACCACCAGCCATTTAAGCTATGCTCGCTTCTGACGAGCGCCTAGACCCAGCCAAAAGGTCTATTCTATTCGGGACCGGGACCTGGATATTATTGGAACATTGTCGAATTTTTTGTTCAACGTTAATCTTATTAAAATGTTTTTCACTATTACACAACAAAATCATATTGTATTGTCACCGGATTCATATCACTGACTTGTCTTTTCTTACCGCTGTAACATCAGTCAGCTTAAATTATAACGCCCGTATCCCAGATGTAGGCAGATTTACAACCAGGGCACACACGATTACCCAAAGCTAATCTTCTTTGTCCCACAATATTCTAGGTGTCAAACCTATCTCTAACCTGGCATTTATCCGAACCCGAATAACGTTATTTTTATTAGAATTTTGAGTTTTCCGACCTGGGAATTGAACCCGAGACTCCATGTAATCAAGGCCAATACCAGACCAGCTGTGTAACGATTTGGAGAGTAAATCCTGCATCCTGTCTTCCAACAAATACCTTTAAAATGTTTAACTCTGAAAACGCCTATACCATGGGCCATAGGGCATTATTTGCAAAATATTCCTCGACAGTGCAGCGGCGGCGGTGTCGGCTTAGCGAGACCACCATTAATCTGGACGTCTATTGTTCCGCTACACTCGTATTGTTCCCGTCACTTCGCTCGCAGTGTGCTTCACTTAATCCTAAAAACAACAGAAAATGTCCGTTCTTCATACGAACGCACTGTTTTAAAAAACATTTTCGTATATTTTTATGCTTTATACGAATGCACTGTCATAAAAAATATTGCTTTCAGTGACAATGTTGTGCAGAAAATATACTAATGCACTGTTTGTTGTCATTTTTAGCTATGTAATAAGGCACAGTTACTTTTTTTATACTTTAAGGTTCTACTTTTAAACATTATTTATTTCCATTTGTAGATATATCACTGTGAACCTTTTCCGGTACATAATGATTCTAGACGTACAGTTTAGTACCTAATAATTTGTGATTGAATAACCTGTTATGTGCCCCGAATAAACCCGAACAAGCTGTTAACATATTCGTATTCGTGCTCATATTCGTCTGTTCTCTGTATCGGTAGACAAACATACCTTCGAAAATAAATAAATCATTTAAACGCAGTAACAGTATATAAACTAAAAAAACTAGTATAAAATAAAAGTGTAAATGTAGTTTTTTTTTTCCAAAAGTATCTTATAAGTATACAACGTATCCGGTTTCTGTTGCATCTAAAATATAACGAATTAGCGAAATATTCTAACTCTAGAATTCTCTACTCTGCCCTTTCAAATAAAAAGAGAGTATTTGAAATAATTTCAGGAATGACGGAGAAATCGATTTACTTACATTAATAAAAAACGTATAAGACTCGAACAAAACATTTTTTTTTTGTAGTCGATTAAAACCATATGTCCTATTAAGATATTGATCAAAATATTCAAATAAAATAAGCAGAGTTAATTTATCTTGATAAGAATTCCAAGGTAATTAAGAACATCCGCCGTATTTGAAGGAAGTTTAAAATATAGTGTGCACACCTTTATTCCTTTTAGTGTATTTTTAAAACTCTACGTACTTATATAGAATTGTATAATTATTGTTCTTACATTAGACTTGTAGAAATAACATTAGACTAATTTGTACAAAGAGCTGGTATATAATGTTTATACTACTTAATTAAATGGAGATAAAATTAACAAAGTTTGTAATTTCTATGATCTTGTTATTAATACTACGTACGCATTCATACAATATAACTAATTATTAAAGCTTGTGTACTTAGTAGCGCTATCTAACGTCGAATAGTGGTAACATAAATAGTATTTGGAAGTAGACGATGATTGTGCTGCCATCTATTAGTGAATAGATAAACTTTTCATATTTTTCATTTCATTAAAAAAATGATTATACGCCTTGACACATATTTAATTATATCTGTTAAATTATTATTTTCTGCACATTTCCTTACATTTTTTTATGTTATCGGAAGGCAAACAAGCAGACGGATTTCCTGATGGTAAGAAATTCACGCCGCCTACAGACACCAAAGGTGGTAATGGTGCGATGTCAACCTGAGGTCGGGATGTTAGGCCTCGAGCAAAAGTAAGTTTACCGGCTACCTTACCCTCCAAACCGGGACATGTCATGACGTTATGGTGGCAGGAATAGGTAAGGCGGTGGTACCAATCCGGGCGAGTCGCTGCGAAACTCTACCACCTAGTCAGATGTCACGGTGTTAGTGACTGTAAGCTTATGCTCGCCTATTTATTATTCGTATTTTATTTATTTTATTATAATTACATAATAAATATCACGAATTTCTAATTCCGACATTTACAAAAATTATAGAAATAGTTCTAAATTAAATTGTAGTTATTTTCAGATTTATAATCACAACTCAGACTGATTAGCACATTGTTCCGTGATTAGGTACATAAGCGGTAATTGTCACGAAAGATTTGACATTTTATTAGGTATTTATTTTTAGTTTTTGTTTTAAATCTTGATTATTTTTATGGTTCCATACATCGTTGTGTATGTATGATACGCTAATGTTAATTTTGTAAATGACTTTTTTTCGTTATTTTAAGAATGGGTAATATTTTAAAATTAATAACTTATTTAATTTGTCTCTATTAAATTTGATATTTTATATTATTACTATGGTATATATGTTACACTTATTTTTTAAAAAAACAATGCAATTCTGCAATTTCTATAGATTCTGTAAAAATAGTAAACTAAATTTATAATATTTATTTGAGAAAATATTCCCTGAAAATATTTTGGTAATAACTTCGTAAACTATATTACACAAATTATGTTTTGGTTTTATTCATTCAAAAAAGTAATCATAAACGTGTCTCTTTAAACTTGAAAATAATGGTTATTATATTAATCATCGATCAAAAACCGATAATCATATTCCGTGATTACAGATTAACCGCGTTAATTACTAAATTCTCTCATAACAAAAAAGCGGTAAACAGACCGCGAAATGGCAATTGTGTATTCATATAATGATATTGCTTAATAACGATGCACGTAACGCTTAAACCTGGCTCAAACACAATTATGTACAGCCACGTACACGCAAGCCTGGCACTTGGCACGCTATTGGCACGGATTTTCGAAATATTCACGCAAATAATAACAGGGTTAGGCAGAGCTGCAACTGGTAGAACTTATTTTTTGCTTATTGCTTTTGCGAAGCTTGGTCAGCGTAAAATTACGATTATTGGTATGATTGTTTCGTTATGTATTATGTCATTATTATGATATTGTATTTAGGTTAAACTGATTCGAATTTCTTGACTTGGTTCTGCCTTTGTCAATAATAATTTAAATTGATCAGCCTAATTGATGCATTTCGGGATGGATTCTGTTTTGACATTTTTTGACATTTGACTATTTGTTTGTTTATTTATTTGTTTATTAATTATTTGTTTGTTTATTTATTTGTTTTGACATTTGACTATTTCGCCTCATAAAATGTAGGTTCTGTGTGACCAACTTGTATCAAAACTACTTTACTCTACAATTTTTAACAAAGGATGAAGGGTTAAAGGAAATGATATAATATTATAAAATTATATGTATCAATAACAATATCATTTTTTAAATGACAAAGTTACTAGTTTAGTAATTTCGACTAATTTATTTGACCAAGTATATTTATTTGTGTCGCCCCGTAATTGTTTCGACCAACTAATTACATATCACGGTATAAGTGACATAGATACTAAATGTTAACTCCCTGTTTCACCAAACCGATTTTAAAGTTTTACCTTTTTTTAATAAACATAGACTAAACTACTCCAAGGTTCAACCTGGTACTATAGTCTTTATAATATGTAATAGAGACTATTATATCAGTTCAACTTTACTCTTACTTTAATCTTTGTTTATTAATAGTCAGTAATCTTTTTATTAATGAACATGGACTAAAGTACTCTAGTTACAAATTATTGTTATATTCTATATTGTACTGTGGTGCAGACTATAATATCAACTTAACTTTACTCCTACTTTAGTCTAAGTGTATTAATAAGGCGGTTAAAGTTTGAAGACTTAGCAAAAAACTACTATTTAGACTCAGTACATCCAACCATTTTACTAGGAATGCTACATTTTATCAAACTACATTAACGCAGTAGAGCTGAATAATTTTAATCAAAGCCGCAAACTGGACTAAATTACTCCAAGGTTCATATCATTATTATATTCTGTATTGCACTTTGATATAGACCAATGTTAATAATGTATGTCTAAAGATGGATTTCAAGTAATCTAAATAGCTGCGTACCCGCCGGCCTATCCTATATCTAATTGACATATTTATCCTGTCCACAGATATGTTATTGGCAAGCGATAAAATAAAAATGTATCAAAATATTAATCTTGGACAGCAAGTTTTGCATTAGGATTGATTATTAATATTGGCCGTATATCAACTTTACTCTTACTTTAGTATATGTTTATTGATAAGAGGGATGAACTTTAATTTAAAGATTTGGCAAAGGACTGCTATTGATCTCAGTACTAAGTATTTCACCAGGAAGGGTACATTTTATGTATAACTTTAATCGAAGTGGCGAACAAAACCTCATTTATAAAATTTGTTTCGCGTCAGATCTCAACTAAATAGCGTCAAAAATCACTCGTCATAAAAAAAATCGCAAGGGGATCGTCGGACCTTTAACTAGGAATCAAAATAAGTCCGTTTACGGCACTTTTTTATAAAAATCCTACCATAAACCTTCAGATGAATAAAACATGGGCATTATCACGGAAACTCACGAAATGCGTTATCAATCATTCGCCAGCTACGGTGACCATATATCACACCTCGCTTCCGAGATTTTTGCAACAGGTCTCGATATTGGAATATTGGAAATGTATTCGTATTTTGGAGCTGCAATGTTGAGGTTTTAAATAGGTTTGTTATAATTGAATACTATTTAATTCTCTGCCAGGCAGCTCGTTAAAGGCGAGCATAGGTTTACCGTCACTAATACGGTGACTAGGTGGTAGAGTTTCGCAGCAACTCGCCCGGATTGGTACCACCGCCTTATCTATTCCTGCCGCCATAACGACAGTCCTTGCCGTTATCTTAAAGTTAATCCTGACTTTTTTTCATGTAGTAATCCAGGGTCTACTTCTTCTCTTTGTGTCTAGTTTTACGATATATAGTCAGTATTTCTTGGTACTACACTTTTTGCTGGTGCTTAAAGGCTCGGCGACGTTTGTTATCCACATAGGCTACCGATTTACACAAATCATGAAGTGTTCCTGTGGTAAATTCGTTATGTCACGTATATGAAAGCTGCCCATACCTAAGTGAGTTTTTATAATGCAAACTTGGGATGCGCTTAGCTAGAATTAAACATTTAAAAAGAAGCTCAATATGTTTTTTTTCTTATTATTAAGAAAACTATTCCGCACGAAATACCTGGCCACCCTTACCTCTGACTCGGCACTTGCTTTTTTGTTTTTTGCGTAGCATTCATTAAAATGCGGTTAACGTAACCGCTGAGCGTTCAGAATGGCCAATGGGCAGGGTGCCAGTTTTCTATGACCCCCCACGTGACAGGGTGAAATTTGGAATAGGGTCTACATGATGGGCAGGTGCGAACGTTGGTTTTTAGACACCCCAATTGAGTTTTTGTGTTTTCATCAAGTGCTGTTTTAAACTTTTATTATAAAACTTTAGCGAGAAAAATTTACGCGTGTTATAACATTTTCCGCGATTGGACTTGATTTATGAAAACGAACATACTTTCACATTTATAGTTTAAAAAAAGTGTGTTTGCTGAATAATACTAAAGAATACATGCGAAATGTATTTTTTGCAGGTTGGAAGAGCAATAAGCATTATGCGATAAAAATGATTGGTAAAAGGAGTAACGTCTATTCGTTTAAATTGGTTGAGTCGTTTTGTCGTAACATATATACTTCTACATTTACTATAGGGATACTTAAAAAAAAGTATATTTGCGTAATGTATATTTTGCAGGTTGTAAGCACGATAAGCATTACGCAGCATACACTAATAATAAAAAGCAGGCCTTGTCATTTTATTTATTTTTATGTTAAAATTTCCTTAAACCTAGTGTTTTAACTTGAAACGGAACGCACACACTTTCACATTTGTTATTAGAATTAATATAATATTATAAGAAGAGATTATTTTATAAATAACTAGCGGCCCGGTACGTGCTTCGCGACGTAATGACCGTATAAATGACATAACTCAACAAAACAAAAAAGAAGAAAAAACAACATAAAAAAAGTTTCGATATAACAGCACAATCTCCATCTGAAAAAAGTTTCAATTTGACTGAAAAATACCCAATAGCAAAATGAGCCAATTATTAAATTCATTTGTCAAAAAAATGTAATAAATGAAGAACCGCTCCACCGATTTTATGCAAACTTCACATAAACTATCTACTAAATAGTCCGAACTAAGCCTAAATATTTGGTTTGGATAGGTGAGCCCGTTTTTGAGTTATAAAATTACAACGAAAAGTGGCATTGATTTATTTTTTTATTTATTATATATATAATGTATAATATGTTTGTGGAATGTATTTATTGGAGGTCGTAAATGCAATAAACATTATGCAATATACATTCAACTTATCTACCCAGTGCGACGTAAATCTGCATACCTCTGCGCGTCGCCTACAAATGCGAAATTTCAATAAACTGATTCCTGCATTCTATAGCATTTAGCGGGAACGAGTGCAGCTTGAATTTTTATTTAAACTCCTACAATCCGACAATATTACCGGCTCATTCTCGCTATTACGGTCCGTATAGATCTGGTTTTGAACATGCCACTGTTTATAAAAGACTTACTGCCTTCAGTATAACTTATTGAAATGAATGACATTAATAGCGTTTAAATTACGCATAATAGTGCAACATTTTTATGGTTTAGTTATAAATCGGGCATATTGTTTGTTTTACTTTTGCATTTATATTACTTCTAGGCTTTTTTATTTTTATGTAACTTGACTTATATGTGGCACTTTAACTTAGGTATAGTACTACTATTTAAATTATTCGCTTCGGATTTACACTTTTTACTCTTTTACATTATATACTTTTTAAATTGGCTGACCTTATCTAAATTTAAGCGAAATTACTAATTATGTAATAAAAACTCTATATAGATATCTTTATAATACATTCGGATGTCCGAAGCTTGACGAATATAGCCGAAGCGCATAATTTAAATAGTACCACTGTACGTATAAATGTAAATTTTGTCGATAACTGTGTGTTGGTACTTTATAATATTTTTTTATTTGTAAATTTCATTTATGAATTTATTACAAATAGCGAAGGATCTATATTTTCCATCCATTCATTTAAACCTTTACAATAATATTTTTAGTAGTATTACTAAGGAGCTGTTTAAATAAGAACGTGAATTGCATAGGAACTCACTCATTTATTTATATTATTTTGTTAATATTTATATAACTCAGACTTGTTTTTGTACTTGAAGATATAATTGAAAATATAAGCGAGAACAAAATATACAATGCAATCATTTCTTTTAAAAAAATCGTTTTCCCTGGATTTTTGATGTTTTTATGACTAAGAATATAAATTATATTTTATTCAAATTGTTTAATTAATATCTTTGAGTGAAGTGAAGACAAAGTGACGCGTGTGTGAATCCAAGGGTTAGTTCATATTATTAAGGGATATAAAAATCTGTGGATTGTAGAAGTAATGTAGCTGTTTACTGGTATTTTTCTATTTGTTGATTTATTTTAAAAATTTCTTGTTTACACATATTTTCCAATACCGAGATCTTTTGTAGCTTAAACTAAATATGACTGAAAAATCTAGATCGGGACCTCTACCTCGAAGTTTAAAAGCAATATTACTCTAACTGCATTAAACCACCTATAATGTTTGCATAACGTCGTCATTGTATTAATGATAATATTGTTTTAAGACTTGCAGTAAGAAATCAGAATTAAATAAATAAATAAAGATTCCTGTACAAATCACAGAAATTGAATCTAACCCCAAAGTTCGCAAATTATATGCTTGTGTTATGGGTGTTAGTCAACGATACTAATACACATAAATACTTAAATAGATACAAGAATAAATTTAATAAACACCCAGACCCGGAAATGCAGACATCTAAATGTTCATCACACAAATGCCTGCCCCCACCGGGAATGGAACCCGAGCCTCGCGGTTGGTCGATGTAGTTAGGCGTGTACGCTAGCCACTCGACCAACGAGGCGGTCAAAATAATTGATATATTTTTGTTGGTTATTATTAGATTTACTAGTTACACTTCAGCTTATCTAATAACAAACGTATTGTTTCAGGCCTCCATCCCACCATGGGGCTGCGTTGCTCGCCGGCGTTGGAGCGGTGCCGTCATACGCGCCGCCCGGCCGCGCCTTTTTTACACCTCCCTTGCCGCCGGAGTATAGAAACCCCTTCGCGGATAAGCCGACACTTAGAGGTAAGATTGAATAAACAGGAATACATTATAATAATATTTAGATCTACGCGATCGGAACCATCCCTCACGGGGGTAACATTGTATAATATTATTATTGACATAATACTTTTTACAGCATATTATTAATGTCTATTATAGATATAATCCTGCCTAAAGTTAACATGTCAAGGAAATCATTTTCAAACGAAAAAGACACAAAGTCTTGTTTTAAAATTGACTGTTAATATAATTATTCAAAATCTGCTTTACGAATAGATAAGCTTGTTATTTTAAAAATCTGTCAGAACATACTTAACAATATTCCGAAATCTCCATTTGATGAATTAGCCTTTTCATTTGATATTTATACTTCAGTATTGAAAGAGCATTTTGAAAAATCGCTGTAATTGGATAGCCGCCATGTTTATTTTTTTATGTCACCCGCCGATATTACATTAAACGTCACAACAGATATTTATTTATAGTACTATTAATTAATTTACATTACTATTAAATTTGTTAAAGATCGCCTCTGTGGTCTAGCGGTCCGGGTGTTGGACTTGACTGCATGAGGTCCCGGGTTCGAATCCCGGGTCCACTAACAAAAAGAAAATTGGATTTTTCCAATTTTCTAATAAAAAAATGTTGGTTGGGATTGGAAATGTGCCCGGTTGGCGATAGGCTTGCCACCTATCACATTGTGGGACTTAGTGTCTTCGGCTAATCGTGGGTGCCATGGTTGTACCTCTGCCTACCTCTTCCGGGATATGGGCGTGAAGATACTTTACTTTACTATTAATTAAAAAGTTTATATAAACATTTACTTTTGTTTTTACATTTCTACTTTTTTATAGTAGACTAATTTTAGTTACGGCAGGCTATGACGGCCAA
>NJDC01001370.1:17747-41225 GCA_002245475.1 Calephelis virginiensis
TATCACATTGTGGGTCTTCGGCTAGTCGTGGGTGCCTTGGTTGTACATCTGCCTACCTCTTTGGGGATATGGGCGTGAATATACTTACTTTACTATTAATTAAAAAGTTTATATAAACATTTATTTTTGTTTTTACATTTCTACGTTTTTATAGTAGACTAATTTTAGTTACGGCAGGCTATGACGGCCAATTTGGCATTTGTATTACCTAGGTAATCATTTACATTTTATTATTTTTATGTTTGTTTTCTTCTGATACTAGTTATAAGTATACAAAATCTTAAAAATTAAGACTCGCATTAGGGTATAAATTGACACGTAAATCGCTATGACATACCGGCCATTATAGCGAGTCCCTGGTGTACTTAGAAAAGAAGTTAGGCTAACAAGTCAACTTTAAATTGAGTATATAAATTCTTTAAGTGAATAAAAAACGTGCGGTAAAAAAGGACTTTGCATACAAAAACACGAAACTTAAAGCTTGCTTTCTTGGCAATAACATTGATATGTTATCTAAAACAGTGCCATCTAGTGTCGAGTAGCTTGACTAAAATACATCGCAAATTCGGTGCATCTCTTTAATAAGTAAAATTTAATTTTCAGGCACAAACACAGATGGGAACAGCTACCTCAATCGGCGGCCTATCCCCCCTCCCTCCCTTGGTCCGGGACACGAGAGAATCCCCATCAGGCCCCCTGGACAGGTAACTATTAAACTATTATATATTTATATACTAATATATTCATAAAACACTTGCACTGTTCCACATAAATCAAATAGTAAGTAATTCAGTAAATACGCGTTTTTACGCTATTATTAAAAAAGACATTCTACGAGTGCTTAAAATAATTAATTTCATATTATTGTGATTATGGTACTTTCCTCTGTGGTCTAGCGGTCCAGGTGTTGGATTTAACTTCATGAGGCCCTGGGTTCGATTCCCGGGTCGGGCACCAACAAAAGTGTTTTTTCCAATTTTCTAAAAAAAAATGTTGCTAGGGATTGGATGTGTTCCTGGTTGGCGATAGACTTGCCATCTGTCACATTGGTCTTCGGCTAGTCGTAGGTGCTCTGTTTGTGCCCCTGCCTACCTTTTCAGGGATATGGGCGTGAAGATACTTTTTTTTCACAGTCATGAGTTATTGAAACTCCATAATATAACGTCTAAATGGACAATATTAAATTAGTATTAATTAGCTTAAATAAAGTAAATAATATCCGATTTTCCAGAATTACATCAATTTCAAATGTCCAAGAAGTGTTTGTAAACATCAAACATTTCCAATTAAAAAAAAACAACTTTAAGTCGATTCCACCAACTATAAAAAGTAAACACTTAAAATTGAGAGTGAGACAGAATATACTTTTAAAATTGTTTACATATTAATTCAAATATTCAAAACATGTAAATCATTTGTCGCCCTCCCTATCGTGGAAGCGGCAGGTAGTAAGAAGTGGGTCTAGAAGTATAAATAATTAGCCCGATTAATTGTTTAGGGTATAAACANNTCTCCGCCACTACACACAGTACAAGATATAGGTAAATAATGTTCACAGGCCTGAGTTCTTGTAGATCGGCAGCCTCCGTCTTCTAGACTTAAAACAGATTCTGATAGGGTTATAGCCTTCTCAGTTAAGGGTTAAGCATATATGCACTCAGCTAACAAGTTAGTTGGACGTCCGGAGTTCAGTATACTCCAACTCTTTATATAACGCTACACATTGTTGAATCGAGCAACTTATCCTTTATTGATCAGAAAGGCTTTGACGCACTTATTGGCTTTAAAAGTATGGATAACCTACACTGCAAAAAAATAGATACTTTTAAATACGAAACCACTCGACTGAGATATTAGTTTATTTAATTAGTTCAGAAAACATTCAATCACAAAACGGAAATAAAAAAAATAAAGTAACTTATCAAAGATATTTTTTAAAGAATTTGAATATTGCTTTCTTAATAAAAGAAATATTCCATTTCAAAGAATCTTATTTCTTTGCTAATCGTAATTTTCCACGAATAGGTTAAACCAAAAGGTTATTTTTATTTTATGAGGCTAAAAACAATGTTAGCGATTATTAGTATTACATTTTAATTTTGACATAGCTAATTTAGGCTAAGTAACTTAATTATTTAGATGTTTACTAACGGACAATATCTAAGTTAAAAATAAATGAAAAAAAGTACACATACATACATACATCACACCAAGTTCTTTCGGGGTATGCAGAGAGTATCGAGTGCCACACCATACGATACTAACAAACCTGTCCGGCGTCCTTCACGTTCATTACCCTTTTCATACAAATACGCCGGTTTCGGAGACTCTTGACACCACCCTCGGATATATCCAATTGATCTGATCATGGAATGTCAACCTTGGTCTCCCCTGGTACGTACATCCACATTCGCATTGTATATCTGCTTTGTCAATCTTCCACCTGTCATTCTGTTCACATGACCGAACCAGTGGAGCATGCCCTTCCGCATTTTAACACCAACACTTTCTTTCAATCAATAAAAAAAAGTAAAAATATAAAGTAATAAAAAGTATCTAGTTATTGGAATAAAAGCCTCGAAACGTTTAATTAGGTTAGCAAGATACCACAATGACTGGCCTGGATCACTCGTATGTCAGTTTATGTGTACTAATAGTTTACAAAATTCTTTAAATAAGTTTGGAAACCGAAACACGATTATAAATATTTACTCGATAAAAACAATAGTCAATTTTCACAAAAACACACAATTTTGACGTTCCCGTCTTTGGAAAGAATTAATTACAACTTTTTTATTGAAGATAAGTTTACAAAAAAGGGGGTAAACCTGATAAACCCTTTGAATTAAGTATGAGCGCATTTTTCTAAAACTGACATATAAAAAAAAAATGTAAATGAAAATATATCATATTTGCAGGGTTTACTTCCGTAGCGTGCGCGCCTTTTAAATGTTTTTTTTTTGTCAGTCTTAGAATCGTTATTGTAGTTTTAGATGTATTATTTTTATAAAATGCGAAGTAAATAGTTCATATTACAATTGCATGAGATAAGCTCCCCTATTATTATTGTCTATTTACATTTTTACAAATAAAAAAGTATACTGTATTTTGTATAAAAACTCATTAGAATTCTAAAACTGGCCACAACATGGTTACTGCCTGTAAAAACCCGGACAATTCCCCAAAACTAAAGGCCAGTCACATTCATCCCGCCCCAAAAATTACTTTTTGTTTCACGACTATTAAAATTAAACACTTGTGATCTAATTTCAGAAGTTTGTAACACAAAAAATGTTAACCCGAACGTTATTTCTCAAATTACAGGAAACGTCCTCCCCACAAGTGCCGGCTCCCCCTCCCGCGCCACCTCAACCCCCGCCCGGACTCGAGCCGCAGAAGAAGAAGCCACTGAACACCCCAAGTCATAAGGTCGGTTTTCGAATGCGTTCGTCTTAATCTTTTTCCAGAAAAAATTAACTTCTGCAGCTATACTTTGAAACTTAATGAAATCCTTAATTTTCTGAAGTGTAATCGCTGTTAATATTAAACGATCCTAAAGATTTTTAAATAAAGAGGTTTTGTTTACTTAAACATTAATACAATTACTTATTTAATTATAATTTATTAATACTTCGTTTGAATTTTATATTTTATATCTTTTTGTTGTAAGGCATTTAATACAATTTTTAATCTATTGAGCTGTAATAGCTGTTTAATGATAAGTATTCATAACAAATTTCATTAATATATGTACAACGCATTGAAAGCGTAATGGAGAGGTTGTCACATTTATAAGTATGAATTTTAATTAATCCTTTGCATGCCAGAACGCGGATCCACGCAAACCATTCATATTGCAGCGTTAAAGTCGCGGCATACCAGAGGTTAATCAACCCAAATTTTCATTTACCCCTTAACGGTTTTTTTTAAAAAACAATACTAATTTTATCGGTGTCTGTAAGTGATGATCTTCGCCCATTGATGGAATAATGCGATAATCTAGTAACATAGTTAACCACATTATTCCACCAATGCACCATTATTCCACCAGTCCGTGCTGTGAATGTGTGCGTGTGTGCTGAATTCGTGTCATCGCCTTACCTATTTTCATGCCGACAGTGTTCACGATTATCACGTTTCTTAGTGGAGGGTAGCGTTGAAGGTGGACTTGCATTATATGTGGCCTAAGTGCGTTATATGTGGCGATGCTTCGATATCATCTATATTATTTATAGGACCTCCTTTCCATGTTATTTGACCTTACAATCAGAAAAGCTGCCAGAAAAAAGATGTACAACATAATGAGCAATTTATAAGTATTTGATCGCTTCAGAAGCCTAACTAATACCTGCATAGTCTTATTTTGTTATATAATGTTTTTATTTTCCAGCCTGATGAACTGGATGGTGACAAGCAGGGGCCAGATCAAGCCAACTTTACGGATTTCGTTCCAAATTCTCTCAACATCCCCACAATATCTCGTATTTTATCGGGATCCAATGGAAGAAAGGAGGATATCCCTGATGTTCTACTAAGAACAGTCACTGCGAAACCTCAACACAATCAAGAAAAATCTTCTAAAAGTGATATATACGTAACTAAAGAAGCAGGAGTCACGCTCAGTGATTCTAATAGGGACACTTCAACAGAAGGTGTCTTAGCAGTGTTAGACCCTGAAATGAACAATTTAGATAGGCCTTTAATTATAGATCAGAACGGTGAAACAAATACTAGAAGAAATTTGCAATACGCAACAAACAAACAACCAGAAAGAAATGACACGAGAAGTGAAGAAAATTTTATACCAGCCACCACAATAGGTTTTGAATTGACTGATCCAGAAATGTCAACTGAAAGATACCACAATTTAGCCAATGTTAATTCTGATAAAAAGATTCTAAAACATGATCCAAAGAATATAGGCCCAGTGCAAAGACCAGGAGTGACCTGGCCTTTCGCTTGGAATGTCCACATCTATTTAGCTACTGTTATGTTTACACTGTTAGCAGTTTACTCGATCTTCAAAATCATCTGTTATAATAAGTTCACTCATCTCTTCTCCCAATACTATTTCATTATCTTACATCTGATATTAGTGTTTGTTTGTCTTTTAAGAATATTTTATATGTGTTACGACCCGTATAATATTAATAACTCATTACCAATATTCATCAGCGAAATCCTGCTTCATGTTCCAGATATATTTTTAAGTATTGCTTTCGCTTGTACTATATTGTTCCTCTTAACGAGTATCAACTTTAAGACTATGTGTTGTGCGTTCCTATTTCGTTCTAGAACGATAATCATAGGAGGCAGTTTGCATTTACTATCGTGTTTGATGTTGCATATCCTCGAAAATAGTAGCACTATTGTTAGGACTCAGCAAGGAGTTGAGAAAAGGGTATTAGGTCTAACTTGTCAAATAATTTTCGTCATAGCATGCCTCACACTGGGCTTATGCTACCTTTATGTTTATAGAATGCTCAAAGCAATTCTACAAAAGAAAAGCCACACATACATCCATGGCTTTCAAAATCTCTATCAGGCCATCCATATTAATTTAGCCACAGCGTTGCTGTTTGTTTTGATGGCCTTGCTCCAAATATACGGTATATTTGGTGTAAATCAAGTAACCATGACGAAATTTGATTGGTTACAATGGGGATATCAGTTCTCATTGCGACTTATCGAGATTAGCATTATAGCTCTTATTTCCTGGGTCATAAGTTTGAAAAGTATTGTGGCTTTGCAGCACGAGAAAACTGATGGACAGAAAATATCTAGGTTAGGTCTATTTCCATGTGCAGGAGGCTCTAGCAATGAACAATTTGAGTCTGATTATCCTACTATTTGCAATGCAAATACAAATCTTCATACTTATACGACAAGAACTGGTAAGCCTATTTACGAGACAGCAGGGCATCATCCAAATATACCAGAACAGTGCTATGGTGGACAAGTTGAACATCCAAGATTCCAACTGACTACTCTAGCTGCAAATTGTGATAACAACTCAGGAACGGAAAACTATTCCGGACATAGTTCTATCGCAAATGCAGGTCATAGTAGTTCAACTGAATCTAGTAATGCAACTTCAAGCCAAGGCGTGACGAATCATTTGATAAAGCACCACCCGAATATGGCTGGTTATAACGGCATTGAATCAGCTTCAGATGATCATTATTCGAATTGCGACCCTGCTATGCAATCTCTTCAAGGAGATGATCCATTAGATCACGAGTACAACGTGATACAATACGGAAGCAATAGTGATTTTATTAGAGACATTAAAAACCAAAACTATAATGGAGGCTCAAATCGTAGTTCCCATAATTTTAAACACATGTCCTACGATAGAGTTTCATCCAGAACAAATAGCAATCCACGGAAAAAGCATAGAGCGAAGAACAAGAATGTCCAAAATTGTATGACAATGGGCTACGACCCCTCAATGAGCCATCATTATCATCAGCCACACATAGTTGATGAATATGGCAATTATAATGCTGAAAATGCTTCCTATCACACTTCTGGTATTCAAACTTTGAATCCAAACAGAAGTTACGAGGGTCCCTGCCAACAAATCAGAGGTTCCCAACGTAGGAACTCTCCTTCGACTTCCATTGTTAACTCCAGTGGTAGTCAAAAACGGGGCAAGGGAAACGGATTCCCTGAAAGACCGAAATCGACTGATATGTACGGTTTTTCAGAAGACCCTGAAGAGAGGAACTACCCATGTGCCATGGAAACCCCTAGAAACTGTGGTTACGAAGCTTCTTATTCTCAACCTCAAGATGAGATAGTGAATGAGACAGGTGGCAGTATGTTGGTCGCTCAGGACGGCTTTGTAAGATTTCGGCCTTTGGAAGATGGGCCATCGCAAACTTGATTTACTATAAACCTGCCAATTGCGGCAGAGGATCTTAACTTTTAGTGAAGTTGTGTGACGGTTTCGTCAATGTTACACTGTGTACATGGATGTATAGCTAGTTTTTACGAACGGTATTTAAGGAACCGAACGACGGCCTCGTGTAAATAGCTTCTTTTAGGCCTATGTATTATAAGTAATTCCTCAGACGTATTAATTTTTATTCACTAATGTTGATCTATGGCCGTAACTTTTTAATAAATGTTGGTATTTATATAGATTATCGTGGGACTTAAGATAATGACGTAATTGACCATTAAATGTTGCCATTTTATCATGATCAAAGTTAAGTCTAAAACATTTTTTTAAGTGTATGGTTTTTACCTGTTAGTTTAGTAGTCCAAGTTAAGTTTTATTGAATATTTGTTTTAAGTTTCATTTGCAATTTTTTTTATCAGAATCTAAAATATTACATGTTTTTTCTTTTTTTAAATCTGTACTTAAATCATAATTATTTTAATACTATCAGTCCATTTTTCACGATACATTTTATATTAAGTTTCTTATGTAGGTATCATTTAGTTGACGAAATAAACGGAATTGTAAATAAGACTGACGTTTAGAATATAGCAAAATATGTATAATTCAACAGTTAATTGTTTTATCCTTACTTTTGTTTAATTGATTTCAATTTTCAATCAAAAGGGGGCCCTGTAAATCTGAATACAGCATTTGTGCAACTGAGTCCGGCCCTGATCACTAGTAACTTTTATCATTATTAAACCATTTATTTAATTTAATAAAATAAGAAAAATGTTTTAGACTCAAGTTTCGATGATAAGTTATCAATGTTATTTGTATGCAAATGACGGTTAAATATATGTGATATCAAATATAATTTTGTTTAAATAATTCTGTCCATAGTTATTGTAAGGAATATATCATAATATAAATATATATTTACCAATAAAACTCAATTTATTTTGGGCAATTATATTACAAACTCAAGAAATATACTAAACAATGATCAATGTTGTAAAAGACTGACTCTAAAAAGATGCTCACGGGCGTGGACCTATAACGGGTTTGTCAAATCGAATTCAAATTTGTATGAATCTTCAAGGTTTGTTTTTCTTTCTATAAGAATAACATAAACATACATACATAACTAAAATAGGTGTAATGTTACACAATGGTGATAGGTTAAACGTCTGTAGAAATGACGTGTACCGTCTAATTTGACAGCACTGAAAGTGTTTTGTCTCTTTCTGTTACTTTCGTTGAAAGCAGACAGCGATAACTTAAATACTTAACAAAATTACCATTAATGACATGTTTGTATAGATAATATAATTTAAAAATTAACGCCGTACATGCCTACGTACACCTGCACTACCTACATACTATGCAGAATAGTTATTATTATTCACACACAAACAGACACATAATATTACTGTCTGGTCGGTTGAATCCATCTCAAGATTAAACCTGACACAAACTACCTAGTGACACAATGACGAGAGTTAGAATATTTAATGGCTATTCAGACTTAAATATTTTCCATGTACTCGTATTTTGAAACGGTATGATTTTATTGCGGTACCGACCAGTGAAAGAATAATGTATAACTTTGTTATATTATGCCACATATTTGTTATGATATGGCAGTGGCCTCGTGTAAAATCTTTAATGTCTGGAATATTAATTTTACTTATTTCTCAATAATATACTATGGTTTTTCTTATTTATTGCACACTAGACGTATTTATTTAGAGGTTGCTATTGTGGTAATATAATCTAATTCAACAATCAGTAGTTTATTGGTAAATATATATTAACTTAGGTTTTTATGTCCGTTAAAAGATTTTATAAATCCCATTAAATTTGATACTTTACATATTTTCCACAATGTTTTGTTGCTTCATGTAGCTCAGTGTTGCCAGAGTAATTTTTAAAACTAGTCAAAACAGCCCTGCCTATGGAAATGATATACAATTTTGTAACTTTACAGTAGGGAATAGAAACAATCACAATATGTATGTTGGACACATTGGAGATAGATACGGACATATTTAATGTTGGCACATTAGCTAGGATATGATAATTGTAAAAATAGAAAAATACATTTATAACGGTAATCGATTTAAATTATCGATTTTTTTTAATATGGCGTTAAGCTATGCTCACAGTATAATTCCTATGTAAATACATTTTAGTGGAGTATATGTCACCACGATGCCACTTTTTTTGTATATAACTAACGCAAGGACTTATCGTCTCGCTATTGTGTTGTAAATTATATTTTTTTTTATTTCAAGACTGTATGTACCTTTATCATTTAACAACTGACATTTACTATGTATAAAATAAATAAAAAAGGTATTGAAATTAAGATCTTTTATTTTGTTGTGTGTGGTTTTTTATAACTTTGAAAAATATGAATTTCTTAGACGCCGTCTATAAGACCTATCTAAATGTAACAATACAATTTCTTGAGTAAATTTCCTAACTGAATTACCCTGGAAACTGGAATACGACAATATCAAACTTTGATGATATAGTTACAGGAAAAATATTATATTATCCATTTGTATCAGTCATAGCCATTGCCAACTTAAGTTCGAGATGTTAAGGGGCCATGTATGCTAAAATACGTCAGCAATATAATATTTTTTTCATACAAAGCAATTATGGATCTTGGCGACAAAAATACACAAGATTAACATTAATATGCTTTATAAGACTAGTGTTTCCAAAACACGATTCATTTCACTTTGCTCGATAGAAAAAAATCAAAAAGTTAACCCTTTTTTGAAAGCAAAACCCATCTTTCTACTTCAATTATGAAAATATCGACACCAGATTTAACATAAACATAGATATGTATTATATTTTTTTTCAAATTACTTTTATAGTGTCAAAAATAGTGATTTGGCGCTTAAGACATTTACTTTAGAGCGCAATATTTCATAGTAATCATGGAACGGGGGAGTGCGCTGATTGGCTCTTCTGGCTGTCTAAGTATAGGGCCTTAATGCTGTTTTGTAAATATAAATCCCTGAAAAAATTACACAAATTGAATTTAACCCCAAGGTAAGCAAATTATATGCTTGTTTTACGTGTGTTAGTCAACGATAATAATACGTAAAAATACTTAAATAGTGTGACAACATTGTAGATTTGAAAGTCTATGCCGAAGTGATAGCTGACGTTTGGACATTTTACAGATGTAGGTATATCATTTTTGGCACTTCGTCATTGACAAGTTAGACTGCCACATGCCAAACAAGACAAACGTTATTTTTAAAAATAATAAATCCGTTAAAAGCGAATTAATCTAATACTGTTTTATTGAATATCGAGCCGAACTTTTAATAGATACTAGAATAGATTTAAAGAACACACCCAGACTCAAAAATGCAGACATCTAGATGTTTATTATTCTAATGCCTGCCCCCGTCGGGAATCGATACCAAGCCTAGTAGTTGTTCTAGGGCGTTAGGCATGTACGCTAAGTAGGGGTTCTAGACATTTGCATTTTTTTTATGATAATAATAAATATCCGTGGACAAGTTACACAAATTGAATCTAACCCCAAAGTAAGCAAATTATATGTGTCTGTTATGGGTGTTAGTCAACGATTCTAATACATAGAAATACTTAAATAGATACCTGAATAAATTTAATAAACACCCAGACCCGGAAATGCAGACATCTAAATTTTCGTCACACAAGTGTCTGCCCCCGTCGGGAATCGAACCCGAGCCTCGCGGATGATTGGCGTAGTTAGAGGCGTGTACGCTAGCCACTCGAGCAACGAGGCGGTCACTATAATAATGGAAGGCAAACAAGCAGACGGATTTCCTGATGGTAAGAAATCACGCGGCCTAGAGACACCAAACTGTAATGGTGCGTTGACAACCTGAGGCCGATGTGTCAGACCTTGAGCAAAAGTAAGTTTACCCACTACCTTATCCTCCGAACCGGAACGGCAAGCACTGACGCTTTAGCGGCAGGAATAGGTAAGGCGGTGGTACAAATCCGGGCGAGTTGCTGCGAAATTCTACCACCTAGTACGATGTCACGGTGTTATATTGTGGTGTAATTTATGAGGAACAGTACAAGTAAAAATATTAACTAAATAACCTAATTATTTTATTGTCAATCCATGGAGGAGGCCAAAAAAATAAATTATTTTGAAAGAATATTCAAAATAGCGTTCAAATTCTTTCGCAATCAATATAATTTTATTATCTCCAAAACTAAAACTTCTGGAACTTACGTTCTGCAAGGTAAAAACAATACGTGACATCATGTCCATGAGTTGAAAATTATTAAATTAATCTTAAATAAATAGGTTAACAATAATTTATGAATTTCTGCAAGCATTTGTTAGTTTTGATCTGACCGGGCGCAATAAATTTATCGGAGGCTACAATTGAGGTAAAAGTGTCTTCAGCCCGTATCTCCAAAAAGGTGGGCAGAAGAACCACCAGGATCAGCGAAGGTTTTTAGTCCCACAATGTGCAAGCTTATTAACCACCAAGCACTAACAACTACTTCGTTTTCATTAGAAAATTGAAAAAACACATAAGTTGCCCGAATTAGGAAACGAACCCCAGACCATGAGGCTGGGGTTCGTTTCCTGTTCGATATTTGTGTAGACTAATCTACAGTCTACACAAATATCGCACTACTAGACCAATGAGGCGATTCGAAGTTAGCGCTATTATTAAATCCGATTTTACTAAATATGTATTATTTACTGAAATAAAAATTAATCACCACCACCATAAATGTTTCGAAGCTCAAAGTTAGGGCCCTGGACAAGAATATTGGCTAAATGGCGAAGAAAATAATAAAACCCCCGTTTTCCCTGTGTTGGTCCGGGCTCCTCTCTAGAATAGACCATCTGCCTTCCTTGTCAGGCAGCTCGTAAAAGGCGAGCGAGGCGAATAGGCTCACCGTCACTAACACCGTGACATCTGACTAGGTGCTAGAGTTTAGCAGCGACTCGCCCGGTTTGGTACACCGCCTTACCTATTCCTGCCGCCATAACGTCATGACGTGTTCCGGTTCGTAGGGTGAGGTAGTCGGTTAACTTACTTTTGCTCGAGGCCTAACATCCCGGCCTCAGTTTGGCAACTCACCATTACCACCTTTGGTGTCTGTAGGCGGCGTGAATTTCTTAACATCAGGAAATCCGTCTGCTTGTTTGCCTTCCAATATCATATTTTCGAGAATGTGTTTGTAGATTTCTGTTTCCTTATGCAGTATGTATCATTATAAATTTCTTGTCAGTGAGAATAAAATTAGGTACTTGAAAACGGGTTATTTTTCTGCGTTTTTAAATTTTTCTTTGTGCATGAACAGATATACTTAGGTACGGATTTCGCCGGATCGGCTAGTATTTATTTACAGATCTCGCGTCACGCTGTTTGTGGTCATACTTCCCAGAAATTGTGACATTAACTTTTAATGTTAGTTTGGAAGAATAAGTCTTAATGTAGCTATTTAGGTATTTTTTACGTACATCACCAAATGTTACGTAGGGTGTCTTTATTTAGATTTTGCTTTTTATTGCAGAAGGAAGTTGGCCAAACCAAATTTATATAAAAAACCGGATACTTTTTGAGTTGGTTGTTTCATTGGCGATATAGCGAACTGGTAGGAACATGGCTTTAATTTTAAGTTCATAAGACCTAGCAGTAGCCTATAGATGTTATACCATAGTCGTTCTATTGAAAAGGTGCTAGGCCTAATGTGCAAGTCTAGCGGCTACACTGTTCTCGGGTCTATAATACAACAGATCCAACCGTTTATCATGGCGCCAATAGTAAGGCGTGATATCCACAGCCAAGTTGCTGCACAGTATTTACCACCAGCCTTATTGGTATTGACCTAGTTAACTTATGTCAGGGAAACGACGATTCAACTCAAGGGATTCGGACCAACGCAGAGAAAAATCCCTCTTTCAATCCTTTGAGTTTTGACATTCTAACCGATATTGGATTACTGATTCTTATCTCACTTACATCATGGGATTAGGGGTGTGCCCCAGAATCGTTTGATTTATTTCCGGTGTTATGTTTTATCATCGGACATAGCGTCCGACTTCCAAGTTCCATGAAAATTACCTGAAGGAGTGGCGTTCTTCCATTGTGCTGTTCCGAATACATATTTTTGTGGAACCAGTTAACAAGGACATGATTTCCGAAAGGACTACGAGAACTTCAAGAAAAGAGCGCCCTCCAAGTCGCTTACAGTGAGTGACCCGAAGTCGCGAAAGCTCAAGGATGGCGGTGATCACTTACCATCAGGTAAAACTTGACGTGTTTTTCGTATAAAATTCCCAACAGCTCTCATATTTATATTGAAAACATTGTAAGCTCGATTGTTTTAAAACTAGGAGATTAAAAATACTTCAGCAATTTATTTCAGGTAATAAGTATCAGAACTTCAGATAAATCGAAATGACTTAAATTTTTATTACACCATTTTACGCATAAATCAACTTCATAAATCGGTTTTATGGTCAAAATTGTTAGCTACTTACATTAGGACAAATATTATTAACTAGAAGCTAGTCACGGCTTCGCACATATAGACATTTATTTATTTTTAGGAATAAATATAACCTATGTTCATCATGATAACGTAGGATTCTAATAAACACAATTTTTCAAAGGGGTCTAACAGTTTCGAAGCATAGTCAATGCAAACAAACAATCACATCTTTTCTCTTTGTGACATTAATACAATTTATTATTACTGTATATAATATCCCTGTAACAGTTTTAAAGTGCCAGACAAATTTTAGCAACAAATTAGTCAGTCAAAAAAAAAAGATATGAGGAAGTAAATGCCAATAGTAGCCGCGTTCCGATCCGGTGGTAGTTTTTAGAATTATATAGACGCGTTACAAGAATCTTTGTATAGATCTACGTAATAAAAGCTATTTTGACTTTGAAAACATTATTGGCAAATCCTAATATTTGGGCTTATTTTTTTAAAATAGTCCACAAAAATACTTAACATGTTTTCACACTAATCGTACAGACCTATTAGTACGAGTCATGGCGTCTGCGTCACCAGCCTGCGTAACTATCGCTGGCGGTCGGCGAGAATCAGTGGTACCCTTTATTTACGTTCTATCATACAAATTGTGTTTGCATCGGCTAAAAATTACAACTTGTATTTTTTTATTACTTCATAAATCGAAAGAGTTGTTGCTTCTGAACCGTCTCTCTAAATTGCGAAATTTCTGGTCCTTTAAATGTATCCCTTCAACTATAAAAACAGTGGCGCCTATTCGTTCTCATCCTAAATCTTATTTTGGGTTACCTCAGCTTTCTCATACCGGTAGCAAAAGAAAACGACGGCAGTGTTGTCAAAATTTAACTTTTGTAAAATGTTGTTTATTTGCAACTTTTCTACAAACTGCTCATATGTTTGTCTGAGATTAAATATCATATTTGCAGTATAATAGTGTTAAAGTTAGTTTAAATAGTTAAATTTTTTAATTCTTAGTGCGCAAGAGTATTTATTCAGTCAACACCTTGAAATATGTCAATGAAACAAAGTATCTTCACGTCCGTTCCCTGAACAGGTTGGTAGAGTTACAAGGAGGTAGTACCACGGTTAGCCAAACGCACTTGCTCGGGAAATCTGAGTGTGTTTCGGTTGGTTAGCCGAGAGCAATTAGACCCACAATGTGAAAGGTGGCAACCCTGTCGCTAACCGGGCGTCTTTGTTTTATATTAGAAAATAAAAAAAATACACATTTTAAATTGTTATCTACTCGGGAATCGAAGCCGTGACCTCGTGGAGTCAATGCTAACATCGGAGCTCTAGACACAGAGACGGTTAAATCAGGCAATATACTTATACTATGTTGTGTAAAATTTTGTTCTCATTATATTTAAAGAACAAGTTTTTAGGAATGTTCCAGCTAATTAAATAAAAAGTCATAAGAAAGTCTTAATTAAATTTAATGTACATTAATAAATATTATACAACTGATAAATATTATAGACAATATTCGTCAAAACTTATCTTGTATCTACAAAATTGACCTAAAACATACCTAGCAAACCAATGTATACTTACCTCAAAAAGTCTCATGGTATATATTTATATTGATCTTGTAAGTTTGAGTTTATCAAAAAAATTTAATTTTACTACAAAAAACTAGACGCCTGTTTAATAAAACACTGTTTAAAATTGACATCCAACCAATAATATTCTACACGTGGAAGACATGGCAGCATGTTTATTGGTTGTGAATCCCATTTTAGAGTGTTTAGTAAAACATGTGTTCAACGAGTGTTAATTACATGTTTAATTAAACTTTTTTGTGATAGCTCAAAAAATGTGGTAAGACTGCAATTACTCTAAAATTATTTTCTTTGTAAAAATATTACAGGCAGGAAATTTCTCATACAAATACATTTTTTATTCACTTGTAATTTAAACATTAATCCATTAAACTATGATGTTAGACCAAGATAGGAATAAGTTAGCTTAATAATTATAAAACTAAAAACAGTCTTAAAATTCTAATTCATCCAATTCATAATTAATTGTAAAGAAATTGAATTTCAATCAAAATTACACACTAGGGCAAGTTTTAAAACATATTTTTGTATATGCCAGCTTCGAAAATATTTCCTGCTACTGGAACACTCATGTACCTCAGACAGATGGATTACTCCAATTAGTCAGAGTGCAAAAACTAGCCAGATAGAAAAGCCAGCACACACGCAAGAAATTTCAGACTCTAGCTCCAGCTTTAGGAATTCTATACACTTGGTAGCCCAGAATATTTAAATTACTAGTATTTTTAAGTGTACCCTAACGTTTTAGTACTGACTCGTCTTGTTATTTGACAAATTATAACACATTTTATTTTATTTAAGTTTTTTACATTTAAAAAAAAAGTATCTTCACGCCCTTATCCCCAAAGAGGTAGGCAGAGGCACAACCAGGGTACCCACGACTAGCCGAAGATACTAAGTCCCACAATGTGATAGGTGGCAAGCCTATCGCCAACCGGGCACATATCCTATCCCGAGCAACATTTTTTTTAGAAATTTGGAAAAACCCAATTTTCTTTTGTTGCCCGACCCGGGATTCGAACCCGGGACCTCATGCAGTCAAGTCCAACAACTGAACCGCTAGACCACAGAGGCGATTTTTATATTTAGTTTTGTGTAATGCCTGAGGTACCTACCTACGTTTGTATTTTTGTAGGTATTGTAATTATGTAGATTTTTAAATTCATTCCATCAACACTAAAGATTTTGCTATTTAGGGATTCAAAACACAAAATTTTATTTCGCGAGTATCTAAAAAATCATTAAAGCCTAAACTTTAACTCTCTTTGAACACATGTTTTGCTAAACACTGTTTAAAATAGGATTTTCAACCACGTGTGTATTAATGTAGTGGTAGGATGTCAATTTTAGACAGTGATAAGTTAAATATGTGTCTAAATTTTTTTGTAGTATCTTTTTTATGTAATTTATTATTTGTACATTTTTATATCATGGAATTTATTGTAATACTAACACAATTACGAGAAAACCTGTGACTGTCCATAATTAATTGTAAAACTGGATATCTTTTAAATAAATGTTCTTTTTAGAAAGAGCAAATAATAAGGCAGCTGGAATCAAAAGTACATACAAAAATTTATAAGCATGTTTCAAAACAGAAATGCATACACATTTTGTTCCTAGATAGACTCACAAATTTATACAAATAAATGGTATTCAACTATTGCAACAAAGATTATTAAAAAAAAATACCATAAACATTATATAATTATTTCGATATGTGCTATTACAATCTAATTTTATAATCAAAATTACGCACGGATTGTTGAAACTGGGTGTACAATTATTTACATTTCTCCTTACACTAGAAAGAAAGAGAGAAAATTAAATATCACAGATATTACAAATCAGCTAACATATCATCAGTCTTTTTGTTTTTCTTTGCAGAAAATTGTTCACCTAAAATTTTCATCACATCTGCATGAGATCTGTAAATAATATATACATAATATAATCATTTAATGACCACTAAATTTAAAGTATTAAATTTATGGTAGCTAGGATTTAAACTGGTATCAAGGTCGTAGGTTCGAGTCTTGTGTACAATGAACATTTTTTCAAAAAAAAATCGTGGAAATATATAATAAGTTAAACTATATGTGCTAACATTAAAATTTATTATGGTACCGTAGTAAAACCGCTAAAAATGATGACTTGTAGAAATTAAGTGTTTAAGGTGAAGAAAGCAATTGTTTCTTTAAAAATGAAAGTATCTATTATGGCTAATTAACAATCTGTTTGTAAAAATCTTGTCAAATCTGCATTAGACCAGTCGGAGATAATCCAAAATAAACAGACAGACATATTTAATCACTGTTTTTTTAAAATACAGCATTTAATCAAAAAATATTTTTGGCATTACAAACAACATTTTAAGTAAGTATCTTCACGCCCATATCCACGAATACGTAAGCAGAGGCATGACTAGCCGAAGACATTAAGTCCCACAATGTGATGGGTGGCAAGCCTATCGCCAACCGGGCACATATTTTATCCTGGCCAACGTTATTTTTATTAGAAAATTTAAAAAAAATATACATTTTCTAATTTTTTTTGTTGCCCGACCGGGGGTTCGAACCCGGGACCTCAAAAAGTCAAGTCCCACGCCGGACCGTTAGACCACAGATATAAATTTTACACATATACTTTTACACATATATTTCTATGCATGAATGTTCTTTAAATAAAGTGTATACCTTGTCCCATTTTTTAGGCTTCCGTAGTTTTCTTTCACGTAAAGTGCGAATTCGTTTGGGCCAGCCTTCCTCGCCGGTGTTGACACGACGACGCCATCTTTGTTTTTCTTATGCACAATAATCTCGAATGTTCCACGACAATAACCGCAACATTTTTTAGTGACGTCAATTGATTTTGAATGTCTTTTTATACTGTAAATCAATTATGCATAAACATATATTAAAATTAAGCGATTTTTTTTCAGAATGACCTTAATTTGAGTTTTTATTACATCAATATTGTTTTAAGAAATCATCGTTAGGAATTTTAAGAAAGAATAAATTTTAAATGTAGTTTTGTTGAAGTCAAAGTCAAAGCAGAGCAAAATGTACAATTAATTTTGAAAGCCTTCCCCATAAATAATCTTATATTTACCATGATTGGTCATATTGATCATGTCTAACAGCCAATAGCCTAGGACATAGACTCTACTACAGATCAAGGACCATGCAACCGCTGTTAATTTATGAGATGCAAAAGTACAGTTTATCAATATATCAAAATATACAATACATATATAACATACCTATATCCGCACTTGGTGCATTTGTAGGAGTACTTGTAATGTATCTCCATGTCGTGACACCTAGATATCTCTCCCAACTCGGGGAGGTTTCGAAGTGCTTTTGTTGCCCTGGAATTTAAATTTTTTTTAGGGTGTCATAGAAACCTATATAATTATACATGACGATGTGAAGGAAGCAAGACATGTTTGTCAGGATCGTGAGGTCTGGCACTCGATACTCTCTGCCTACCCCGTAAGGGACTTGGCGTGAAGATATGTATGTATGTATGTACGATGTATTTAATATGCAGCACAGATTAGGTAGTACTGTACATGACTCATTGTTTAACAAATTCTAAGCGAATGTATCAAATGTATAAAACGAAAAAAATGCGAACAACGTTAAATCATAAGATGTCAGATGAGGATCTGTTATGAGCACCGCATTAATAGCGTCGTTAGAAGAAAAATAATGACGGAATGATGAAATACATGTCTTCTAAATATTAGTATATTGACTTCGACTATAAGAAATATTTTGTAAATTATTGTTTTTGAATCACAATTTACATATTTACATATCTTCACACCAAGATCCTTAAGGCTTAGGCAGAGAGTATCAAGCATCTGATGCTTTAATCCTAGCAGACCTACCTAGCTTCAAAAACATTAATGTTTTCATATAAACATGCCATGTTCGGGATTCGACACCACCCTCGGACAAAACCCTAGCCATTTGATTCTGATGTATCAACCTAGGTCTACCTTACTGTAGCATCTATATCATACCGGAAACCTACATCCGTCCACGTTCAACTACCATTCTTTAAACTGAGCTTGCCCTTACTAATTTTTCCACCACCACCATATCAGTCTTTTTCGGATCTCACTGTTGCGAATGCGGCCACGGAGAATAGCACCACATATTTTGCGTAAGTTCTCATTGCGACCGCATTTACCCTACTTTCATGCTTTTACAGATTTACCCAGCTCTCGCTTCCCTAAAGTAGTGTTGGGATAAGCACTCGAGCATCCTTAGTAATCCTTACTCAACACCTCGCTTTGAATTAGCTTACCCAGCGCTCCATTCACACTATTCCCCGCACATACCCTCCTTTCCACATTCACCGTCGTATTAATAAACATGGACCAAGGTCGGTGTAAAATTAAGTAGATATTATAGTCTGTATCACATTGTAATAAGGACTACAATCAATGGTTAAACCTTGGAGTAGTTTACGCCGCGTTTATTAATAAATAATAAATATTTATTAATAAATTAATAATACTAATTTATTAATAAGACAGTAACTGTCTTATTAATAAATGTGATGTAGGGTAGGTGTAAGATTAAGTTGATATTATAGTCTGTATTACATTGTAATAAAGACTATAATACCAGGTTAAACCTTGGAGTACTTTACTCCGTGTTTATTAATAAGGCAGTAAGGGTTTAAGCAACAAAAAAATGGGATTTTTAAATTTTCTGATAAAAACAAAGTTGGCCGGGATTGAATTTGCGTCTGGTTGGCGATAAGCTTGTCAACTATCACATTGTTTGACTTAGTGTCCGGAACATGTCAACGGCAAGCGTAATGCATGGTAGCAAATACGTAATGAGGGCGGTTCTTGGAGTTCGGACTGACTATAAAGTAAAAGTATCTTCACGCCCATATCCCCGAAGAGGTGGGCAGAGGCACAGCCAGGGCACCCACGACCAGCCGAAGACACTAAGTCGCACAATGTGATAGATGGCAAGCCTATCGTCAACCGGGCACGTATCCAATCTCGACCAACATTTTTTTATCAGAAAATTGGAAAAACCACATTTTCTTTTTGTTGTCCGACCATGGAATTGAACCCCGTAGCTCATGAAGTCAAATCCAACATATGGACCACTAGACCAGTTTTTTTTTGTTATGCCATAATAACTTACCACTTCTTCCACAGAGGCCCGTGTCCAGCCCTCAGCTCCCCATCAATGAGCCAAGTCGCAGCATGGCACAGTTCATGTATGAGTGTATCTCTCAACCTCTGGGGCGCGTCTATCACTTTAGTTGATAATTTCACACATGACGTCCGAATTCGTTCACCGTTTGCCGTTTTTATTGCTCTGTTTGTCGTTGTACTGGAAAACCCATCACACTTATTAAAATGTTAAATAGTATTTGAAATTGAAAAATCATTCACTTCATATAGACCGTACAAAGGGCACATGTGACTTGTCTATACAATTCTGAAATCTATCACCGGAACCGAATGTAGCCTCTCATTAAAAAAATCCGGCGAAATAAAATCAGCGGGTTTGTCTTTTTTCATATTTTTTCCCCCGTGTTTGTCCGGGCTCCTTTGCAGAAATGCCTTCATGCCAGGCAGCTCGTTAAAGGCTTACCGTCACTAACACCGTGACATCTGACTGGTGGTAGAGTTTCACAGCGACTCACCCGGAGCACCACCGCCGTACCTATGCCTGCCGCCATAACGTCATGACGTGTTCCGGTTTGGAGGGTAAGGTAGCCGGTCAAGTTACTTTTGCTCGAGGCCTAACATCCCGGCCTCAATTAGGCAATGCACCATTACCACCTTTGGGATCTTTAGGCAGTGTGAATGTCTTACCATCAGGAATTACGTCTGCTTGTTTGCCTTTCAATATCATAAAAAAATATTTATTTAAAATATGATTACAAAACTATATTCATATGAGACTGATTTGAGGAGCAATCCGAATCATTATTATCAATTAGATAATACGCAATCTTATTATAATCTTTTTTAAATAATTTAGATTTCAGATATTTTTTTTTAAACTTAATAAATTATATCATACTAGCTGTTCCGGCGAACTTCGCTCCGCCCGTTCAGTTTGTATAGGAAAAATTTTAATGTTTTTTCTAGTTTCCTCGCTGTTTTAGGGGATAAAATGTATGGGGTCTTCTCAGTTCTAAGCTACCTCTCCATCAATTTTCAGCGTAATAGGTTTAAGTATCACGACTTTCTTTTATATATATAGACGATTCATCTTTCATAATTATGTTTTTTTGTTTTTATAGTTTTTAAGGTGTATTCTGCTATTCGGGGAGAAAACAAATCCAACTAATCAAAAACCATGAAAACTGGTTAAGCGAGTTACAAGTGTTGTAACAATCCCGACTTTCTTTTATATATATATAGAAGTATCTTATCGCCCATATCCCCGAAGAGGTAGGCAGAGGCACAACCAGGGCACCCACGACTAGCCGAAGATACTAAGTCCCACAAAGTGATAGGTGGCAAGCCTATCGCCAACCGGGCACATATCCTATCCCGAGCAACATTTTTTTTATTTTAATTAGAAAAAACCCAATTTTCTTTTTGTTGCCCGACCCGGGATTCGAACCCGGGACCTCATGCAGTCAAGTCCAACAACTGAACCGCTAGACCACAGAGGCGATTTATATATATAGATTATCAAAGTAGTGGTTTTTAGCGAGAGCGCTAAAAGCCATTGAAACAATATCAGGGCCTATCTACAACTGCACGTCACGACGTCGCTAACGTGAAACAGTGCAATGTCGCAGCACGGTACGGCAACATCGTCGTGGAACGGTCTTCCCAAGGTATCTTTTTATCACCCTTTTTCTTTTCGTCTTCTTAACAATACCAGGAGCAATATACATAGCGTGCGGCCCATGTCACCGAGACTGCTATTTCCATATTTGAGTGAATAGTTCACCGAAATTTCACATGAGTTTACGTAAATTTGCAAGGTATGTCAACGCACCGTTCCACGTTGGCGATGACGTGACGTGCAGATGTGGACAGGCCCTTAGGTATTCAAAGTACATCGTCACCCAAAATAAAAACAACTTTGCGATCGAAAAATAAACACTAGTTTTCAATCCCTTCTTTAAAAGAGACACGATACTTGTGTTATTCAGCGAAAGCGATAAACGGAATTCAAAATATTATATCAGGAATTCAAATAACAAACGGATTTTAGAAATATTTCTAAATGCAAGCAAGATCGATTTTGTTGATTCGGTATTCATATAGTTGAAAACCCGAGTATGTAAGCTAGTTTTTCAAAATCGACCCCTAAAGGACTGTAATGGGGGTTGGAAATTTACAGAAAATCTATTCTTCGCTTGCGAAGTCGCGGGAAAACAGTTAGTTTTAAATAATAAATAAAAAAATTACCCAGCGGTACTCCTTAATTTTGTATCCCATAGAATGGGCATATCAGCATCTAAAACGTTGTCAAAGACCACCTTGTTAAACTCTTCAAATAATCGCCTCGCCAGTTTCTCCCTTAGTGTTTTATAGTTATCGTGGTATTGGATTGCTTCTGGGTGGCATCTCCACGAGGGTACATTGTCTAAAATATTAATGGCTTTATTAAAGTTTCAGCTCCAAAAAGGTTCAGAGAAATTAAACAAATATTAATATCGGAAATAAATAAATCCACACTTCGTCACGTACAGCTCTCCTGATGATAAGAGATAACCGTGGCTTATAAACACCATAGATGTTAGAGGTGCGTCGCTGTCCCGTGGCCGGGATGTCAGGCCTATTAAGTCTACTGTCTACCCTACCCTCCAGGCCGGAACCTGGGGTCATTATGGCAGCATGAATATGTAAGGAGGTGGATCCTTACTCGGGCAATTTGCTGGACAGTATTCTACCAGTGGTCTTATTAGTGATGACCTGCATTTAGGTTGTTTCGAGCTGCCTGGTAGATGGTCTATTTTACTTAGTGAACCTCGACCGACACTGGGCAGTTTCGATTTTGACGCAAACTTCCATCGCCTTTTATAGAGCTCTGTGATTAACTTTTGAAAAACTAAATTTGCCTTTTCAGATCCTAAGCTACATGCATATCAGATTTCATAGCGTTTACGACGTGAAAGTGCAACAGAAAGATAGACAGAAATTTGGAGTTATAATATAAGAATGGATATCATTGATGTTTAACTAACACAAATGTCCATGTTGTAATCTATACATATAAAACAATAATAAAACTCCACATAAAATATTTAAAAAAAAATGATTGCTATGCATTTTACAAAGGATAAGAACCCAAAACAAAGGTTGGTAATTTTTTGTCGGTTTTCCTGCTAAAACTACTGAACGGATTTTTACCAAACTTTGAGTAGTGTTAGCTTATAGTCAAGGTTAACATTTCCGATCTTTTACTGCAAAAGAATTTTTCTTTTCCATCATACCACAAAAAGTCACTTCAGCACGTGTATATATAATTAATACCAAAACCC
>NJDC01001370.1:52155-66505 GCA_002245475.1 Calephelis virginiensis
AACTAAAAAGTTTTGATCTTTTTCCAAGTCTTGTAATGTCTAGCCAAAAATTACTTTACTTGGCAGCACTACATTTATAAAAGTCGACGTCATTTAACTGCACTGCATGTGACAGTGACATTGATAAGTTTGTTTGTTTCTTTTTTTTATTAGTTAATTTGCCCCTTTCTGTGTCGGCTAAGGCGACTTTTGGGCCAGGCTGCCATGTCTTCCGTATTCATTAAGTCTATATTTCAGTCATTAGTTCCTATTTACAAAGTCATGTCAGGGTCTTGAGTAAAGCGGTGGCTTCGTTACTCAAGCTCATCTAGTGGGATTTGAAATACACCCATATTCTTTCACGATGACGCCGAAATCCTCTTATTTTTTAAAGGTTTTAAGGTTATTTAAATCCTTGAATACGTCTTTAGTTTATAATTCCTTGTAGTTCTCACGTTATGTTTTTCGATAAATTTCTTTTATTACATGGCATACCCTTTAATTTCCAATTATTTACACACAAATTATAAAATTAGAATGCTGAATGCTAAAACCACTTTCTTTCCCGACGATGCCGAAACTTCCAAGACTGTATTGTATGATTGATGACTTATTATTCCTATAGTTCTTCCTCCATCTCTTACACCAGTTTCAAATTATGTAAGCTCATATCTTGATATTTCGTTTCTTTTATGATTTCGTCTTCAAACTTTCTTGTCCAGGCCTCTGCCTCTCCTTTCGTGGCAAAGCACTGAAATCTCCAATTTTTTCTTACTGTCTGTGCCTTACACTAGCATAGTTTATTTACAGAATCACATGTACATCACTAAGTAATATTTAAGCATTATTGCACATTACATTCATTAGTTTACTTCTTTTATATTTCTCCTTTTTCTTACAGATTGGATAAAACCCTCGAAAAGTGCGCTTTCCCCCTTCGAACGTTCTTCATTTGCTCCTTTCTGGGCCGGTTTTGACATTTAGGCCATGCAGCCACATCTTCTGTAATAATAAATTCACGATACACTAATTTCTTTATAATTATGTCACCTGTGCACTTTAACTGAACAAAATTGAACTAATTACCACCTAAATTCACTAATTTTACTCATAACAAACACAAAGTTCACATATTACAAAAAACTACGACTATCTTCTTTCACGATGGCGCCAATACTCCCTCTTTTTTAATTTATTTGCCCGGTTCTGTGTTTAAGTCCACGTCTTTCGTATTAATAAATTCTTTTCCTTGTTATTTATTTTCAATTCACTTCTTAAGTTTCATTTATTATAGTCAAGTCAATGTAGAATGTCATGTCAGGTTCGTGAGTAAAGCGGTGGCCTCCTTACTCACACTTATTTTTGAGCTTTGGTGGCAACGATTGATACACGATACACTAATTTCTTCATAAGTTTGTTCACTTTAACTGAACAAAATTGAAATAATTAATTAGTTTTACTTATAATCTGCACAAAGTTTAATAATTACTTACAAAAAAACTACCACCATCTTCTATCACGAAGGCGCCAAAAGTCAATATTATTTCTTTGATTCATTTACTGGGACAGGTATAACTTTATGGTCATACTGCCTTTTATTTACACATTCTCTTTTTTCTTCCCTTAAATTAAAGATAAGTTTATATTTTTATCTAGTTTATACGGTATCTGGGAATCGATGTATCGATCGGTCTAGGTTTTTTTTGAGATCGATAAAGACTCAAGGTAGCAAAGCTTAGAATTATTACTAAACAAGATAAAAAAAGTAAAGAATTTTACTGCCTATTTGAAACTTTGATTTAACACTTATTTAGTAGACAAGTAGTTAACTAGATTGTAACTTAAATTTAAGTGATTTAATGAAGACATACAAACATTAAAAGACACCTTAGAATCCATAGATGTTACAGCAGTGTCGTTATTTTACGGTCAAGATCTTCGGCCACATCTATTAGTTTAAAGGCTACCCTCGTGTTATTGTATTTCAATGTTATGCTAACATTCATTAACATGATTCAGCCTTTTTGTCGTAAAAACTGAAATTAAATATCAGAATCAGAAACTTGCAATTTGTTTCTGAATTGTTGGTTTACAGATAAATTCACCTAATTTTTAGGTAAAATTTACTTATCTACATATCAAATAAAGAGGTGTAAAACAGGCATGCATAAGAATAAATTCAAATAAATGAACAACTGGGTGACCTTTTAGTTCACAGTAGACAGCTGTAGCCACTGAACGTATTGAACCTCCACCCTACTTGGGGTAACTTGGATTAACACATAGGATAGTTTTTATCCCGAAAAATGTTCGTGTGGGACCATAAACCACGCGTGTAATGCCGCGGGCAACAGTTAGTATTAACAAAGAGAATATATTATATATATTTACTAATCTCTGGTATTACATAAAAACCATTTCTACGTAGGTCACACTATAAGTTTTGCGTAACTTAAAAAAACAACATGTTATGACCAAAATATTATGTTTATTGCTTTTCAAAATAATCTCCTTTACATTTTAAACACTTATTCATGCGATCGAACCATTTTCTAAAACAGGACGACCACAGATCTGAAGGCTTGTTTTCTACGTGCTGATTGAACGCTATCACTGCGTCTTCGGAGTTGGTAAACTTCGGTCACAGAGTGCTAGGTTGGGGCTATGCGCAGGATGAGTGTCGAGATGAACTTTTTCGGAAGCTAAAAATAACTTTGTTTTGTTGGCCGTCTGTGAAGAAGCGTTGTCATGGTGTAGGAGAATGCGAATTTTGGGTCGTCGTCGCGAACTTTTTCTAACACCCTGGATAAACAAATGGTAGAATACCACTCGCCATTAACTTTCTTTTGATATTAAAGTGGAATTGTACAGATGGGACCCGTAGCTGATAAAAAAACGTGATAATTTTTTTACCAACGTTTCTCGCCTGTCTCATTTTCGTTGATCTGTTCTCATTTTCAAACACCCATTCATACGATTGCTATTTTTTTCGGGTCCAAAACAATAAATCCACGTTTCCTCAATCCTGTGACAATGTCATAAACAGCATTAAAATATTCGTGGTCGTACTTCAATAGCATCTGTGAGCACCATTCGACGCGAGCCCGCTTCTGCTGCGCTGTCAGTTCATGAGGGATCCAACGACAACAAAGTTTTCGAACTTTCAATTCTTCGTGTAAATTTTTTTGAACTTGGGTCATACCAATCCCCAATAGTCCTCAAATTGTCTCATAGGTAATTTAAGAAGTAATCTAAGGATATACTGATCCGCTCATGCTACACTAGTTTTCTGCTACACTAGTTAGTGATTTGAGCTCTATTATATTCTGGTTGAACAAAAAAATCAATGAAAAATAATGGGTTAAGACAATCAAGTTTGAGAAAAAAAAGTGTAATGTGTTTTGATCTACGAAGTGGGAACAGGTTGTCTAGTATTTATGATAATATACCTAGTTGAAAATCTAACAAGTAACCCTTCGTGAGTCAGAGTAATAAACAGGATTTTATAAAATAATTTTTTTAATCCTTTTTTGTATTCGTAGGTACGGAAACTACGCATTTTCTGAATCAAAGAATATACGAATTGTTAGGGAATAATTCTGCATGAATTTCTTTACTTATCAGTATAAAAGTAGTTTAATTATTGTGGCAAAATAGAATATCCATTTAATTGATTTTGTTACAGAAAAAAAAGAAACTTAGCGCGCGTGAGATGAAATTTGCTATACCTCTCAAGATCTTGAAAAATAAATACTGGCTGGCAAAACGAAAACCACAGTATGAAATGCGGCGACAACATACAGTGGTTTTACTCTCTCAAAAATTTTCGATTAGTCACGTCGCAAAAGGGCAATGTCACACAATGTCGCCAAAAAAGTTTACACTTCGAAAATTCTTCAAAAGAGCCCGCGACCTACACCAACATCAACTAAAAAGAAAGTCAACAAGACTGTTGTAAAATTTGCTTATTATTTGCATAGTTTAATGTAAACCTTAACCAAAACCTTCACAGTTTTCAACCTTTCATTTTTGGTTACACAATCAACTAGTGGTGAGATGATCTAGATCTAGGTCAAGAGCTATTCGAACTAAAAGCCTTACTCCAAAACAAACCTTAAGTATTCTTAAAGTTTTTATGATAAAACATTTTGCTTGTGATTTCACACTTTAAACCAGAGGTTCCCAAACTTATTTCATGTAACGCCCACTTCGAAAATAAGTTGTTTTGTAGCGCCCCCCCCCCTCTCGTTTTTTTCTTGTCAATAACCTCAATAACATATTTGTTGCGCCTAGTTTAAAAAAAAAACATTTTTTTCAAGATTTATACCGCCCCCCTCTAGGCTTCCAGCGCCCACAAGGGGGCGTTATCGCCCACTTTGGGAAAGGCTGCTTTAAACTGACGAGTTTCTTTTTTAAAAGTATGGAAAAGCTGCATCGGTACGATTTTTTCAGAAAGATACTTATCATAAAGGCTAAGTATGGTACTAATGTGTTCCTAAATTAAACTAGGATATCACTACATAGTATAAAACACAGTCGTTTTCTGTGTCCCTATGTCCTTTTTATGATTAAATCTTTAAAACTGCCCATCGGATTTTGATGCGGTTTTTTAATAGATAGAGGAAAGTTTATACGTATATTTAATACCCGTGCGAAGCCGGGTCGGGCGCTAGTCACTATTAAGTATAATGACTGCCCTACCCAGACTAAATTTGTTTATTAAGGAAACGCAAAATTATATTCACCAGGTTCAAAATATTCTTTGCTAGATGTTTGCACGCGACTTCGTCGACGCAGAATAGTTACGATTTTCATACAAAATTTCATCCCTTATTAGGTGTAAGGTAATTTTGTTTTTGAAAAAAAAAACTTATGTTTGAGCCCGGATCTTTAGCTGTATGCACCTCAAAATTAAACAATCGGTTTAGCGGTTGAGCGCGATAGACTGGCTTTCGTATTTACAAATTTATAACGTTGGTTTGGAGTATATAATGAGGAATAAGCAGGTGGATTTCAAAAACAATTGCATTAGTGGCTTGAGACAAAAAATAAGGTCGAGTGGCTAGCGTACTCGCCTAACTACATCGACTTACCGCGAGGCTCGGGTTCGATTCCCGACGGGGGCAGGCATTTGTGTGATGAACATTTAGATGTCTGCATTTTCGGATCTGAGTGTTTACTAAATTTGTTCTGGTATCTATTTAAGTATTTCTATGTATTAGTATCATTGACTAACACCCATAACACAAGCATATAATTTGCTTACTTTGGGGTTAGATTCAATTAGTGTAAGTTGTCCAGGGATATTTATTTATTATTATTTATTTATTTATTTTATATTTTGAGTAATGTATGTTTATATTTTGTGCTTTTGAGTAGGTTGAGTAGGTTATGAAATAAACATCAGCTTCCTATTGCTGCAGTCAGTTCAAACATTCAGTTGTTTTCCCAGTCTTGTCACCTTTACACAAAATAAAGATATAATAAGCTGTCTATTAAAACGCAAAAATCCGAGTGTACAAATTTACAGCTGCCATGATAAATCATGGTGACGACATCCTCAGGCTTCACATCACATTTGACCGCCTTATTATATTGACTGTAAAATCTGCTACCCGTGTTGGTCCGGGCTTCTTTGCAGAATAGACCATCTGCCTTCCTGCCAGGCAGCTCGTAAAAGGCGAGCATTAGCTTACCGTCACTAGCAACGTGACATCTGTCTAGGTGGTAGAGTTTCGCAGCGACTCACCCGGATTGGTACGCCTTACCGATTCCTGCCGCTATAACGTCATGACGTGTTCTGGTTTGGAGGGTAAGGTAGCCAGTAAACCTACTTTTGCTTAAGGCCTAACATCCCGGCCTCTGGTTGGCAACGCACCATTACCACCTTTGGTGTCTCTAGGTGGCGTGAACTTCTTACTATCAGGAAATCCGTCTGCTTGCCAGCCAACATCATAAAAAAGTTATCGTCGAACAAACATACAAACGTACAACCGCTACCACATTGGAATACAGAGATCTCCGCTCGCTCGGTCAGTAATTAGATGTACCTATTTGATCACCCCAGAATAACTATTACTGATCGCGACACGACTAATTTAAGCTCAGTAAAAATTCCAAAAACCGATTTCGATGTCAATTATGCCATCTAAGTACACAAAACTGAAGTATTTTGCTTGATTTCCCTGGGATCCCATCATCAGACCCAGACTTGGTGGCAATGTTAACACCTAAGAGTTATGGTCTGCCAAAAAAATATTTTTTAAGATCAGTTCAAAACTAACGGAGAAATTTATGAACATACAAAAAAGGGAAATAGAAGTCGCAATTAACAAAAGGAGGTTATTTTCAAAGTTGGATAAAAAGTGTATGACCCGGATAATTTAATAGACTACTTTATATCCCGTGGGAGAACTATATTAAATAACTTTAAAATGCGTGTAAACCCGAAAGCAACATTTAGCACTT
This sequence comes from Calephelis virginiensis, assembly GCA_002245475.1. Lineage (NCBI taxonomy): Eukaryota > Metazoa > Arthropoda > Insecta > Lepidoptera > Riodinidae > Calephelis > Calephelis virginiensis. The sequence continues at coordinate 58,603 of NJDC01001370.1, forward strand.
ATTAAAAAATCAACGATGATTACGCAACTGGGATAACCCTCCAAATTAGAAAAGCATTTAAAAATACCCAATTGTTAAATTAAAATCAAATATTTTATAAAATAATAGCGGCCCGCCCTGGCTTCGCAGGGGTATAAAATATGCAAATCAACCTTCTTCTTTAAACACTTTATCTATAAAAAACCGCATCAAAATCCGTTGCGTAGTTTGAAAGATTTAAGCGTACAAAGGGACATAGGGACAGGAAAACGCTACTTTGTTTTATACTCTGTAATAACTAGCCAATGGTGGTGATTTTGCTGTTCACAAACTAAACTTATTTTATATGCATGCTATCTTTCTCAAATGAAACAAAAACAAAAGAGATGGAACATGTTTAAACGTGTCAGATTAGTGCGGACATGTCTAATTGTGATGTTTTTAATCAATTTTCCGAGTAATAGATTAAACGTCTATAGAAATGACGTGTACCGTCTAATTTGACAGCACTAAAAGCATTCTGTCTCCTTCTGTTACTTTAGTTGAAAGAAGACAGGGATAACTTAAAATTAGTTTAGTGAGTGCGCAATAAAATTATACCATTGTCTGCGGTTTTCTTTGCGTTGTGAGTAACAAAACTCCAGTTAAAATAAATATTAGTTTTACTTTTTATGTTATAAATAAGCTTACGGCTTTTTTGATGGTAAGGTACAGCAGTAGCCTATAGACACGATTGATGTTATAGGTGCGTCGCTGTCCTGTGGCCGGGATGTTAAGCCTCTTATGCAAGTCTACAGGCTTCTCTACCCTCCGGACTAAACCTGACAGTGTGATGGCGGCGGTGGATTTCTAAGTACATAAGTAGCACTCTACCTCCAGTAGTATTATTGGCAATGAACTAATTTACCTATATATTATAGATATTAATACATAGAAATACTTAAATAGATACCAGAATAAATTTCATAAACACCCAGACCCGGAAATGCAGACATCTAAATGTTCATCACACAAATGCCTGCCCCTGTCGGGAATCGAACCCGAGCCTAACGGTTAATCGGTGTAGTTAAGCGTGTACCTACGCTAGCCACTCGAAGAACTTCTTTCTTTCTAGAACGTTCCATTTAAGTATTTTTTAAATTATGGAATATCTTCAACATTATTATGGAATATCATCGCCTCTGTGGTTTAGCGGTCCGGGTGTTGGACTTGACTGGATGAGGTCCCATGTTCGAATCCCGAGTCGGCCAACAATACGAAAATTGGATTTTTCCAATTTTCTAATTAAAAAAAATGTTGGTTGGGATTGTAAATGTGCCCGGTTGGCGATAGGCTTGCCACCTATCACATTGTGGGACTTAGTATCTTCGGCTAGTCGTGGGTGCCTTGGTTGTACCTCTGCCTACCTCTTCACGGATATGGGCGTGAAGATACTTTTTTTTCTTCAACATTAATAGTTTATTTCTAGAAGTAGTGATGAGCCAGACAAAAACAAAACAAAATTTTTAACAATTTTTGTCTTGTAATCTTACTCCTTGAGACTTGGTTTTGGTGAATAAGTTTTTGTTTAACTCATTCGACCAATTAATTGTGTTTGACCGAATCCAAAAAAGAAGGAGTTTCTCAATTCGACTGTGTTTTTTATTTTTTTTGTATGTTACGCACTTACTCGGCCAATAGCCGACCGATTTTGAAGTTTTTTTAGAATGTTTCCGAGGTGGTCCCATATTATTTATCTGAATAAGGTCCTCAAGATAAGTGTATATATGCATTCAGTGTAACACAAACTACTATTAGGATGTTGATAAAATGTGTGCGGGACTTTTTCGGAGCCACTTGCTCTTTCGATATTTTTTATGATTAATTTTTATGATATTTGAAGGGAAACAAGCAGACGGATTTCCTGATGGTAAGAAATTCACTCCGCCTAGAGACACCAAGGGTGGTAATGGTGCGTTGCCAACCTGAGGTCGGGATGTTAGGCCTTGAGCATAAGTAAGTTTACCGGCTACCTTATCCTCTGAATCGGGACACGTCAACGGCAAGCACTAACGGCGGTGGTACCAATCCGGATGAGTCGCTGCGAAACTCTACCACCTAGTCTGATGTCACATTGTTAGTGACAGTAAGCCTATGCTCGCCTTTTAAGAGCTGCCTGGTAGTGATCGCGATGTGGTACCCAATAAAGTAGTCTGACGGCCAATATTAATAACATATCTACAGATAGAGATAGGCCTTATAGGGTTTTGTAGCTAAGATATTTTTGTTACTTAATGGAAAAAAACAGTGATTGGCTGGTTACTAATCTAAAATAGCCCTATCTTTTGTCTTATATATGTTATTAATATTGGCCATGAGTCGGTTTTAGCAGTTTTACCGCGCTTAATTTTAATATTAGTATTTTTCAAAATTATGCCATCTTAAAGATCCTAACTAAAAACTAATAGAAGTAATAAAAATCTTTAAACTATTGCAATCCATTCAAAAACAGTCATCATCCATTAAATATTGTTTTTTTGAAAAAGTTATGGTCACATACTAATAACAAATATTCGTCAAATCTTGAATATTTAGCCTTGTTATTGTTCATTCGGTTCTGGTTTTGGTGAAAATGTAGTCCTACGAAAAGCAAAACCAATTTTACTCATAACTAAAAAATAAGTTATTTCATGATTATACCCAAGGTTAATTTTATAGAGTTTTGGCGCCATCGAGAGAAAAGATGGTCGAAGTTTTTTCATAATTATTGAATTTCGTGTTAATATTGAGTGAAATTGATCAATTTTGGTGGCATTTTGTACAATTTTGTTCAGTGAAAGTGCACAAATGAAATAATTATAAAGAAATTAGCGTATCGTATATTTCCTCGTTGCCGCCAAATCTCGTTACATGAGCTTGTGTAATAAGGCCACCGCTTTACCCAAGAGCCTGACATTACTTACTGACGACTTACGACTGATGACTAATTATAATTGATATAAAATTTGATGCAAATTTCTACTTGACTAATGGCTAAATACTAACGTGAAGGCCAAAACTTAAAGAAAGAAAGAAGAATTTTATAAAATACAGAAAAATAAGAAATTACGCTTATTATTATGTTTATTACACAATTTTCTGCATGTGGATACGTGATTCTTTTTGTCGTTTAGTTTATAATTGTCTATTGTTTTACAAGAACATCAAATGAGCGGCAATTTTGGATTTTCCACGGCTATTATTTGTGAATATTTATTATTTATTATAATATTGTCAAGAGTATAGATAAAGTATTACAAAACACGTATTGGTTAATTAAAAGCGATGTTTATTTTGTCACGGTAAACATACTGTGGCTAAATAATAGGACTATTTATATTTATCTACAAGTACATCTTGTGTTTTACATGACTGATAAGTGACATATTATATGTTTTTCCTGTAAGTATCCTCGGTGAATGTTTTTTTATGAAAGAGGAGACAAACAAAAAGGTAACGGTAATACGTGGTATACAATGACAAACTGCTTTTTTTCGAAATGGCTAATATGCTGCTGATCTCCCGGTTTTTACAACTTCACCGGACTATCACAAACTGTATAGTAGGTGGATAAGCAGCCTCCTCTCGTATAGATAGAGGTATTTTCCCACTTACCACAAACAATTTTCTCCGCCTTGGTCCGGGCTCCTTTGCGGAATAGTCCATCTGCCTTACTGCCAGGCAGTTTGTAAAAGGCGAGCATAGGCTGACCGTCACTAAGACCGTGACATCCTACTAGGTAGTAGAGTTTTGCAGCGATTCGACCAGATTGGTAGCACCGATTTACCTATTCCTGCCGCCATAACGACAGTGCTTGCCGTTAACATGTTCCGGTTTAGAGGGTACGATAGTCGGTAAACTTACTTTTGCTCGAGGCCTAACATCCCGGCCTCAGGTTGGCAACGCACCATTACCACCTTTGTTGTCTCTAGGCGGCGTGAATTTCTTACCATCAGGAAATCTGTGTGCTTGTTTGCCTTCCAATATCATAAAAAAATACAAAATGTTGGTTACAAAAAACTTATAGCAGCAAACAAAGTTCTCTGATATAACCACTAACTCAAATGTAATAGAAAAAAAAACAAACAAAATCACCGAATATACACTTGCTCAAATGACCGTCAAATGACCGCCTCGTTGGTCGAGTGGCTAGCGTACACGCGTAACTACACTGATCATTCGGGAGGCTTGGGTTCGATTCCCGACGGGGGCAGACATTTGTATGACGAACATTTAAATGTCTGCATTTCCGGGTCTGGGTGTTTATTAAATATACTCAGGTACCCATAACACAAGCATATAATTTGCTTACTCTGGGGTTAAATTCAATTTGTGTGAATTTATGTAAATTGAAATTATTGAACTCATTTACGGCGACTTCACATTTTAAAACAACATTGCGTGATTTATTCAAATAAATAATATATAAAATGAACAATTACATAATTGATTACCTAATGAGCTATTTATTATATTGTTAATATGAATTAAGAAATAACATTTAAATAATATCAATTTGTATTTTTTTGTAGTGCAGTATACCCACATATACATACGTAAGGGGAAAAAACTTAAAAAAATATAATTAAACTACAACGGTTAAACAATTATAGTAGGCACATTGTGGCAAAAGCAGGAAATTTTGTACGGTATGGAGTGGAAACCTATTACCAACCGGGCAGCTATCTATTCTCAGAAAATGTTTGATTTGATTAGAAAATTGGAAAAAAAGTTTATTTATTTTTTTAACACTTTATTGCACACAAAAACTAAAATACACAAAATACACGAGAAGTTAAAAATGCACAGAAGGCGAGATTATCTCTAACTAAATAAATTTCTTCCAGCCAACCCAAAAAAAAATTAAGCTGTGAAAATAAAATGGAAGGCATCGTGTACAAAACAATTAACTATAGCTATACTTAGAACGAATAAATAAAAATATACTAATAAAGTGTGTAAAAAAAACAGGTACAATTATAATTATTAAAATATCTTAGTAGGATAATATATGAGTATGTTATTGTGTCAACGATAAGTAATGTTCCTTCAATCTTTTCACGAGTTTTCAAAGTTCACGACTGGACTAGAAAATGAGGCTTAAAGTAGTCAACGTTAAGCTCATGCACATCAAACTCTCTTAAGGTTGATCAGTGTTCAAAAGGTCAAAGAATTAAATAGCATAGCAGCTGTTTTAAAAGATTCCAGGATCTTTTGCTTCAATATAAAAAAGTCCACGTTCATATCCCCGAAGAGGTAGGCAGATGCACAACCAGGCACCCAAGACAAGCCGAAGACACTAAGTCTCTCAATGTGATAGGTGGCAAGCCTATCGCCAACCGGGCACATATATCCAATCCCGAGAAACGTTTTTTTTATAACAAAATTGGAAAAAAACCATTTTCTTTTTGTTTCCCGACCCAGGATTCGAACCCGGGACCTCAGACAGTCAAGTCCAATTTGTCACTTTTTGTCATGTAGAAGTCACTTTAATCAGCATTCGAAAAATAAATAGCAAAGGACAACAAAATAAACAAAAAAAATATTGTTGCGAAAGCAAAGCCGCGTGTAGCAGCTAGGGTTGTAATTTCATCCTAAGTAAAGAACGATGACCTTATTTCTAGATACCGGAAAAATCTTGAGTGAGATTTTCCTCTCCGATTTTTCCTACTCATTACATATATGTCAGGATTTTACTATTCATATACATGTTTTTGTATGATACATATATTACTCACTTATTTACCAAGGTTTTGTATGTAAAAACACATAAAATATTATATTTTCTCAATAACGAGTTATTTCGCAACATCAAGGTCTTTGCCATTTTTAACATTCACCCTTGTCCTTTTTAAGACGCATGCGCAAAAGAGGCTAGGCTTAAAATGGCGTCGAAAATTATTAAAATAATCTCATTGTTATCTGTGGTTAACTAAATGAAACAAGAACTAATAAATATACAAAGCCTTTACTGATTTTCATTGCGCTAGTGACCTCTTATGGTTGCGTTTTGTTTTAAATGCGACTGCTTAAATTAAAACTGAGTTAATGTGTGGGATCTTTTTAAAGTGGTCTTGGTATCAGCTGTTTTCAAAAATCGAATATCTTGACTTTAATTTTCGTCGGCAGTTTGACGTCAGCTCTTTGCGAGAGCAGTTAATTTTTACAACGATGTAATGGTGAGTCGGTGATAGTGGCTTAGAAATAGTTTTCGAATGCCTAAAAGTGCGCTTCGTGTTTAGTGAATGTCGTGTTTGTTCAAGCTGTATGCATATAGAATCTTTGTTTTTGGGAAGTATTAGTGCAAAAGAAATATTGATTCCAAATTTGAATTTCACAACATGGTGCCTTTAATTCAAAAGGTCAGGTGCACAACTCAATATTTCTAATATTCTTAGAGCAATTTATTTTCTTCTATGTGTAAAACATTATACCAATTTTTGCATGAAAATAAATGTTATAGACATAGTTTCGTGTGAAATATATGTTTAATAGTGACAAAATAGAGAGTTTATTTGTTTTTTCAGCACGACCATTAAGCCTTTATCAAACGCGTGAATAATTGATGTAACCAATTACAGTTTTTACGATCCCTACAGTTAAAAAAATACGATACGTTAGATACCATTAGCATAAATAGACATTTGACTAACACAATGTCTAATATTTTATCTTTCCACCTATTACAGTGTAATCGCAAAGACATTTTTTGTAGGAATGTGTAGGAAAATATAGTGTGCTATGTAGGAAAAGTTAGTGTTAATCCAAACCTATATTTAAATAAAAAAAGACACGGAATGACCATTTCACTCCTTGAATGTTGAGAAGTTTTCAAATCAAATGAGTTTATCCAGTTTTTTTTCTTTTTAAATCCTTTAATTTGAGATATGTACCTCTTTATGTGACTCAGATGAGCGCACTCTTAATTAGTAATAACTGGTCTTAGGATATAGGGAAACTGGTTCCGTGGTTTCCATTTTTTATATTTATGTATATGCAAAGGCAGCATTTAGTAGAAAATCATATTCTAATATTCTGTTTACATAAAGACGAAAATGTGTGTGTGTGTGTTTAGATATTTTATATACAAGGAAGCTTTTTATTTTTTAAATGTTTCGCTCGCTTCGAAATATGGCAAACGGTTAGACCAAGACCTAGACAAGGACTTAGTACAATTTTTATAACAATAACTTTAACAAAAAATACCTAGGTAGGTATATTTACAAATGTAAATGTAAATTTATGTTAAACCGGTGGAGTGAGTTTTATGGAGATATGTATGAATGTGCCTAAGATGCTGCTGCTGGGTCCGAGTACTCAAATGACTCGGAAACAGCGGAGACATCTGACAGCATTATGATGGAAGAAGTTGAATGGGCGATAAGAAGTATGAAATATGGTAAGGCTGCGGGAGTAGATATGGTTACAGCTAAGATGATCAAACTTGATGGCGACGTGCGGTCATCGTGCCCTTGTATAAAGGCAAGGGTTCACGCATGGACTGTACAAGTTACAGGGCCGTTAGTTTGATCACCTTAGTTTCAAAAGTGTATGGAAAATTAGTTGAAAGGAGGATGCAAGGGATGTCCGATGGAACATTGTGGGCGGCTCAAGGTGGTTTCAGGTCTGGAAGAGGATGTACGGATCAAGTGTTTACGCTCCAGAACATTGTAGAGAAGCATCTGGCTGTGGGTCAGAGGGTTTTCTATGGTTTGTGGATCTCGAAAAAGTGTTTGATAGGGTTGTACGTAAGGAACTTTGGGACATTTTGTCAGATTATTTGATAGTCGGGTCCTTGCTGCGTGCGGTACAGTCAATGTATTTAGACTGTAAAGCATGCGTGCAGGTGGATGGCAACATATCGCCTTGGTTTGATGTTAATATTGGCGTCAAGCAGGGTTGTGTG
>NJDC01001370.1:75112-89634 GCA_002245475.1 Calephelis virginiensis
GGTTGGACAAACTTCTAGGTTACTTAGAGCTAGGTCGCGTGGAGTGAGTAAGCCCTTATGTGTGATACAATCACCATTTCTTTGATACGAGTATGGTAACAAATTTTGAATGCAGAGCAATCGTATGAGTGGCTTTGGAGTAGTGGATAGATAATGAAATAATCAACTATTTATCGGCCTAATCAGTTTAAATATGCAGTGAATATTCCAGTTTTAATATAATAACTGGTCTTTTTATGTTATTGGAATGCAAATAAGCAGACGGATTTCCTGATGGGAGGAAATTCACGCCGCCTAGAGAAACCAAATAGTGCCTGACGCCGCTGGGATGTTAGGTCTCGAGCAAAGAAAGTTACCGACTACCTTATCCTTAGAATCGGAACCACAACGGCAAGCAGTGACGTTATGGCGGCAGGAATAGGTAAATCAGTGGTACCAAACCGGGCGGATCGCTGCAAAACTCTACCATCTAATCCAGAGGTTCCCAAACTTATTTCATGTAACGCCCACTTTGAAAATCAGTTGTTTTGTAGCGCCCCCCCCCCTCGTTTTTTTCTTGTCAATAACCTCAATAACATATTTGTTGCGCCTAGTTTAAAAAAAAACAGCCCCCCCCTAGGCTTCCAGCGCCCACAAGGGGGCGTTATCGCCCACTTTGGGAAAGACTGATCTAATCAGAAGTCTTGATGTTAGTGACGGTAAACCCATGCTCGCCTTTTACGAGCTGCCTGGCAGGACGGCAAATGGTCTATTCTGCAAAGGAGCCCGGACCAACACAGGTGCTGCTATGGAACCCTTCATGTTTGAGCTCGTCTCGCACTTAGCCGCTTTATTATTATTAGACTAAATAGGAGGTCTGTATGTTTGTAACGCGTTTACTCCGCAAATTAAGAATTGATTTTTAATATTTTTATTTGTAAAGTAGGTCATGTATTTGATCAGGTGATTGTACATTCATAAATGTAATTAAACTGTATCACATTTACCGCTCCAGCCTCCGACGTACTGCGTATTGCTTGACAACGGCAGCTACAAACAGTTTAAATGGATCAAATAATTGTTTTCCATATTTTCCTGCAATTTTCCGGGTTTTATCTTCATAACAACTTTTTCCAGACATTAACCAACAAAACAAAAAAAAGTCTCTCTTATGATGCCGTCACAATATTATCAAGAACGAATCACGACTTTTCTACCTAAGCCGCTTAACCGATTTTTATAAAATTTCACAATATGCATTTTTATTTGGGTTCCAACTTAGGCTACTTTTTAGAGTTCCGTAGCTGAAGGCCTATTCAAGATCTTGACCTCTGTTTCCGAATCAAGATTGGTCAGTTCGAGGTCTTGTTGAGATTCGGATGGAGATCTTGGTCGCGAATCAAGATTTTCGGAATTTTCAAAATTGAGCAGAATAATTGAAAAAAATCCGCCTTTTTTTTATCAAATACTGCAAATTGATAGTAACCAGTATTTTAATATAATGTGATATGTTTAAGTATATTTATCAAATTGAACAACATTGTATGAACACATTAATCAACGTTTATTTTTAAAATGAACAAGAAACAATCAACGTTTCAATGACTTTAATGAAATAAATGCAATAATGCAATGAGATTACAAATAACCTATAATTTACGTAATTTAACGAATAACAAAAAGTTTACACCTACTCAATCTGAAAATCTCGAAATCTTGTTACAATCTTGGACTGTTTTGTCAAGATCCCGAACAGGATTTCAAAAGTCAAAATTGATGTCTTTCAAGATTGAATCTTGGAAAATCACTCAAGATCTTAGTGGAATCTTGATCTTGCAAGATTTGAAAGTTTTAACTTGGTCAGTAGATGTATTCTGTAGATCTTCACACAAAAATGGAAAAATAATAATAAATTTTGGGGCTTTCCCATACTTAGAACTAAAACTCAGTTTTTTTCTCATAAAATCCATAAGTGTTGTGGTATGTTTGATAGCTCTTCAAAAATGATATTGTGGTTCCTACAATTTTTTTTAAACTGAATAGTTTGCACAGGAGAACCTTCCAAAGTAGTAAAATGTGTACCCCCTATAACTTCTAAAATAAGAGAACGGTAAAACTAATATATATATATATATGTATGTATGACGTACATTACTATGTAAACTTTCATCGAAAATTGGTTTGAATGAAATCTAGTTAGGTAGTAGTTTTTTTATTAGGTACTGTAACACACTTAAAATAGTTGTGCTTCACTGTCAAGAGATGGCGCTGTGCAATTTAGAATTGCAAAACAGCTTAGCATAAGTAATAATGCTTTTAATAGAAAGTCTTTGACATTACAAATCCACGCAGATTGCAAAGAACGCAACAGTGACGTAAAGTGTAAACCGCAAACTCTATAGTACAGAAACTAGAAATACCAAGCAGTAGAGAAGAACTTTTACAATTTAAAATACGATAGTTGCTATCTGCTATGGAACCCTTCATGGGCAAGTTCAACTCGCTTCTGGCCGCTTTTATTTATTTTTAAAAATCAACTCTTAAAAGACTGTAATGGTGGAAAGTTGAACTATGAAAGTTTATTCTGCGCAGACAAAGTCGAGGGTTAACAACTAGTCAATAATCAACCTATGTTTCTAGAAAGAGCATAACCACGAATATGCTTTATGTATTTTGTTTATCCATAAACCAAAAAAAATTTAAAACTGCAATGATTAGATATACTTATATACTTAGCTTAATCTTATTATTGCTATTATCGATTTCATATCGTGTTATGTTGAAAATATAACTAAATCCAGGCTTTAGCCTATAAAAGATTATATTATAGAGCACACGTGATAGGCAGACAGTGTCAAGTGCCAAAAGTCATGTTCCTTACAGACCACATTATTTTCTATTTTCATAAAAACATCGAAGATTATTGACTAGGATTAAACCCTAGCGTGCCCTAGCGAATTAGGCTAAGAACTCATGGAGCGGTTTTCACCCACGCCCGCCGCGGTCGAGGAACTGCGGTTTTATGTCAAAACTCACGGACCGGTAATTTGTGCGGTCACGCAGCTGTCGCGGTTGAAATCATCGCTCGCCAACTTGCACATGTATATCTACCTGGGCGAAGGGCTACCGGTGCCACGGGAACCGCAAACAACCGCGGGCGCCACCGTTGCAAAACGCGTCGTGAAATGTGTTCTTACTTTTTGCATATAAATCTACATTCTACAGAAGCTGCGGGCCCGCAAACGCGGCGGACGCGGGTAAAAACCTCCCCATAAGTTCTTTACATCTATCCCATGAAGCTACGGATTACTGCAATAGGTTACATCCCTAACAAACAACCGCAGTCATTTCCAAGTATTTACATTGTTAATTATTGACATCTGAAGACGTTTAGAAAGAGGTCATTACTATATTTATTCGAAAAAGTATCTTCACACCCATATCCCCGAATAGGTAGGCAGAGGCACAACCATAATAAATAGATATAGCTTTAAACTAAGCAATTTAAGCCAAAGTTGGGAGACATAAACATATTTTGGAAAAATATTTTTATTGGGAGATTTCTTTGTAAAAATTACCCGTACTTTACCTTTTAAGTTACCAAGTAAGTAAGTAAGTTGCCAAGACAAGGCCATATGGCTCATACTGTGAAAGAGTTATCAGATGACATGTAGCTTTAAACGCTCCAACACTACAAGTCCTAAGTTAACATTGTACTTGAGTCAAAATTTTAGGCTGGACTGTTTAGTCACAGTTAATATTTTTTTCACCTAATACGCGCATTTGACGGTGCGAAAACGGGCTTAGCCGTAGCCGTATTTTGACTTGAAGTTTAATTGTGATTTTAGAGTTGTAGAGTTAGAGCGTTTAGAGTGAGAAGCTCGGTTCTACGTGACATCTGATAACTTTTTGTTAAAAAAGCCGAAGTGAAACTATGACGTCGGTTTTTGACATTGTTGTTGTAGGGTAGTTAGTAGGAATGTACTTGCATTCTCGTTAGGGCTGCCAGAAGACCGGGGATTTGTCTTAATTGCCTAGACATTTAATATTATAAAAAACAAAGTATCAAGACACCCCTACAGAAAATCTAAAAATTGAATGTCAAACATACGTATACTATACAAAAAAAAAATGATATGTGATTTTTAAATTAATGCCATTGACAAATATAAATTTCTCCAATTTCTTGCCAAAATATAATATAAAAATTGTATTATTTTGACATACAACAGTACAATAAAAATAATTTTAAAATAAAGAGGTTAAGCAAATCTGCAACACTAAGTTTGAAGAATGAAATAATATTTTTTTATATTGTTCACATGTAAGTGACTAATGTCTTCTTGAGAAATAAAGATATTTAAACCGAAATAATATTATTACAAAGATACAGTTTCAAATTTCGTTTAACTGTCAATTGACCCAACTTTAATTAATTGTCATGAAGTAGATTGACGCGTGTAATAATTTTCAAATTTAATAATTAAAAAGTGAATGATTTGAATATTATTTTTTGTTGCGAATCTTATCCCATTAACCGACACTTTATAAAATCTATAGATATATACATACATATCTGCACGCCAAGTTCCTTACCTGATAAGCAGAGAGTATTGAGTGCCAATTCTCAAGATTCCTTGCAGACTCCTACAAACGGAGATATTTAAATTTTCCTATCGGACAGACCTACACCGCTAGTGCACAAATTAAAAGGAATCTTTTTTTTATGATATTTGAAGGCAAACAAGCAGACGGATTTCCTGATGTTAAGAAATACACGCCACCTAGAGACACCAAAGGTGTTAATGGTGCGTTGCCAACCTGAAGCCGGGATGTTAGGCCTCGAGCAAAAGTAAGTTTACCGGCTACCGGCATTTTTGAGTTTTAAATAGTGTAACTAACGCTACCTACCTTCTTTTATAAGAATAAGTAATTAATAAGTATTGTGATTTAAATATGGAAAAAATAAATGTTTAATTTCTCTAAATATTAAATACATATTTGCACAACATAAAGTGTTAGAATATGTCGATATACTTAAATATATTTGTAACAATTTTTTAACACGCATTTTTCGCAAATATATAGTTTTAATTTCATTAATGTATAATCAACACAAATAAACATAAAATCGACTTTCGTAATAAAATATGAAGTTGATTTTTGACTAGGTAGATGATATCCGACTATCAGATTTAAAACTACTAAAGTCTGACTAAAGTATTTAAATAACTAAATTTTTCATACATTTTTTCAAATACAATAATCACAAAATTTAGTTCCAAAAATATATTTTCTTATAAAAAGACTAGTTCGTGCTTTTTGATGTGCTTTTTCTACATTGTTCAATCTCTCTTGTTTCTGTTTCTTTGGAAAAGATGGAGTACTTCAACTATTTCATTGGGTAGGTACCACGTCGTGATTTTATGTTTATGATAGCGAATGTTTCCAAAATGGTCGCAATTAAATCTAATCAACATTCTGCCTGTGGCATTGAGTTATACTTAATAATGACATCGCCACCATGAACAAAAATATATGTTTTATTAACTAAAACTTAAAAACCGACTGTTGGATCATCAAAATGTAAATTTATGTTGGACCACATCGGAATCATGATCTATCTTTTCAAAAAATAAGCATCAAGTAATTGGCCGAATAATTGCGTAACAGACATAGAAAAAAAAATATACAGCCGAAGAAATTCACCTGAGTTTTGGCGCCATCGAGAGAAAGGATGGTCGCAGTTTTTCATAATTATTGAATTTCGTGCTTATTTGAGTAAAATTAGTCAATTTTGGTGGCATTTTCTACAACTTTGTTCAGTGAAAGCGCACAAATGAAATAATCATGAAGAAATCAGCGTATTTCCTCGTTGCCGTCAAATCTCACTATGTGAGCTTGAGTTATGAGGCCACCGCTTTACTCAAGACCCTGACGTGACTTTTATTGACGACTTGTGACTTATTTTGAATAATTGACTAATGGCAAAATGCTAACGCGAATGCCAAAAACTAAAGAAAGAAATAGAAACACCTCTTTTTAAGAGTCCGTTAGAAACGTTACGTAATTTAAGGTTTCAATATCACTTGGCTATTTTTACCAATACATTTTCAGAAACGTTACTTAGGTATTATATTGAAAAACTATTTAAATACATTACCCAAAAAGAGGAAGAATAATAACTTAGCGAAGTACACTTAGTTAACTTAGCTATACTTACAAATTAATAAAATAAAAGTGTCCGTATGTAATATCAAAATAACCGCTTCATACTACATGCATATGAATGTATACCAAAAATCACATTTTCGTCTGCTTGTCTGTTTGTTCCGCATAATCTCTGAAATGGCTGAACCGATGTTGACTAGAGTTTCATTGGTGTATAATCATCTTGTTCAAACCAATGTTCGTTGAAAGTTTTAATTGAGATCTAAATCTGTATTGGAATATTTTCATACCACAATGTGATAGAATATATTGTTATAATAAATCCACTAATCCGTCCGGGCTCATTTGTAGAACAGATCCTCTGCCTTGCTGCCAGGTAAAAGGCGAACATAGGCTTACTATCACTAGCACCGTGACATCCTACTAGGTGGTAGAGTTTTGAGGTTTTGAGGTGAAGAGCATTGCCTATTCCTGCCGCCATTACCTCAATGCTTGCCATTGATGTGTTTCAGTTCGGAGTTATAGGTAGATTTACTTTTGTTCGATCCTAAACATCGCGGCCTCAGGTTGGCAACACACCATTACCACCTTCGGTGTCTCTAGACGGCGTGAATTTCTTAGCATGAGGAACTCCTTCAGCTTGTTTGCTTTCCAATATAATAAAAAAATTGAATATTCAAGTTTTAACATTTTCATTAAAAAATATTTTTTGTTTTATTTAATTCATAAGTTTCTTTTTAAACTTTTTACTATTTTATTTTGAAAGATAAACATTTTACCACTTTGAAAGCGAATACCTTTGAATCGTAATAAATTGAAATTTTTGCGAAAAAATGGGTTTTAAAATCTCAATGCAATTTTGTGAAGACTTTGAGATACCTACGTCTTCATAGTAGTCTCTGTCTGGTCTCTGATCTTAGATCTCTGTCATGAACATCCTGCCATAAATTGCATTTGCGATGCTATTCCAGGTGAAAAACCTAGCTTATTATAAATCAGAGTTATCAGGAAACAACAAATTTTATTTTTAAGCATTCAATGTTATTCTGATTTTTAATCTAGCTTTATCTATTTATCTAAAAACTATACTTTATCAATGACGTGCGTAGCTGTCGGAAATCGCTTAGATACTCTATCATATTTTTTACATAATCCATACTTCCATACTAATATTGTGAATAAAAAAGTGTGTTTGTTTTTCCTTTCATGTTCACGGAGCGGAGTTGGGGTATAGCATTTGTACATGGAGATAGTTTTTTTACAGGTTTTCTCTGCATGAGGCAAAGTTTTTTATAGCTGTTGATAATATTTGGCTAAGAGTTTATTACAATTAGGGTCATTTTGTATTCCATTTCTCTGTATCACTCTAGTTCTATCTTCTATGCCTCCCATAGCTTCTTTCTAGTCTCTTTCACATTTTTGGGGATTGGCTTTCCAATTGGGGGTTGGTGGGTTTTTATTTTTGTACACATGTTTTTATTTTTCTATAAATCTTACAGTCTACACAAGTTATTTCCATCATTACTTATTTGCTAATTTACACGTTTCTTTCTTATTTTACTACTTATGCTAAATCGCTCAATATAATTAAAATTATATTGGGTTAACATAACTTTAACTGCTACTTCTTAATTTACTTTCTTAATTATATTTATTGCAAGACTTAAAAAATTATCTCTGACTTTGCAGTTACTTATATATTTACTTACTGGTATATTTTCCAATTTCAGTTATATTTCTATTTTTTCATTTCCAAAATTGTATCGGTCTTTGGGATGTATAGGGAAATCAAGCAACAGATGTGGGATGGTTTCTTCCTTACTTAGATCACAGGCACATGTCCTCTTTGCATTTGAACCTAGTAAAGTACTTAGAAAACCCACCATGGCCTGTCATCATCTGCGTAGAGAGGCTTGTTACTTCCATTTTTCGAACTATTCTGTACGCGGCGATCGCATTGGGCAAAAACATTTTTATGATAGAGGCGGTTCCACCTTCAACGTATCTTCTGTCCCATTCTCAAAGCGTGCCCTCCCAGATGACTCGCTTCGCGAATGATACGGGACACATTTCATAATTTGGCTTTTTATTTGACAGCAGGGAAGCTACTTTTGCCAATTTATCGGCTGCTTCGTTACCAGCCAACCCCACGTGTGCTTTCAGAATCCAAAACAGAGAAACACTTTTAGCCTTTAGGTAACAGTTTTGTAAAGTATTTCTCGCTTTAGTCGCCAAAGGGTGGCGCGTTTTACTGTTTGTGATGGTCATAAGGGCCGCCATGCTGACACTGTAGATTCCAAAGAATCCGCCTTCTGTTTCTGGACCTCTTTAGTTGCTTCGTAAAGTGCAAGGAGTTCGGCCTGGTAGACTGAGTAACAATATTACTAGAGAACGAGCTTCAGGGAATTGGTTGGTGTCTCGCCCTTCCTTATGGAGAGTGCTGCCCTTCCTTCGATCTTGCTTCCGTCAGAGAAAATATTTATTTCGTTTGTATAGCTGTCAGTGTACTGGGCCTCACTGGTTACACTTGCGAAGCTGAGGTCTATTTGGTCTTTTAGGTGGGACCATCTAAATCTGGGGTCATCCGTTCATCTCTATCCCTTGGCCATGGCTGGTGTACTCCCTTCTTGGATTTTTGGATGGATGTTTAGAGAATGTTTTTTGATGGATGGATGTTTAAAGGAAGTTCTTTAAGTTAGAAACATGAAAATGTATGTTTAGGCGACTACTAAAATTGAGTAGATACGTATTTAAACGTTTCTTGAAATTCTACCCACAAGGGTGTGAAATAGGGGTTGAAAGTGTGTATGAAAGTCCTTATTAATAACTGGCACGCGAGCAAAGCAGCGGGTAACAGCTAATATGTTACAAATATTCACGAGTTGCGGTACGAATATTCGTTCCATTACTGTTATACATGTCTATGACATCTGACTGTGTTTGATGGCAGAGATTTATGGGTCTATTATTTTAATTTGTGAGACTATTGTTGGTCTGGTCAAACACAATTACTTTATGATAATAGAGCCATTAAAATCATCACCCCATCAATATTAAGGTTTATGTAGTGACGTCCCAAAATGATTCACAACCAGTAGAATTCTCTGGAATCTCGATTTCATTTAAATTAGAAATTGCACACGTTTTTCCCATTTTAGATACTCTTGAACACAGTTCTAGTGGCTTGTTAACATTTAGTTTTCAAATAATTCAACGAATCTCATTAAATAATTTATTGTTTATTAGTAACTAATTGTCAATTTTTCTCTAGTATTGTGCTCAAGAGTACCTTAAATGACACACCCGATTTAATTTTCAATACTGCATACATCGAGTTTCAAGAGTAACACACAGTTATAGAATCACATACAGCAATACATTTCCTCGTAACTTCGTGAGTTCAAAATTTTTTTACGAAAAAAAAGCTTCCGTCACAATTTTGTGATCCTCTCCTACGAAATAGCTTGAGTGATTATAGTTAAAGATATTCTTATTCCTGCCACCATAAAAACATTATCTTCCGGTCCGAAGACTTGTACATTAAGCTTAACATTCCGGTCACAGGACAGCGACGTAAGTACCAGAAAATTAATATCTATTGACCTCGCTTTTCCCTTACTATCAAAGGGGCTTCAACTTTGTACAGTGGCGTAGCGTGGATCAATTGGTATTGGTGAGGCCTCTTTTCTGTCATCCCCAAAAGCTACAAAAAACTTTATCTTAAAAAAAAGTATCTTCACGCCCATAACTCCGAAGAGGTAGGCATAGGCACAACCAGGGCACACACGACAAGCCGAAGACACTAAGTCCCACAATGTGATAGGTGGCAAGTCTATCGCCAACCGGGTACTTATCCAATCCCGAGCAACGTTTTTTTTATTGGAAAATTGAAAAAAACCCAATTTTCTTTTTGTTGCCCGACCCGGGATTCGAACTCGGGACCTCGGGCAGTCAAGTCTAATTTGTCACTTTTTGTCATGTAGAAGTCACTTTAATCGCCATTCGAAAAATAAATAGCAAAGGACAACACAATAAACATAAAAAAAAAACAACAACTGAACCGCTAGACCACAGAGACGATTAACTTTATCTTATACTCATGTTATTACACCATGGTCTTACCAAAAATGATTTGACATTATACCTAATTTACTAATAAATGGCTTCTTTAATAAGTTTGGTAGATTAGGCACTAAGAGTTGTAATCCTTCATAAAGTTCATATGATTATATGTCTTTACTTTCTCCGTCTTTAAGTACGAAACCTAAATAATTGCAATGCTTCAAAAGCTCGTTATTTGGCTAAGTCTTTAAATAATTTATGTCGTATAAAAATCTAAAACGGCATCAACTATTGTAATAAAAACATCTATTCTGAATCTAGTTTCAGCAGACTCAATAAGCTCATCTACGGCTTCGTAATTGAACATTTTCTATTTTTTTCGAAGCCTTTACTCAAAGACACAGATTAGATAGAAATATTCAAGAAAAGTAACCAATATTCATTATAAGTTTTAATTAGTTCGTATCTCATTAACAATTGAACACGTGTAATATAAGTAAGTAAACAACTAAAGAAATGTTCCTTTTGTATTAGGTATGATGTCTCAATAAAAGTTAACTTCACGCCCATGTCCCCGAAGAAATAGGCAGAGGAACAACCAGAGCACCCAAGACTTGTAGTGTTATTGTCTCAATAATACACGCGCTAAAATGACGCATTTATGATTTATGATCGATATGAGCGAGAGAACGAGACTTAAACAAAGATCGGGAAATCTCCAGCAGTTCATAGATGAACTTTCCATGAAACGACTCACTCACTCACTCACTCGAGTCCTACTCCCACCACACAAGTCTAAATAAGCGAAAAACGATTGTGTCTTCATAACGCGTTAACTTAGGATCTAGGAGTTCTTTTGTTTGTATTTCTGATACAAAAGAGAGAGAACAATATTTTTCGGGCATTTATTTAATTTAAAAATAAATAAAGATTCTAAAACATGTAGAACGGGGCCCCTTTAGGTGGGAGGCCGTGGGCGGAGGCTCAATTCGCCCACGCCTAGCTACGCTACTGACTTTGTACTCTGTCTTGCACTATAAAAAAGTTCAGTGAAGTTGAAAAAAAAAACCGGGAACTCATTTCACATTAGCCATTCAAAACAAACGCCTTAAAATATTGTATTGTGTTGATTCTGTGCTTCTTAAATCATCCATCTGCTTTCCTACCAGCAGCCCGTATGAAGATAGTGTCGGTTGTAATGTATTAACTGATTTTGATTTTAATTATTTTCGCGCACATAAAATACACGTAAATTTGTATTAATATTATTATTATATTATAATATTTCATTAGATAATGTAAAAAAAAACTGTATGAGAAATTTTGGTAAGGAAGAGCGAAACCAACTGACACAAGTATTTATTAAATACTTAGTAGGTTGGTCTCAACAACTTTTTCAAATGATGTAACTATTTTTAAAGATATAAACAAATTTTCAATTTTAATTTTAAATGTTTAGGCTTTGTTCGGACTATTTAGTAGATGGTTTATGTGAAGTTTGTATAAAATCGGTATCTAGCGGTTCTTCATTTATCACATTTTAACATTGAATATCCGCCATTTTGTTAATCGGTATTTTTCAGTCAAATTGAAACTTTTTTCAGATGGGGATTGTGTTGTCACATTAAAACTTTTTTCAGTTGTATTTTTTTTGTATTGTATGTTATGTCATTCATGCGGTCATAATATAGTGGTCATATGCGTAGCAAAGCACGTACCGGGCCGCTAGTAAATATATAAATACTCAGACACAGAATACAGATATTTGTAGATTTTTACGAGTAATCGAGTGTCGATTACTCGTCCAATAAAGAATCGATTTTGATGATTCTTTTTAGAAAGGTAGATCATGGTTTCAAGGTGGTCGGTCACATATTAATTTTATCAACATCCCACTAATAAATACGAGTTATACTTATTATACATATTTTTTACTAATCAAGTTTCGTCTATGTTGAAATGGGACCACCATTTCCAAAAAGCATCGTCATAGTCGGTTCGTTATTGCTCGAGTAATCGAGTAACATATACACAAAAAATTAAACAAACATACAGTTGAATTTAGAAACTTCTATTTTTTAGAGTCGTTTACTTAAACTCGCTTTAGGTGCGGTCGTAAATATATTCGACTTTGCAGACCACTACCTTTACATACCTAATATCATATTTATTGCGATAGTATGTTTTTTTGTTTGTCTTTCAGCGGATGTGTTCGTGCATTTTTTGTGTGTGGAGATAGTTAGGAGGTTAGAGAGTGTCAGAGGCTACCATTTATTCCAATAGCTACACGGATTACCGCGGGAAAACTAAATAACTTTAATAAGCATAGCCGCGGGCGTCGACTAGTCAAAATATCAAAATAGTATACGGATTAGATGAAGTGGAAATATATTTAAGATCACTTCTGTGGTTTAAAAGTTCGTTGTTGACGTTGACTACTGGTGGTATCAGTTTAGATTCCCGGGTCGGGCAACTAAATGTTTCTTAATGTGAGAGGGGAGCAAACAAGCCACTCCTGGTGGTCATAACCTTGAACACCGTAGATGTCACAGGTGTGTTGCTGTCCTCAAGCCGGGATATTGGGCCTATATTGTGCAAGTCTTTTTTTTATGATATTGGAAGGCAAACAAGCAGACGGATTTTCTGATGGTAAGAAATTCTCGCCGCCTGGAGACACCAAAGCTGGTAATGGTGCGTTGCCAACCTGAGGCCGGGATGTTAGGCCTCGAGCAAAAGTAAGTTTACCGGCTATCTTACCCTCCAAACCGGAACACGTCATGACGTTATGGCGGCAGGAATAGATAAGGCGGTGGTACCAATCCGGGCGAGTCGCTGCAAAACTCTACCACCTGGTAGGATGCCACGATGTTAGTGACGGTAAGCCTATGCTCGAATTTTCAAGCTGCCTGGCAGGAAGGCAGATTGTCTATTCTGCAAAGGAGCCCGGACCAACCCTACCCTATCTTTCGATCATGACAGAGTTATTATGGCGGTAGGAAGAGATAAGGCGGTAGATCTCTGCCCGGATAAGGTGTTTCACAGCACTGTAGCACCAGTTCTCTTATTGGAAATGAACTATATTTTAAGCAGTGCTCGACTTTTACGAGCTGCCTGGCAGAGAGATAGACGGTCTATTGTACTCAGTGGATCCAGACCAACACGGGGAAAAATGTGACATAAATACATGTATTCCTATTCTTTTATCCTTATCCGGTTGCTGCTAGAAAGCTAAATGACTTTAATAATAAATAATAATAATAAATATCCCTGGACAACTTACACGAATTGAATCTAACCCCAAAGTTAACAAATTATATGCTTGTGTTATGGGTGTTAGTCAAGGATTGTAATACATAGAAATACTTAAATAGATAGAAGAATAAACCTCATACCTACCTGCGGGAGCGTTTTAGCTTTCTGCACTCTACTGATTCCCCATGTCGCTCCAACCGTAGCTCTGTACTTCGTTTTCCCGCTTCGCAGTGTAGTTGTTATTCTAAATCTTTTACCGTTTACCGTGATTCGTGACAGCCCTTCTTTACCTACTTTTAAGAAAAGATTGTAGGAACATTACTTATCGTTGACACAATAACATACTCATATATTATCCTACTAAGATATTTTAATAATTATAATTGTACCTGTTTTTTTTACACACTTTATTAGTATATTTTTATTTATTTGTTCTAAGTATAGCTATAGTTAATTGTTTTGTACACGATGCCTTCCATTTTATTTTCACAGCTTAATTTTTTTTTGGGTTGGCTGGAAGAAATTTCTTTAGTTAGAGATAAGCTAGCCTTTTGTGCATTTTTAACTTCTCGTTTCAGTTTTTGTGTGCAATAAAGTGTTAAATAAATAAATTTAATAAACACTCAGACCCGGAAAGGCAGACATCTAAATGTTCATCACACAAATGCCTGCCTCCGTTGGGAATCGAACCCAAGCCTCGCGTTTTGTAGATGTAGTTAGGCGCGTACGTTAGCCACTCGACCAACGAGGCGGTCAAAATAGTTTAATAAAAGTATTTACAAAAGACTTTAATAGGCATAGCCACAGTAAACATTTAGTCTAAACATAATAATGGTACAAAGATTAGGTGGAAGTTAAAATATATTTAAGATTGCCTCTGTGGTATAGCATCTAGCCAGTTGTTATATCCATAATATACATATTAAAAAATGCAATCATTTAATCACAACATACGAGGGTCAAACTGAAAGTTCTTAGAAAATCAAAAACTAAGCATTCTAACAAGTTATTAGTTTTATTATAACTTTTCAAAATAGCGTCCATTTACATCAATACAT